>BROG01000149.1:297500-750000 GCA_030159075.1 Atrina japonica
ATCTCAGAATTTTTTTGATATTTCACTTTATTTAATCATTTGATTATCTACATTAATCAAATAAACCCCAAATTTTGTTGTTAATTAAAAAATAAACTATTTTTGGTAGCAGCTAGATTTTTTGTGTAATTAACGGTAAATTGTCCGGACAGAATCGCGGGAACTCTTCGAGATAGATAATAACAAACACATGTGTGCGACACAAATGGATATCATAGGAATACCTAAATCGTGTATGTATTATTATCTTCTGTACCATTATTAATAAAACACAATTGATAAACTTTTTTTATTTTGCAAAGATCTAGTATTTAAAGAAAACGTTACATTCTATTGTGAACTATTTTGTTTGAGCGGAATTAAATGAAAGTAGGTCCCTAACCAAATCAAGGATCACAAATTTTAAATGCTAATTTGCATTTCAACACGGGTATATCTCGTATCAGATTTAAATAGATTGCAGTTCTCTTTCATGTTCCGGTGGGAGAAAGTTTGTAGAGTTTAATATATTAAAAAACTGATAAATTGACAATTGTAGTTGTTTAGCAAACCGCCATCTGGAATTTTATCAATAAGTAAGCAGGTGACGTGTTACGTCACACCATAAAAATGAAACTCGTCGAATTAAATGAAGGTCGAATTGACATAACTTGGCAGGGCAGGGAGAACTTTTGATTATTCACACGTAATTCACGTCTTCACAAGTAATATTTACCTCAACTGGTATTCGGAAATTTGAGTATTTCATCAATACCCCCCTTTTACAGTGGTTAAACGATAACTTGCCTTAGTATACTAGTGTATATACAAGAATCATTTAAATGTATACATTATACGTAATTGATGAGAAATGGTTTCGTCGAATCTTTTCGCCTGTAGACCGTAAAATGCAAAAATAATTCCATTGTCCTTATTTTAAACGGGCATTGACCTTTTTATCAAAAATATTCTTTTAAACTACATAGATTGATATAAAATAACAAAAAAGGTATACACAGACATTAAAAATTCCTATATATTTGGGGGAAAATTGCTTGAGAAACCCAGTTTGGCAATTACTCACTTGCAATTTATCGAGTCAAATTTACTGTATATGCATACCACATTAGACCTGACCTTATTTTCACAAAATATATAGAAATATAAGATTGGTATGCCTGTATATAGCTCTTATTTGGTATTGGACATTAAGTACAAGTTATTATTAGTTAAAAAAAACAGCAAATGCTCCTTTAAAAATTCATCACAAGAATTTGAAATAATAAGGAAACTGATTTTATAGACAGAAAAACAGCAGTTACTTTTATTTTCTTTCGGAACTGTATATCTTTCTTTAAAAAATTGAGCTCATTTGATGAAGTCTTATTGACAGAAATGAAAAGTATTTGTTTTGGCCTTTTCGAATACATGTAAATTTGATATTGTTCTATATAAGTAATAGTCTGGTATGGGAAAATTTACAGTAAAGTATTTTTATCGCTTTGAATTTCATTTCAGATTCACAATTTCAACAACCCGCTGGTGGCACTGGTAGACAGTTTTCTTTTAATTTATCACCATTTCCCCAAGAGACATTTCAGGGAGCAAGGCCACGCGAAACACGTACATTTCGTCGTTTTGGTGGTCAGGAAACGCTTGGGAGCCTTGATCAAGACTTGCAGTTTGCCAGGTTTGGTGGGACTACACTAAATGACTTGCCCGCTGCGCAAAGGGCAGATGTAATGCGGCAACTACGCGCCAATGGTATAACGGTCTCTGGGAATGGCGCTGCTGCTGCTCCGAGGACGGGTGGAGTTACTTCATTTGCAAGTCGCACTCCAGATACTTTTACATGGGGTGGTGCTACTACTGCACAAGGATTTAATGGGATCACTGGTGGTTCTGATATGTCAAGAAGGTTTAATACAATAGGTGGAAGGCGCGTGGTTATTGGAGGGACTAGTTTAGATAATTCTTTGACGCCGCGTGTGCTAAGAACGAGTACCAGTGCAATCACAGGTGCAACCGGAAGAGCAAGTCCAGTGTCATTTAGAGGAATGCCGACTACATTCGGAAATGGACGGTTTAGCTTCGGCGACACAAGACGAACGGCTACTACATTTCCTCTAACGACTACCATGGGTAATGGTTTACCAACAACTGGACTTTTACGAGGATTGGGACAAGATCCAAATGCTTTATTCCTTGATCCAGTATCTGGACAGAGGGTCAGGATCTTGTCGAATAATGCAGCTAACAGCTTTGTTTCAAGGCGGACAAGCGCAGCAACTGCCCCACCTACTATTCGGCGATTGCCAACCGCCATGACAAACCCTCGTGTACCTACAGTACGTAGTAGAGCACCCACTGTCCTCAGAAGACCATCAATGGGTAAGCAATAATCAGTTTTCAATTTTCTGCCTCGATTAAAGTTTTTGTTTTTGAGCTGCCTTCGAAACATAATGATTGTGTCTAGCGATTTTGTCAGACACTCGCCTGTCTGTCTGACAACGTGTCTGTCGCACATTTACATTTAGTTTTTTAAACAATATATATCACGTGATAGATATTTCAATTTTGATATAGATCTTTTCCGGTTGGTCATAAATGGTACTATGCAGCCTATGAGTATAAAGCGTTCCGACTAAACCGAACGGAATGGAACTTCCAGGAAAAATTCTGTATCATTAATAATTTTGTCATACATTGCGCCATTCACACTCGTCTCCAACATTTTTTACAAAGTGTTATATATCATTGGGGTGCCTTGGCAGAGTGATTGTAGCTTCACGTTTCGAACCATGGTGCTCCATATCTTCCGTCAGTAAAGAACTGGAAACCGCCGCTTGCAGGTCTAGTGGTTGAACGTTCTATTCGCAAGCAGAAGGTCCCGGATTCGATTCCCGGACCGGATCATACCAAAATCTTTAAAAATGGTAATGACTGGACCTTCGCCAAGCGCTTGGCATGAGACTGAAAACCGAGGTCACGTGTCACGGAAGACGTGGTGTGTAAAAGAACCTTCACTGCATTGGCGTCAGTCCATAGCACCGACCAAAATTTGTAGCATTTTACCTCAATCTCCATATATATGTAAGATTTTTGGGGTGATGTAAAACAACAATCAAAGAAAATCAGATTGGGACCCCCGCTCGAAACCAAGCTGATTCTGTCGAAAATTATTAAAAAAAAAATCAGAAAACTCAGTGGGATTTTCTGAAGTACATTGAAATGGTTTTTTTTATCTATTATTAAAACCTTGTCAAAAATTACTTATTGGGGTCTTACACAACATATAGATGCAGATATAATACCATTACCATTCCAACAATAAGTTTTCCCATAAAAATTTCATATAAAACATCAAAATAAAAACACTATAAAAAAGAAAAAAATACTAAATAAATCTAATTTAAGTAAATATAACAATAAATTGTCATTGAAAAATAATATAAAACATAAAAATTAAAATAAAAATATTAATAAAGACAAAAGTAACATAATGTAATCTTTTTAAATTGAAACATAAACATAACACACTATAAACTATAAATAGAAATTTTAATCTTAACAGCCAATAATATTGTACAATAAAATATTAATCATTAATAAAAGATCTTATAATAAAAGGTAAATTCATAATAAAACATTTAAAACACACATACCAAACAAATCATAATAACATATAAATAAATAACAAAAAAAGAAAATTATAAAATGATGCAAAATTTAAAAGAGAATATTGATAAATAAATACCAAAAAGAATCAAAATTGAAGCATAACAATTAAGAAAAAAAAAATATTAAGCAACAAAAAATCACCATAAACAAAAAAACATAATTGCAAAAATATTAAAATTATAAAAATTAAATAACAATAATATAATCTACATTAAAAGAAGTAAATCCAAATATTAAATAACTCAAATTAAAATAATATTAAATATAAAATAGCATGAAAAACAAACACCATAACCAAATGCATGAAACTATTCCAGAAAATTTATCAATAAATATGTAAAAATACGAATTACCAAAATAAATATAAAATAAGATGCCAATAACCTAAAGATATTATAAAAAACTTTAATAATATCATAATAACCAATAATGCAAAACAAATCCTTCTATTCAAATACTAAATCAATAAAAAAAAAATACAAACTAAAAAAGGTAATATTAACCATAATATATATCAACTTTAAACAAATAACACATAAAAAATAGTATTAAAATAATTTATAAATAAAAAAATAATTACATAAAACACTTATCTGTATTTATAACTAATACACAACTAAAAAAATATATACCATATAATAACCAAATTAAGTCAAAAATTCACCATAAAATAAATAATAAAATTTAACAAACCAACAAAATTAAAAGAAATAAAATAAAATGCTTAAAAAAAAAATAAAAACAAAATGAGATAGACTTGTAAAAAATATTATAACACAATGAATCAAAAAGCATAATTTCAAAAAAAGAATGAAAACAAAACAAATATTCATATAGAAGCAAAATATTCCAAATACCAACAAACATTATACAAAAACAACCATATCCAAATCCAATTACAAAACAAAATCCAAAAAATACAAATACCAATCAAAAAGCCAACTAACCCCCATAAAAGTTAATCCAATAAAACTAATAAACCAAAATAAAAAAATTATCAATATTTCAACCAATTATAAACGTCAAATATTATAATAAAAAAGACAAAAAAAATTCAACATCCAATAATAATTAACCTACAAAGAACCAATCAGATTAAAAAAATATATCAGATAAACAAAGCATAAAATTCAAAAAACAAAATATTTTTATAATTTATACCAACAATAATTTATAATAGAATTTTCCAAAAAAACAAATAAATCTAATCCATGTATAATACAGTTTTTGAAAAAAATTCAAAAAAAAATACTAAAAATAAATACAAGAAAGATAAATAGAAATTAATAAACCTTGCATATTAGTATGTAAAAACAACAATAAAAAAAATTTAACTAGATATAGATATGTTCAAAATAATCAAAAAATTTAATAAAAAAGATAAACTATTATAGAATCTACAAATACACTATTAGTCAATGCCACAATAAACGTACCATAACCCAAGGATTTTTATTCAGAATAAAACAAAATTATTGTTACAAAAATACCATTAGTAAAAAATTATAAGAACCACAATTAAAAGTTAGCATATAAAAAATATAAAAACCATTATTTAAATAAAAAAAAATATATAATATAAATCTATAAGACCAGACTGAACATATTCAATAAAATTAATACCATTAAAAATAGAAAAATATCAAAAGTGTTAGGAAATTTTACATATTCTCATAGCGAGATAGTATTTTAGCAAGCTCACGCAATAATCATCCAATTAAGTACATAAAAATAAATCAAATAATTATTATAAAAAGAATAAAATAATTGGACCGATAAAACTAAAGTGCATAAACAAAGAAAAAAAAATCAATCACCAATTCATAATCTGGTAGATAATATCATTATAAAAAAATATTATAAATTGTATAAATTATAGCATCCAAATCTGCATAAAATATATGAAAACCAAACATAATACTAAAATATAATACAAACATATATTACAATAAAAAAAAATGAGAGTATAAAATGAGTACCAAACCAAAACCAAATACAAATATTACTAATAAGATAAGAAAAGATTACAAAAATAAAAAAAAATATAATCATACAATAATAATTAAATAACAAAAGTAGAAAATAGATTCATGATCATATTATAATACAATAAATAAACAAAAAAAATATTGAAAAACCAAAATCATTATTTTCAAACAAAAATTTAAAATAAACTGACAAAGTAAAGACAATTTACCAAAGACAAAAATATAAAAAATTCCATATAATATAAATAATTATCCCCAACCAAAACATAGAATTAACATTTCAAACAAACAATATATAAAATAAAAAATAATTATGCAGTCAGTGACCAAAAAAAGAAAAAATAATAAAAATAGAATATGAACTATACCAATACAAATCAACATCACTTACTAAAATATAACCAAACTCATAATAAAAACGTGAAGTAAAATTTCTATCAAATATAATACAATTATAAAAATAAAAAAAATATTTAGAGTAAAAAAGATAAACCATCATCAAATGGTTCCATAATTCAAATAACATATATAAAAAAATAATGAAATTTTATAATATATACAACATAAAAAAAAAGCAATCAACTAAAAAAAAAAATAAGTTACATTAAAGAACCAAATAATAAAAAATAAAATAAATAATATAAAGATTTATCATTTCAAACAAAAAATACAAATTATAAAAAAAGAAACCAATTTGAATCCATGGCCAACATTGTAAAATAATATACACATCCACATAAAAAACAATCAAAAAAAATATGTAATAGAAATTAAAAACAAGCAATTTAAAAAATAAAAAATGAATAAACATAAGAAACATAAGACAACAAAAATAAATTAAAATAAAAATAATAATAACAAACTAAAATATAAATACATAAAAACAAATATCAAGCAAAAAAAATATCATTGCCCAAAAATACAATAGAGCAAGAAAGGAAATCAACGAATATACTTATACCAGATAATCATAATGATATACCAAAATACCAAAATTAAAATTAAACAATAACAACAAATACAAAAAAATACCAATCTTCAAACCCACAATAAATCAAAATATAAATAATAGTATATAAATCATACACTAATACCAATATAAAATCCTAAGTATTTCAAAAAAATATACAAATAAGCAACATAACAATAAAAAATATTTAACCATTAACGAAATAAATACAATTTATAAACAATCCGAATATATAAACATAAAGAAAAATATAAAAAAAAATATAATTCCATATAAATACCAAAAGCAAAAAAAATCCAAATAACCATAAAAAATTAACTCATTAATCACGAAAACACTATGCCAAACTAATACAAAAAATGATATAAACCAAATAGAATATTTAAAACATCACCAAGAATCAATTAACAAAAAATACCAAATAAAAGATCTTTAAAAACAATAGATTATATCAAAAAAAAAAATTAAAAAATATAAATAAATTATGAACTTTCAAGCATTAAAATAATCACAGAATATATAATAATATTACTCATAAACTCCCAAATTAAATAGCACTAGCCAGAACCATTAAATATATAAAAACAATATATTATCATATATATTATAGCAAAATAAAATATTATATAATTAAATTAACATTTCCAAAAATAATAATTATAAAAAAAAACAAATAACATAAAACAAACAAAGAAAAATAAAATAGCAAAATAAAACAGAAAAAACATAACAATTATATTATGCCATACCAATATCACCATTAATATCAACAAATTGCTAAAAAAAAATCGAAAACAAAATAAAAAATGTAAAAAGCATAAACCAATAAGATATACCCATTATCTTTAAAACAAACCAAAAAGGAGATAGCCAAACCACCAATATATATAATTTCTGAAAATGCATCCCAAAAATACATATATAGTAGACCATACTCATATACCATATATAATCAAACCAAAATTTTACCACATTACATCGACACCAACCAATATATATAAACATAAACAACAATATAAAAATAAATCATCAATATAAATCAATAAAATAAACATATAAACATTAACTCCAAAATAAAACCAAATAAAATATTACAAATTAAAATATAATATAAAACAATTCCAATATAAAAAATAATAAATCAATATAAAAATGTTATCAGATTAATTGATTACCCAACCCCACTATATATAACATCCACCAATGCCCAATAATTAAACCGAATAATCAAAATTCAACCAATTAAACAAATAATAAATTAATGACATAGCAGATGTAAGTATTCCCAATCACGACAAAATAAAGAAAAATACCAATAATTCCAATGGATCATTTACGGACCAAATCATAAAAATCAAAATAAATAAATAAATATACTAATTCCAAATTACATGAATACAGAATTAAAATTATATAATTAAACCTTACAATAAAAATTTAATAACCATACTATTGAACCAAAAATAAACATAATCACCATAAACAAAAGAAACAATTATATTAGTATATAGACAAATATTTTATAAAATAAATCAAAAAAAACAAACTACCAAAAGAAATAAATATGCAATATCATTTAATAAAAGATACAAGTGAATTAAATCAAATATTAAATACCAAAGCCAAATATAATTAAAAAAGAATTACATCAATAATTATAAGTATAGGATATTTTCAAATAAATATTAATATCAGTAGATCCCAATCCATTTAGCCAACGAAATAACATAAATCAAAAATAAAAAATACAAAGTACATTTAAAAGGTTATTTTAGAGATCTAAAAACAGTATAGATAAATATAATAAATATACAATATATATATACAAAGAAACCACATATAAAATTAAAATTATAAAAATAATAGGAAATTCCACTAATTACCAAATAACCACATTACCAAAATATAAACCATACAAAAAATAATTGAAACAATCAAACATATAATATAAATTATGAAAAATGTCCATAATAAATCCAATCAACAAACATTAAATTTAACCAATAATAAATTAAAGTAACTAATCAAACAACAAACAATTAAAAAATTAATTCAATATCAAATATAAATACAATTAACAAATATCCAATACCATATAATAAAAATCAAGATAATTATAACCAATAAAACAAATTATTCATAAATAAACAAAAAATAAAAAAAAATACATAGTAAGAAATCAAAAAAAAATTAAACAATTAAATGAATAAAATATGAAAGATATAAATATACAAATTAATTACCACTTAACAAGCAAAACCAAAATGAAAAAGAAAACAAATAATTAGATCCCACATATCATATCACCAAACCTTCATTAAACCCAATTTCTATGCCATTTTATACCATAATGGATATAATAATCATCTCAATTATAATAAAATATGTTTAAAGTAATCTAAAACATAAAAAGTTAATCCATATAAAAATAACAAACATTACATAAATAAATCCCAAAAAAAAAAAATTACCAATTATTATTGTTATTCAAATAACATTAACAATTATCATTAGACATTTGACAAAGCCAAACATAGCTTAAAAAATAATCAACAAACCAATTGAAATAATAAATTTATAATACAGTATAAAAAAATAAACATATTAAAAAAACTCATGAACAAAGATATAACAACCAACCATCCAATAAATAAATACCATAAAAATAAAAAACAAAAGCGTGCCAATTAGAAAAATATCATTAGAAAACAATAAATAATAAAAATTCATATTTATTTATTCAAAGAAAAATAAAACCAATTACCATATTAAACAATATAACCCAAAAATAAAAAACAAAAACCTTAATAAGAAGATTTAATAACAAATAAACAAATGTAACCAAACCCAAAAATGCATAATAAACCAAAAAATAGAAATTTAAAAAATAAGAATCAATCCAAGAACAAAGAAAAAAAAAAAATTATAGTTAAAAAAGCAGCTACTAACACAACATTACCAAAGATTATAATACAGATAACAAACATATGTAAATATCCAATATATTACAAATAAAATATAAATAAAAAAAAACAATAAATGACATAAAACTGTTAATCATTATAAATACATTTAATATGATTCCATTAATATAAAAAATAACAATTAACAAAAAATTTTTAAAAAAAAATTTATAATAACAATCATTCAAATCAAACATACATATAAAATCATAATTACTAAAATTTGAAACCATTCAATATCAGAAATTTTACATAAAAAATAAAACCAAATTCATAAGTATACAAATAATTTTAAATATAAAAACCACGAATATAATAATAAAAAATAGACAAAACTTACACAAATTCTAAAAATATGAAAGTTGGTTCCACTTCAAAAATAAGAAAAGAAAAAAAACCTACATTAAATATATAATATATATAAATAAATTTACTAAAATTGTAAAATACATAAATATTAAAGAATGCGATATTAAATATGCAAAATACATTAATAAAGATAAATTAACATATCAAGTCAATCATAATAATTAAAAAGTAAAAATAAAAATAATATCAACACATAGAACTCATACAGAAGTTAAAAAAATAAAACAGTAATAACATAAAGATATTAGAAAAAAGATCAAATTTAAACAAGACCCAACGCAATAATTAATACACTAATCTAAAACAAGATAAAATTCACAAAAAATTTAAGAACCCACATAAGCATTACTAATAAACATAAGATAACAAATCATCAAAATAAAAAATTCATATAGAAATACAACAAAAAAATAAAATAATGATACAATAGCAATATCGGAGATGAATCAATCCACAAAAAATCAAATTTCAAATCACTAAAAAAAAAACGGATCCAAAAAAAAGAATAAATTTAAATTAGATAAATAATCAAATATAAAATAATAGTAAAAGTTAACTTAATCATCTACATGACAATATTAAATACAATAAATAATAAACAGCCCATAACAAAAAATTAAGAAAATGAATAAATTTTCCAAAAAGAACCAATAATTAGACATCCAAAAGCAAAACGTTAATAATACATAAATATCACTACAAAATAAAAATAAAATAATATAATTACTAAAAACACATCCCATAACAATACAAAATATATCCAAATTTAGAATTATATAAAAAAATATAACATACATCATCTAATACATTATAAAGTATTAACATTTCATGAGATTAAATAAATAAAAAAAAATAATAAAAAAAAAAAAACATAAATTAAAAAATATTAGTATAAATTCATCATACTAATAATAAGACCATGTACCATAAAATGGCAAATAATGATGCAAAAAAACACTAAATAAAATATCGAACATAAACAAAAATATAAATCAAAAACGTAAAAAGAAAAAGAAAAATTAGAAGTAACAAATTAATATAACATCAAAAATTTAAAATACAAATAAAATACATACCCACACAATATAAAACAAAAGAGGAACAATAATACACAAAAAAACAAGATATACCAAATAGAAATAAAAATAAAACAATACCAACATATACAAACTAAAATATCCAAAATAATTTCCTATCCGAGGTAATAACAATAAAACATGCCATATATTTTACACATAACCATAAAATGAACAACAACCAAACTTATGCCCAATTATATAACACTATAACAATAATATAGGCCAAATCAATAAAAAAAATTACCAGCAGATAATAATAAAACATATAAACTTACAATTGAATCCAACATATTACAACAATAGAAAATGTAAAAAATCATAATGAATAATAAAATCCTCATCCAATAATCAACCACAAGGTAAATCCATTCCATTTAGAAAAAATTAATTTAAAAAATTTTGAACAATAATATATAATTACAGATAAAATTAATAAGAAAATTATTTATACTCAAACATATAAATAGCAACAATAACATCATAGATCCATTAAAAACAAAATTACATTTTAGATATTTTATAATATAAAAATATTTCAAAATATATTTAAAACACAATTAAACAATATCTAACATAAATATAAAAAACAAATTAATTAAATAAATTCTGAATACTAAACCCAAAATTATATAACAATAAAATTTGCCAAAAATTATAATCCAACAACAAAAAATAAAAAGGCATATTTTAATGCCATTCACAATAACCGCTATAAAAGTCAAACATACACACAAATTAAATCCAAATATAAATGATGGATAAAGACATATTAAAGATACATCATAAAAAAAATTCCCAAAATTAAAAAATAAAAAATAAATTAAAAGATTCCATAAATAACCACACAATATATAAAATTGAACATATTAATCATAAAACAAGAAAAACAATACCAAAACCAAAACAGATTTATTATCAAAAACTTATTATAAAACCCAATCAATAATTATATTCGAAAAACCAAAAACAGTGTTTTCTAATTACCATAAAAATATATATAATTTAATAACATTACCAAACTACATACACATTAATAGCATAATTCCAAACGAAAGATTGACTTAAAAAAAATATCATTTTTAATATAAAGAATATACATATAGTATTTTATCCATCCAATTATAATACTATAAAATTAAAGGCACTTCATAGTCATACAAATCCACACCTATATTTAATAAATACATTCAAAAATAATATATAACCAAAACATTACATTAATAAATATATAAAAAACCATTAACCATTAATTAAAAAACAAAAATTATACATTATAACACAATAATAAATAAAATTATTCATAAAAAATTCTACAACCATAAAATAATATAAAATACCAACCAAAATATCTAAAAGATCCAAACAACATTAAAAATCAAACTATTCAAAAAGACCATCAGAACTATATTATATAACCAATAGCATAAATTCAACACCCAAATATTCCAATTAAAATATAATACATAAATTTAAAAAACGTAATAGAAGATATATTTAATGACAGATATGTCAATGATATTATATATAGAAAATAAAGAACCAATAAAATTGTAAAACATAAAAAATTATCAGTTACAAAGTATCAATCAAAAATGAATAATATATAAAGAACTCAAACATTGAATTTAAACAACTAATTGACATAAAAGCAAAATAAATCAAACATAATAATAATAAGACAAAAAAAAATCATAATACCACTATCAAAAACCCCATCATAAATACCCTATATTTATAAAAAGCATTTAAAATATATAAAACTATAAAATACAAATACAAGAGAAAATAATATATGCCAAATAAAAAAATTTCCAAATATACAAACTAATTAATATATAAAGTAACATTATCAAAAATAAAAAAATAGAAGTAGATAAAATACAAAGCCTTAAAAAAACTAATTAAAATAAAATATATAACATAATAAGCCATAATAATAATGAATAGCACAATTAAAATACTTCAAAATACCAATCACCAGTAATCCAATAAGTAAATATAATAACAATATAGATTAATAAAAGAAAAAAAAAAAAAAAAACAAAAACCAAATTAAAAAATACACAATCACCATGACAAAGTAACATGAATATAAAAAAAAGTAAACCATAAATCAAAAAATACCAATTCTCATTCCAATGAAAAAAACCATAGATTATCTTTTACCAAATAGAACCACATCACAAAATATCCCTAACTAAATTTATCATTTATAAAATAAATATCATAAAATAAACTCATACGCTTATAGGTAACAAACATAATATACTAAACCCATAATCATTTATAAAATTATAAAACATTACCACCCCAAAAATAATTATAATTACTACATAAATTATAATACAACACAGCAAAATAAACATCATAAGCGTAAATAATACAAGAAATAAGTACCAGATGATTGAAGCAAGAATAAATATAAATTTTACAATACATTATTAGTTTTAATATAACGGTAAGATGACATAAATCAAAAATTATATATCAAGTTCAATCTGAAAAACAAAAATCAATATTATTAAAAAAACACATTAATAATACATCATAAATCCATATAAAAGATTATACATTAATATAATTATAGGATAAATCTAAAAAACCAGAAAGAATGTTATTCTGCAATATATGGATAAAAAAATAAAAAAAAGTAAATTATAGTACGTATAATAAATATAATAAAGAAATATCAAACCATCAGATTATATTAAATATATATAAAAAAATAAATAACCAATACAAAAATACACAAAAAATATAACAGAATATTAATTAAAATACATTTAAATATTAAATAGAGAATATAAAAAAAAATAAATTCAGATTTCTAACATAATGTAAATACAAAAATCATAACTTAAAAAAATCACAAAGAAAACAAGTACAGAATTTAAAACCATAGAATGTAAATATTAAATTTTTATAAAACCATAATTAAAAAATAAAAATTTAACTTAAAATAAAAATGAAACTATAACAAACAAAATTAATATCACATTGGGGGTCTTACATCTTCCGTCAGTAAAGAACTGGAAACCGCCGCTTGCAGGTCTAGTGGTTGAACGTTCTATTCGCAAGCAGAAGGTCCCGGATTCGATTCCCGGACCGGATCATACCAAAATCTTTAAAAATGGTAATGACTGGACCTTCGCCAAGCGCTTGGCATGAGACTGAAAACCGAGGTCACGTGTCACGGAAGACGTGGTGTGTAAAAGAACCTTCACTGCATTGGCGTCAGTCCATAGCACCGACCAAAATTTGTAGCATTTTACCTCAATCTCCATATATATGTAAGATTTTTGGGGTGATGTAAAACAACAATCAAAGAAAATCAGATTGGAACCCCGCTCGAACCCAAGCTGATTCTGTCGAAAAAAACTCAGAAAACTCAGTGGGATTTTCTGGAGTACATTGAAATGGGTTTTTTTTATCTATTATTAAAACCTTGTCAAAAATTACTTATTGGGGTCTTACACAAAAATTAGAACAAACAAATGAAATATTCTAACTGTAAGGCAGGCGAAACATGTCTTAGCTGCATTTTTATTGACGAGTAATTTTTAGAGAGTTATTGGAATTTATATTTAAAGTACGTTTGCAGGTGCACCCTGTAAAAAGAAATAATTATTTACTGATATTACAACAAATCCTTTTTTTATCGGGTCAATTTAAATTCATTTTAGACATTTTTTTCAAATCCGAATTGGCTTAGAATTATTCTGGTTTTTGCAATTTGTACATACGTACTGGTTATGACTTAATGATCGTCTTACTCTAAACCTAGCCTAACCTCAATATCAAAATTGGTTTAGAATTATGCTGGTTTTTGCCATTCGTGCAAACGTACAGGTAATGGTTTAATGACTCTAAACCTAGCTTAACGTCAATATTAAAACTGGTTTAGAATTGTACTAGATTTTGCAATATGGGCATACTTAAAGGTAATGTAATGATGATTGCGTGATTCTAAACCTGGCCTATAGGTTCCAGCTCTTATCGTTCTTATCGTTCGTAAGGGAGTTCCCATTTCCTGCATTTCACTTACAATGAAAACAGACAAGAAACCACGTTTTACGATAAACGTGTTGATTTCGGCTTTCCTGTTGTAAATTTTCACATTTAAGTAGTTATATCCCGTCATCACCTGATTATGGTGTTTATATGTCGCAGATAATCCGATATGTCTTGGCGTGTTCAAAATTTGGCAATGACCTTGTGTGCAATTACAATGCTTCACTAAGTGAAATGTTGAGTTACTGTTTCGATAGTGGTTGTTGAATTTCCTTTACAGACTTGGACAAAGATTCATTCACACTTATTTCATTTGAATTTGACTGTGGACTCGCGGCGGGTGCGACCGATCAAAGGGGATGCTTATTCCCCATGACACCTGATCCCATCTCTGGATTTTCAGAAGTCCGTATTGTCAAATGTTAATCAGATTTTTATGCTATCACCTAAATTCCCTTACGATTTATACTTTGGTATTTGTGATTTTTATAAGATTACTACAATATATTAAATTTATTAGTTGTAAGTTTGATTTTACAATATACAAATTATACATGGATATGTGTAAATACGTGAGGTGTAATCACTTAGCTAATACTACAATTTGTGTGGTAATGTAACAGTGAAAATAAGATGATATTGTCAAAATACTCAAAGGCCCTTGAAAACGTCCCTTACTGCGTGGTTCTGCGTAGAATTTCAACAATATCTGGACTCTCTCAGTTGTCGTAGAAATTATAAACATTTGTAAATCAAAATGGTAACAAGTTATGGAAAGTAAAGTCTATTTTCTTTGCTGCATCAGTACACCTTTGTTTCGGAATTCTACATTTATTTACAAATTCGACCTTAACTGAAGAAGTCTTACTGACAAAACTAATCCTCCTAAGCATCTACATCTCAGTATATAAGTACAAGCTTGATGGGAAATTGTAGAAAATTTTTCGCAGATCTTGTGATGCGCTACCGCATGAATCCGCCTTTCATGAAGAAAATGTTTTGAACACGAAATATATTTTGCATTTTCATGCTGAATTCATTAAATATTTGAAATTCTTGTGAAGGAATTCTGTCGTAAATTTTGTTGTATTCATTTTTTTCGGAAATTTACGAAATGTATATTTCGATTTTCAGTCATTTTCTGTATTGATGAAATAATTCTAGTCGATTGATTTTTTAACATTTATTATACATGCTGCAGGTACAATATCAACAATGTCAGCTTCAATGCCACGTTCATTCGCACGACCGGATACATCCTTCGGTACAGCAGTACTTAGACCAGGTACGTTTAAACTTGACCACAACATACACTTCAAAACAAATTTATTTGATAATGATTCAAAAGTCACATATTCATTGCTTGTATTAGGAAATGAAAACAAATTATTTTGTTAAATATTTCTGTATGATATTTCATGTGTTTCATATTCTACCTTACATGCAAAATTTTTATATGGTATCTAAATATAAAATGTTATTCATGATTCAATATGTATATATCGCATTCAAGTGAATTATGTGTATGTTAAAGGGACATTAGCTGTATTTAGCATTTTAAATGTTTGCTTTTTTCTACATTTACTACTTGTACTTAATGTACACTAGCAGATAAGGCATAAAAAGCGTTATATTTCTATATATTTTGTGAAAATAAGATCAGGTCCAGTGTTGTATTCATACACAAATAGTAACGTTGTGTTAATCATTTGCAATTGAAAAAAAGTGTGCCAAACCTGGGTTTCTTAAGCAGATTTCACAAAATATATAGGAATTTAATCATGTTTATGCGTTTGAATATCTCTTTTTGTTATCGTATATCAATATAAGTATTAAAAAGGAAGAAAACAAATTGAAATAAACCACAGTTAATGCCCCTTTTAAATATTTCTTGTTTTACAATTCATAACTGGGCTCTTAAATTCTGTCTACATTTATTTATTTATTTTTATTTTCATTTTTATTACTCTCTTTCAAATCGTGATTACATTACAGCGGGTTTTGTAACTCAGTTCAATGACTTCGGATTTGCACCTCTTGCTATACCTTTGAATGCACCTCCCATGCCAATCAATTCTCTACGAACCCGCACAGGTATTCCGAACGTAATAGACTGTAGATGGCAACGAGCTAAAACTCAGCAGTACTCTAACATCTAGTTGTACTTTACATTAATCAAGACCATAGTTCACAATGTGTTAAACTCGAACTAGATATGTCATACGTGTTGCACAATGTAGTCGTAAATGTGTTAGATGATCAATGTGTATCATATAGAACAGTATTGTCTGCTTAATATCTGTCATATTAATCGAAGCCATATTTCACATTGTACTACAATCGAACTAAACATCAAAACATGCTAACGTAATGCCAAACTAGTAAGGCGAAAATGTAAATATTAGTAACTTAATCAGCCGTGTTGTCTGCCTTGTAAATGTCATGTTAGTCAAAGCCACATTTCACTTAGTACTGTAATTGAACTAAATATTATACGTATATTAATAATGTAGTGATATATGTGATAAAAGTGTTGTTTTATCAGCAGTAGCCATATCAATCAAAGCCATATTTCACTTAGCGCTGTAATCGAACATCTTAACACTTGTTCATTATATTTGTAACATATAAATGTGTCATTAGTAGAGCAGATTGCTATATCTAACACATTAACAAAAACATAATTAAGTGAACATTGTGTGTGTGTGTGTGTGTGTGTGTGTGTGTGTGTGTGTGTGTGTGTGTGTGTGTGTGTGTGTGACAAAATGGCATCCTACTAATACACACAACATCAATCATAATTCCACTTTGTGCTTCAATCGAATCGAACATTATTGTCTACCTACTTGCCAATGTGTTGAAATGTAATATTAGAGTGTTTGTTATGTAGAGGTAAAGCTTTTCTCCTGATCAATTCCATATTTATTTAAGTCATTGTTCACTATTTAATCGAAATGAAAGTGGCGGAAACGGAAATAACGGAAAAGTACTAACAATGTGAATAATTTCCCCCGTGTAAAGGACAGACACTGTTTGACGAATGGTGTATTATGGACAATGTCAAATGATCGCGGTAGATTGAACTAGTATATAAACCATAAGTAAACAAAACAACCATAGTTGATCATAATATCCGGTAAAATACTTTAAATCATTTCTATTTCGCGAAGGATGAGATTTCACGTAAACTGGTAATGGGAACTGTTAGCGAATTCAAATACCTACCGAAAATTGATATACTTGTTTATGTTATTGAAGCCTTATTTCGTATATATCTTTACAACGAGGCGATCGAAATTTTGCTAACAATACCAACTTAATCATTTTTAACTGCAGTGCAAACTGTATTATTTATCTGGAGACAAGAAGTTCGAAAACCGCATTTGATGTCACGGTTCTTCAAATTTTGCGGTCGGTATAATAGTCTTGTTTGCGACAACTCTGTTTCACTAAATGAAATGTTGTGTTGTCGGTTCCATAGCACTTGTTGAGACGTCTGTAACAATTATGACGAGGATTCGTTCTCCATGTATTTCATTTTGATTTGACTGTGGACTCACAGCGGGTGTGACCGGTCGACAGGGGATGCTTACTCCTCCATGGCACCTGATCCCACGTCTTGATTTCAAGAGGTCCGCGTTTGTCCAATTTTTACCAGATTTGTACCTATATCCTGGGTATCCTAGTGATTCATATCTTGGTATCTGAGAATTTTTTTTATCTTGAAAAAAAAAAATTAAAACAATACATGCTATTAATTTGAAAAATCATTTATATGCAGCGTTTCGAATACATGTTCTATATAACCGCTTAATCTCACGAAATTAAAGTATTAGATTTAAAATCGCGAGTTCATATCTTTGCGAATATATCTGAATAGGTGAGAACATGAAATAAAGTATTAGCGAAATATATGTGATTTACTATAGGTTCGATTAAAACGTATTGCTCGTTTCACAAATCATCCGATATGCGAGGGCGTGTTCAAGCTAGATGGGGGAATTGTAGAATATTTTACGCCGAGCATATCTGCTCGCGAAAATTTTGGTAATTTCTTATTTATAGTTCAACTGTTAAAGATGAAAGGTTTTACACATTTTTGTCATCTTGTGATGACCTTCCGCCTGAATCCGACCTGTGAACAGGGGATGCTTACTCCTCCTTGGCACCTGATCCCACTCTTGATTTTTGTGCTTGTCCATTTTTACCAGATTTGTATATCGTATCCTGGACACCCTGAAGTTTAATACTATGTTATCTGAAATTTTGACTAAACGAAATGAAATGTGATTGAACATGTATCATTTAATGGCTCTTCGTCAATATAGTCAAATACACGGTTCTAGTGACGTACTGACCGACTGTCATCTAGAAAACCAGGTTTGTTTCTAGTTTGTGTATTGTTGTTCTATGTTTCTCAACAGTAGTTTCTATTTCTTAAATGGAGACGTCACGTGTTTCAAGAGTACTGTCTAAAATATCGACCTGTGCTATAGACGTATGTCAATACTAGTTGCGATTTAACAAAATGTCTATTAACATAGTATAGATATTGTTTCCATGTGCAGATAGACTAGACCGATTTTGTTATATGAAGGCTGCCTTACGACACCCCTAAAATATTGAGAAAAACCTCAGAATCCTGGAATAACTTTGAATGTGCTAATAGTAGCGAAGAAAGTGAATATCATGCAAACAGAGACCTGTAGATAATCCAGGTGTGAGAGCAGCTCTAATAGAGGAGTAGGAATCGCTTGGTCTGCTACATTTGTTCATGTGTACAGTTGAACCTACATATATTGAATCATATTACATTGAAATCCCTCATTATTTTGACTGATTTTAAATCCCCTGCCAAATTTATTTATTATTCAATATAACCAGTTTTGAAAACTCTATTCATTTGTAAGAAAAGTTAATTTCCCTTCGACTTCAATATATCCGGGTTCCACTGTGCAGTTGTTGGCAACCAACTGGTGTAGATAATGTTCCCTGATATTTAAATCATTATCTTCTCTTTACACTTGTTTTAATTTGACATCCTATAATTTATTACAACAATGTTCTATTCCTTTTAGGAGATGCTGATCGAACAGGACAGCCTGCAATGGACTGGTCTCTGTTTAATAGCGTTCTTGCGCAAAACGGTCTACTGCCAGACCAAACTCAAAACCGGCAGACTAATCGGGTCACACAACCAGTCAGTGCGTCATCGTCCCAACGGACGTCACAAGGCAACTCTTACTTTTTGATTTGCTTGTGTTCCCGTAGAGGGTTCAATAGAGTGTTCGATTAGATATCTACCTGCTTTCATGGCTTTGTATACAATGGTACTTTCTCATGCCTGTAATTTATTTTTGGTGGGCGTGCAAGATCGATCGATCTGTTACTTCTTTTCATTTAATTCTTCCGTGAATAACAGAAATCTAGGGAAACCTAAATCTTATTTGTCTATATTATATTCAACGATTTTAAAAACTTAACTTTTTTATATTTAGTACTTTTTATTTCCAATTGATGTACAAAACGGTATATCGAACCTTTTTTTTAATGGCATAGCAAATGTAAACAGAAAATTATGTCAAAAACATTCTAATTCGAATTGCGCTTTTGCAAGTTATGATCCATTTTGTGGTCATTTACATGTAATACTATTTTTATACTTTTTTTATGCTAATGCTATCTTGAAGCTACAACATTATACTTTAATAACTTAGAATAATTGGAATTTCAATTTCGCCTGTATCGTACATTTGTGGGCCTCCGTGGCCTATAGCTAGTGGTCAGAGCGTCACGCTTTGAACCATCTGGTCAGCACAGGTTCGAGCCCTGCTGGAACCTAAGCTAATTTTTGTGAGAAAGTTTGCAAGTTTACTTACGGAAGGTCAGTAGTCTCTTCCCGGGTTCTCTCCTCCACCGTTTAAATATGTCCGGTACCATATAACTGAAAAATTGTTGTGTGTGGCGTAAAATACAACTCAAAATTTAAAAAGATCCAAATTCTTAAATTTGTCATTTGCTAATATTGTTGTATGTTTGTTAAACTTGTTATCATTTATTATTTTCATTATAAATTTGATATCATTTGACATAGATTTCGATTATTTTTATGTTTTTTAGAATATATCGGCATTTGTTTGGGTGGTTAGATAATGAAATTAATTTTTTTTCAATTTCTGGAATCATTTTTTGTTTGTTTCACAAATTTCGTCGACAAAATAATTCAAATGCATTACTTAATTGCCTGCCTACCAACCTATCAACCACTTACTTCCCTTCCCTGCCTTCTACTTACCTTCAAACCAACCTCCGTAAACTTTATGTCTACTTACAGACCTTCCTGTGTGTCTAACCCATCTAATCACAAACATTTCCATCTTGTCTACTAACCTACTAAACATGTAACATGCTAATTGTAATACGACCAAAGAAGTTTAGTGATCATATATCAAAGATGTAAGCAATCATACACTGCTATAGATATGTTGATAACTTAAATACTAAAAATAATATGTTTGTTCGTCATTGTGATATGTTGTCACATTTGTATGTATCGTTGTGTCGATATCATATCATCTTAATATGCAAATTATTCAAAATTAGCATCAATTGTAAGATATTATATATATGAAATTAACTATGTGATTGTATACGACTGTTTTTAATTGGTCGTTACTTCTGATTTATTAAATATGTACCACTTATACAATGATGGCCCGACTTCACCAAATTTACCGAATACTTAATTAAGCTCAACTTTTATTTCATTATTTTGACTATATAGTCATTTGTAGAGCTTTTAGGTTTGAGTGATTACGAAACATTTTTATTTTTTCATCATTCACATATACATTCTTGCGTCGCACCTGTAAAAAAATGAATGAATACGTTGAGTACGGTACTCAAAATTTGACTATGTACTCTAACAGTTTTTAAATATTTCTGAAGTTTACTTCAAATGAGCAATATTTCTTATCGTTATTTACCTTTTCACTGAACTCGAGAGTTTGCCATGTAACATTTGCGACAGGGTGGCATGCTAGCACAGGACGCTTACTCCTTCCGGACATCTGGTCGAATCCATTTTGGATTCGCAATAGTTCTTGAGACCCTTTTTATGTCTAATTTGTCGTATTCTAATAGACTTTGAGTTTCCATTATCCATTTGTACTTCTTCAGTTTTACTTACAATTGTGTACCGTCTGCATACATACATGTCCAGTTACAGAATAAATTTTGCGTGTTTTTCCTTAAAATCACGAGACGTTAGTTGAGCTCGAGTACAATATAAATTTGGTACTCCGTGCCCATATTTCATATCAATCATTACAGCATTGTCATTATTTTCCCTTGTTTATTTTACCCACAAATGATACTGGATAAACCTTATTTGTTTCTACTTAATCTACTCCAATTTTGAACTTCGTTTGTTTGTTTGTTTATTGTTGTTTAACGTCCCATTCAAGAATATTTCACTCATATGGAGACGTCACCAAATGCCGGTGAAGGGCTTCAAATTTTGGCCTATGCTCGGCACTTACGGCCATTGAGCAGTGAGGGTTCTTTAACGTGCCGACACCTACTGTGACACGGGACCTCCAGTTTTTACTGTCTCATCCGAAAGACAGGAAACCAACCTGTCGCCGGCGGGACTCGAACTCACGATCCAGTGTCGAGCGCGCTACCGACTGAGCCAGGCTGGCTCATTGAACTTCGTAACGCCCAGAAACACGTTTGTACCTGTATTTATCATGGATTTTAAGAAGTGTCCATTGTTTATCAGGTATAGGTTAGTTTAATGTTTGTATTCTCTGCTACTATACTATTTACACCAGTGCTTCGAACTGCCCGCTCAGGTCGAGTTTTATACTGTTTATATACTTTTCCAAATGTCGTCCCATTTGTAGCGCGTTTGTTCGAAATTATGGACAAATGTTGATTATGTCACTGTTAAAAGAAAATACCAATCATTCCGGGTGTTACATTAGCAATATTTTTCCTTTTTGATCGGTTATTCAAATGATTTAACACTATATTTCATATAAAACCATATTTTTTCCAAAAACAATATTGTGAAGCCATTATCTTATCGCATTTAAACAGAATTTTCACTCTTTATCAGAAAATGTTTCCAAGTTTCATTGATTATTTGGATGTAATTTTTCTAATTTGTAATTTAAAAAATTTGACAATTTAAAACAATAATTAAAAATTATATATCATAATTTTACGTACACAAAGAATGAATTTTCAAGACAAAAATTAAACTTTCCGTTTAGATTGATGATTTTTTTAATTTCAAATTCGGAAGATAAAAAATAAAACGATATAATGAAACTGTATCCAGTTCTTGGTTTAACAGTGAAAATTCTATTGAAATGCGATAAGAAATGGCTTCAAAATATATTTTTAAAAAATATGGTTTTATATGAAATATATAGCAAAAATTATAATGTCCATAAACTTTTTA
The DNA here is from genome assembly GCA_030159075.1 of Atrina japonica. Classification (NCBI taxonomy): domain Eukaryota; kingdom Metazoa; phylum Mollusca; class Bivalvia; order Pterioida; family Pinnidae; genus Atrina; species Atrina japonica. The sequence continues at coordinate 321,011 of BROG01000149.1, forward strand.
TCAAGTGGCTGTACGGTCAAATTTTCGCTTTCATTTTAAATTCGCCCTCTAATCTAAGGGTGAAAACGACGGAAATTGAACGAGAGCGAAATTTTCCTGGTTTACAGTCAGAAAGGTCTGTTGTAATTGAATTTTATTTGAATTCATATTTTGTTTAGTTTTTCTAGAATAACAATATTATTATCCCATGTTGTTTCCGATTTACTTTATTAAGACGCTGATAATGAAAGTAATATTTCATGTGTGATAACTGGATAAAATTAATGAAGATAAATAGGCATCGGTGATGTTTTTATTTTACGGAAGCGTATTGATGTCACCTGTAATTTTTCATCTCGATATTTTGAGGTGTTTAAAGACATATCAGATTATAACACGAAATTTCTTTTTCTCTCTCAAAATTTTGTATTGTTTATCTTGAAATGTCAAAAACGTTGAAATTACGAGATATTATTCTGTTATTTTTAATTACGAGATGTTAAGTCGAACTTTGGAGATATCAACTCGGAATATAGAGACAAGATGTACACCTGACAGTAATAGGCTTCCGTAATGATTAGATAATTTAGATATTCACTGCTTTCGTTGCGTATAATGTTGATTTCATGTTTTATTTCTAGGAGCTTCCAGCAGTATAACATTAGACAGTTTGGATTTATCGATGTTCGATCCATCAGTAGTATCAGGACCAGGTAAATATGGCCACAAATACCTTTATCTGTTACATACAACTAATTTTATCTGTTACATACAACTAATTTTATCTGTTACATACAACTAATTTTATTAGTTACATACAACTAATTTTATCTGTTACATACAACTAATTTTATCTGTTACATACAACTACTTTTATCTGTTACAAAAAACTAATTTTATCTGTTACATACAAATAATTATCTGTTTTATACAACTAATTTTATCTGTTACATACAACTAATTTTATCTGTTACATACAACTAATTTTATTAGTTACATACAACTAATTTTATCTGTTACATACAACTAATTTTATCTGTTACATACAAATACTTTTATCTGTTGCATACAACTAATTTTATCTGTTACATACAACTAATTTTATCTGTTACATACAACTAATTTTATCTGTTACATACAACTAATTTTATTAGTTACATACAAATACTTTTATCTGTTACATACAACTAATTTTATCTGTTACATACAACTAATTTTACATGTTACATACAACTAATTTTATCTGTTACATACAACTAATTTTATTAGTTACATACAACTAATTTTATCTGTTACATACAAATACTTTTATCTGTTACATACAAATACTTTTATTACATACAACATATCTGTTCATACAACTAATTTTATACTACAACTAATTTTATCTGTACACTACAACTAATTTTATCTGTTAATACAACTAATTTTATACATACAACTATTTTATGCTCCTAGTTTATCTATCCACGTTGCTTGAAGGGGCATAATATGTGTTTACCAAATCAATTATTTCCATTTGTTCTACTTTTACTACCTGTACTGGACAGGCTTAATCAAATCTTATATTCCTATATATTTTGTAAAAAAAAATAACAGCAGGTGCAGTGTGGTATGCATATACAAATAGTAAGGTTGCAATTAATCAATTTCAAGTGAAAAAGTGGGTTCCTCAAGCAATTTTCACAAAATGTATAGGAGTTTAAGAATTTTTATGCCTGTATATATCTCTTTTTGTCATTGTGTATTAATCTAAGTAGGGAACAGGATATTTTTTTGGAAAGCAGAAAAAATCCGCAGCTAATGCCTCTTTAAGGTCCCACTTATCAGTGTACTTATATGGGGATGTCTTCAGCTACAGGTGAAAGGGCACAATATTTGACCTTTGCTATGGTATGTTGTCAATGTCGTGTTTTACACGTTTCACATCAGCTGCGACATTGAACCAGAGTTTTACATATCGAAGTCAGTGAATTTTGAGGCATGAAGTCTGTTATCTGAAATTTTAAGAACGAACCTTACAACTTCTATGCAATTACAATTCGACTAGAAAGTAGTAAACTCTGAATTAAATCATTGAACAAGGAGTCTGTTGCCATATCAACATTGTAATATGTTTGTGGAGTAATAGGATTTAGAGTTAAGAGTGTATACACTAGGAAGGCATCAAAAGACACGATAAAGAAATGTTGCGTGAAATGTCTGAGGTATTAGAAGGCGTAATATTTGTCCTAAAAGTGAATTATTGTTTTCTGACTCTAAAACACAACCTATCCCTGCCCACAATCCTGGTACTCTGATGGTAGTGATATACACCTACCTCTCTTTTTCTTTTTGTGCACCTTACTTTCTCTGTCTATCATGGGAGATCTCAAATCTATATCGGAGGATATAGCCGGAACTACTTTTCTTGATTAACTAATATCACTGCACTACTTCATATGGTACACGTCTCTCTTCCTTGATGGTGTAAGATTATGTAATGCTCATACTTCTGTAGATCCGTCATACCTTGGCATAAGACCCCTGGGTTTGCGTGAGGTTCGGCACTATTTTCTGTTTGTATGCGGTGGGTATTATGCATATTTCAAGGTACAATTGCACTTTATTTCATAACATTATTACTCTTCCTGTTAATATTTTTCTTCTTAACCTTTCTTTACGTTGTATTTTCTGTATCCGTGTCTGTATATGACACTAACGCACGATTTATTGTGTTGTTTCAGTTGCTGCAACACCCCTAGGAGCCCCAACATCAGGTTAGGAAAGAGGATGGACCTAGCTGATACATTAAACTAGTCTAATACATGACTTAATCTGATATTCAGATAACCTATGTAGACTAATCATTGTCATTCACACACTTGTAGTTCCGTAGTGTAACTAAAATGTTGTTTGTGTTTTTGTGATCTCTCCGCACTCATTGCTTCATATTAAACTTCTAAAACAATGTTTTTGAGTTTAGTTTTAGATCGTTCTGTATGTGTAATGTCTTCTAACCTAATATAGTAAGGTATATGGGATCATTTATCCTACCCTTGGAGTACCTGCCTGAAATCCTCGTTCGTAATTGTTTTTTCTATTACATCTTAAAGGGGCATTAGCTGTGTTTTCTACTTTTACTATTTGTACTTTATAAACAATAACAAATAAGAGATATACACAAGCATAACAAACATTTTTTCCTGTATATGTTGTAAATATATGGTCAGGTCCAGTATGGTATTCATATACAAATAGTAAGGTTGAGTTAATCAATTGGAATTGAAAAAGTGCAAAATATGGGTTTCTCAAGCAATTTTCACAAAATATACAGAAATTGTTTATGCCTGTGTATATCTCTCTTTTCCCATTGCATGTATCAGGCCTATAAATCTAAGTAGTTAAAAAGAAAATGAAAATCCCAAAATTAACGTCCCTTAAATGTAAATCCTGAGAAAATAGTTACATGTATGAATGTAGTTTGTTATTCATATAGATTTAGTGTTTATTTTGTACATATTGTAAACGAAACTAACCTTACACGTATCTACGAAAATAGGACTGCCAAAGTTACAAAAATAGAGCTTTATTTAACAAATACTTGTTCCAGATCAGAACCTAGTATGCTACCATTCGCAAATCAAATACTCCAGGTATTATGGATGAGGATGACGCTTGGAAAATTTTTGACATAGGCAGTGATCATTCCATGTCATCAGCTTTTAATCAAAAGTCACGGATTTTTCGGATAGGACTTCAACCAAATTTTTCATGTCTCTAATTTTCAAAATGCACAATAACGATGAAAATTCTGGTGTTTCCTCCTATGACTAGTGACACCACCAAATGCATTATATTTTTCTTATTACGATAAACGACAATAAAGTAATTTATGTATATTTCTTTCTGTGCCGGTAGAATATTTTGGAAAAAGACGTATTTTCGGTAATATTGTCAATTACGTAGCCATCACGACTTGCCAATACTTGTTTCTTTGACATACACATTCACTGATTGCGTCGGTACTAGATTACGGTATTAGCTTCCGGTATCCTTTACCACCTTGGCGCTCTGTTTAAGACATAAAAGTCACGTGTCTTTCAAATGAGACTTCCAACAACGAAGTCTGTATCACGACAGAAGTGACAGTTTTTCTAAATCCTCACTGTATTGTCATTAGTCCGTAGCTTAAGTCAAAACTTGCCAATGACGTCTTCACATGTGAAAAAATACTTCCGGTAAGTTAAGCGTCAATAAAACAAAAACGTATATTCATTAACACCATCGTTTTAGAGCAAAATATTTTATTGTCCTCTCTGGAACCTGCGTGACCGAGTGGTTGAAGCATTCTACTTTGAACCATTAAGTCTCTAACCTCTAGTCAGCGAGGGTTCGCTGATTTTGTGAGAAAATTTGCTCGTTTACTTGCAGAGGGCCGGTGGTGTTTGGTACATTGTAATCAGGTTTATTTCCACGATATAAACAGGCTGCCCATATGATTGAAAGAAATCGTTCCGTGTAGCATAAAGCATCATTTAAACAAGTATTTCCTCCAGTACAATAATTCAATTTAATGTTTGAGGGAATGTAACCCCACCTGTCTAAAACACAGTTTACCATTTCACCCCTGGGTATCCAAGTGGTATGCTATTTTTTCTTGTTTGAGATTAGTCTATTATGATCTTTAGAGTTGACAGGGTTACTCAAGTTTATCTAACAGGGATTTGGCATAATTACTTTTAATACGATCATATGCATTAACTTTCGAAAAACAACTTCACAAATGTTTCAGGTCATATTGGAATAACAACAAATCAGGTATCTATTTAAAAACACTGGGACAAGGATACAAATGAAACGTGAGAAAAGCAATATAACAGAACAAAAGCAAAAACGATATAAATAAAATACACCAAAATGCAGTTTTCTTTTCCATCGATACTTTCATTTAGTAATTATCTAATTTAGTCAGTACTAAGAAATATATATATATATATATATATATATATATATATATATATATATATATATATATATATATATATATATATATATATATATATATATAAAGAGTAAAACCTCGTTATGCTGTAGATTATATTTGGTATCATAAAAGGGTTTGGCGATAGGTTGAGGGAAATCTTAAATGAAATTATAGGGAAAATTCGAAAAGTGGAGTTTCAAATAATGTGGCGTAAAACGAATTGGCAAATCAAATTATACTGAGGTTCTTTTCAGTTGTCATAGTTTAAAATGAAAGTCAAATGGTGGGACCAGGTGTCATGAAATAATTTACATTATTTGCCAATTGCTCACAAATACAACATGAATCCTAACACACACACACACACACACACACACACACACACACACACACACACAAACACACGCATGCACACACAGTCACACACACACACACACACACACACACACACATACACACACAGCCAAATCCAACTGTCTGAACTTGTGACATGGATGAGTGAGCACCTCATGCCAACTGGTCACCCATCATATAAGTGTATCTTATCAAATGACAAGTAAAAGTAAGCATCGCATGCCAAGTGGTCACACCCATAGTCAATAGTCAAATAGAAGTGTTTGATCATATGACGTGGATAAGTGAGTACCTCATGCCAACAGGTCACATCCACGATGAGCCAATAATCAAATGCAAGTGTTATATCATATGACTAGGAGGAGAGAGCACTCCATGGATTTACTATAGAACATGTAATTCAAGATTTTGTACAGTGACACCTATCGGCAAAATGTCAATATATCGATAATAGGGATTGTTAATGTTTACGTAAGCTCTATTCGTCATGTAGAATGCATATAATCTATTGTCGGCACACAAACCGGCACCCGTCTTTGAATTAGAATGAAACAATAAAGAATCTGTATTGCTTAAGCAAAGTTGTCTGGAATTGAGAAAAAAAAACATGTTTTTCGTCAACTTTTAAACATTTTTAACACTCTCAAAGAACCAATGGACTTTCTTTAAACAAACGTTTTATGATATATCCATGTAAAGCTGTATAGTGTCAAACGAGCACAGGCTAGGACCCCCAAAAGGTGCCAAAAAGGTAAAAGTCGGTACATCTTCAAAAATCTTCTCGTGAACATATCTGCAGATTTCTTTCAAATTAACATACCTGATTGTTAAGTCAGTGTCTACAAAATTTGTGAATGAAAATGAAATCTGCTCAGATACAAGTCACGAAGGAGCGCTTCCTTCTCTTATGACAAAGGGAACAGCGTTATACAAAATTATGAGAATTATTGTGACAATCTTTCAAGTTAATGGGTTCAAAGGTCATGCTAGGTAAAAGACACAAAAGTAAATTGTTGTAACAATGATATATGAATAGCCTAGTCAACATTTTGCGAATTTTATGGTCGATATATTGCTCTTGTCCTTGCCAGTTCCCCGAATCACTGTCTGAAACGTTGAGATTATATGTTCAGTTTTGATTTTTAGCTCTATACTGATTGTGAACCAGGGTTTAACCTATATCAAAATTGTTTTGGATATTTATGAGGACATAAGAAGGTCGGCAGTATATGTCTATCCCTCCTTGGCACCTGATCCCACATCTGAATTTTCTGAAGTGCGTGTCCGTCTATTATCTAACAATTTTGTAAATTGCGAATTTTCGTAGTCTTAATACTTTGGCATCCTTGACTTCATACCTCTCATCTTTTATGCTTTTATTTTACAATATAGTGTATCAAAATTAACAAATTAATTCATTAAAGCTTAAAATACAATGAGACATCCCTGATAATGTATCATTACAAATAACATTAAATTCAATCTATTAATGCTGAGCGCGTTCGCATAGCAAACTGTAGGTACATCTACGGCCAGATCATTTGTTAGACTTATAAATAGATGTAATGACTGTGTCATATGCATACCCTCGCTAAAAAAAAAGTTGGATGCCAAAACCTACAGGTCTAAGCTCCGTGTTCGTGTTACACCAGTTTAGCAAAGGTATGTAGTTCACAATTGCAACAGTTCAAGTTTGTAGGTGCTACAAGTGTTTTAAAAACGTTTTTATATATTTATTGGTATCCGTTGAAATCGAAACACGGTTTAAAGCGAATTAATTGTGTGTATATTTTGTTTATTTGTTTGCTTATGTGTGCGTTTTTGTCAGAGAGAGAGAGAGAGAGAGAGAGAGAGAGAGAGAGAGAGAGAGAGAGAGAGAGAGAGAGAGAGAGAGAGAGAGAGAGAGAGAGAGAGAGAGGGGAGTTTACTTGTGAAAAGAAACGTATCAAAATATCGGTATAGATAGACGCAAACTTTGTATTTAAAATTATATTTTGTATATATAATGACGTGTACATTGCAATATGTAACTATAACGTACTTGTTTCAGCTGTAAATTTATTTTCAATATTTTTCAGTTTCATTTGGAAACTCCATGGGCTCACGCAGATCAGGTTCAAGGTTTGTCTTCGGGGTTCCAGCAACTGTGTCCACAGCTCGATTTGACATCACGAGACCCGCAGTCGGCGTAAATCGTCGTTTTACAACAGTTGGTGTCGTTAGACCACCGTCTTCTACGTCAATTAGAAGAGTGACCCCTACGTCAAACGCACGTACATCTAGTACGTCATTTAGCAGTACCAACAGAATTCCAAGAGTTGTCGACAAAACGGTTCCATCGAGAGTGTCGGTAAATGTCAGGAGTCGCACGGATACTGTCAGTGGGCAAACACGACCGATTAGGACAGACAAACAACAAACTAAGTCTGTTACAAATACAGACAGACAGTCTGGTGGTGGGAAATCTAAAGCTACATCTGGACAAACAAGAGTGTCAGTTGACGTTTCTCAAGGTTCAAATTCTGTCTCTTCCGGTAGATCTTCATCTACAATGAAGGATGTTATAAACACAATATCGAATATTGATACCAAGATGACTAATTCAGCTGTTGATATTGCAAAAGATTCTCCTATTGGAGATAGTGGTGTTCCTTTAGCTCCCTGGGAATTCAATGCTGACAGCAACACACAGGATTCATCATCAATGGATGGCACAACAAGGATAATAAATATCGATGTACCGGCGGGACAAGCACTTCCGGACGTTGACGCATTTGCTGGTGGTGCAATAGACGTATTAAACACAGCTTCCATGCCATCGTCTTCATCTTCTTCATCGTCTTCCTCCTCTAAATCGTCATCGTCATCATCTATGTCATCTTCGTCTATGTCGTCTTCAACAGTTGATTCAAATTTCAATGATATAGGATCTATGGATATCGGAGGAATGTCATCTACCAGTAACGCCGGGGATTCTACGTTTACATCGACAACTACAAGGCGACGGGTTATCAATCCTGGTGCCGTTGACTCAAATTCAAATTCAGTTGTAACCATTACCAGTGAAACCACTAACGCTATAACAGACACGGGATCAAGTGGCTCCACTAAAGAAACATTGGACATTAATAAACAATTATCTGCCATAGAAAAGCAACTACGGAACGCTGCTAATTCCGACAAGCCAGTGTTTGCAATTATTCCAATGAATGCAGAGGCAAATAAGGCTAATTTTCAGGACTTCATTGATAACCTAGCGTCAAGTAAGAATAATGTTTCTTTTTCAAAATATGCATTAGAGAATTTTGTCTCTTTCCAAACAAACACGGGAATATAAAGGGGTTCATATCTGATTAATATATACATGTAGTATAAAATTACGAATTTATCCAAGTCTGGTTTTCCAATCCCTCTCAGCTAGCCAGATTTCAGACGTTGTTGGTCCAGCGCCATTAAATGCAAGTGTAAGAATATCCCTTGATGTAGCTTGATTGGTCTGTCAGATTTCAACTATTTTGATAAAGACTATTTTTACATATTGTCGTGATATACAGAAAACGACCCGTACAATATTATCAACAATCTCAGCCTATATCGGGAAAATCAGACAGTATTGATAAAAAAAGTCTGCCTTTTCCGTGACATATTCTGGCCAATATGAGGAAACATACATAAAGTATCGCGCCAGGCTTAATACGAGCTTACCTTCGTAGAATAATTCTGATTAGCCTATTATACTAAAGAGCAACAACCTATTTAAAATTTATATGTACTAGATTTATATAATCTAGCTCCACTTTGAATTTCAGAGATAGTAATGGCTAGCTGCCCGTTTGGGACTTTTTGAACCACCCTAAACGAAAATTTCTCTATCTGGAACTTAGATGTGAAGTTTGGTTCTTTTTCTCACACCTGTTATATTATTAACAATACCAAAGTTATAATTTTACAGGAGGCCAAAAGTAATTCTCACGTCGATCGTTTCTGCCAATAAGACTTCATCAGCTGAGCTCGTTGAAATATCGTTCATTTACATATAAAACAGTTTGAACTAGTTTTGTAGCCGCATCACTCACCATTTGTTCATCGTATAAACTTGTAACATTCACACATACATTGTGCATTTATTCTTTCAAACAAGTCGGTATCAACAAATGTCAACATCATTTCATTGACAGGAAAATCTTCTTGATCTAGCAGGTTTTAAGAATTTTAGGAATACAAAGTATTTCGGATCCGCGGTTCTGAATAGAATTCCTCAGTTCTGTTAAAACAAAAATTGGGTGTTAGTATATCCCAGGTGCGAGAAACATTATGACTGGTTATAAATATAGTTCCTTCTTCTTTTCTTAGTGACACGTTGTACAGTGTAAGAAAAATGAGGTTTTTTCACTGTATTTAAATATTTCCAGATCAAAACATAACAAATCGCACGATGACAGTTACCAACGTAACAGATATTTTACCCAACAATGAAGTTAGGAACATGTTTGATAGTAACGGGCTGGTGAGTATCTTTAAAACTCTGTTCACTGTTTGTCATACCTGGTATATAAAAGGGACATAAGCTGTGGTTTTTTTTCAAAATTTTGTTTTTCCTTATTACTTAAATTGATAAACAATAGCAAAAAAGTGATATACACAGGCATAAAACTTTTAAATTTCTACATATATTGTAGAAATTGCTTGAGAAACACACGTTTGACACTTTTTTTTAATTGCAATTGATAAACTCCACCTTACTATTTGTATATGAATACCACACTGGACCTGACTTTATTTTCACAAAATTTGGAGTAATGTGAAATTTTTATGTCTGTGTATACATAGCTATTTATTCGTTATTGCCATCAAGTACAAGTAAAAGTCTGTGTTTGTGTGTTTGATTATATGTAATACTTTCATCATTTTGTTAATGAAAACAAAAACATGAAATTTTATTATACTAATAATGACCTAATTTCTCTTGTTCATTGGCAACGATGGTTGACATAAGTGTTATGTCCATATCCAATTGATCGTTATAATTGAGTAAATTAAATTCTATTTAACTCAAGTAAACATAAAATACACATGATAAATTTTCTTGAAATTTTCTTGAGATATTGGAATATTTGTCCAGATATTGAGGTAAAATTAATCAGTGTTATATGATCAATCACTAATGTTCAAGAATAAGAATCATTCCAATGGTTTCACGTAGGTCTCTGACCAATATAGTTGTGCTGACCAGAACTGAATGCATCTATTAATACCACTCTCAAAATCAAAGTAAATAACTCGAAAATTTAATATAATAACTCGAAATTTAGAGATAATATCTCGAAATTTCGGGATTATATATTTTTACACATGGTAGCATTACGCCTAGAATTAGATTTATGACCGCTGTCGTATAATAATCAATTGGGTCCGGCCGGACCGAAAATGTTAACATTTTTGGTCCGAGTCTCTATAATTTCCTACCCCTAACTATCTCGTTTTCTCGTTATTACGACATAATCATCTCGCAAGTACGAGATCTTTTCTCGTAATCACGACATAATTATCTCGTTATTACGAGATATTTTCTCGTTATTACGACATAATTGTCTCGTAATTACGAGATCTTTTCTCGTAATAACGACATAATTTTCTCCGAATTACGAGATATTTTCTCGTAATAACGAGATAACTATCTCGTAATTACGAGATAATTTTATTTTTTTTCTTTGATACTAATCGGCTTTCGTACCATTTAGATGCATGTCGTAAAGTCAGACAAACATTTACTGCGTACCCGAAGAAGACTATTTAGCCGAAAAATAGAAATTTATAGTTTTGTTTAAGTTTTATTCTATAAGCGTTTTGGTCATATTTTTTTATATTGTTTATAGGTATGTTCAAATCATCAAGTATTTATTATAAATACAAATATACATTTATTTGATAAATGTGTTCTTACTTCCCGCCAGTCCACTAACATGAATCTATAAAATATCGGCAAGTTTGTGACGAGTGGGATTTACTAAAAGAAGATTCCAACATAAATGTTTTCGATAGCTGCGGTCCTGTAACTTTGGAAAATGACGTCAGCAAGCAATCAGTTACTGTGACGACATTTATGTTTTAGCGGGACTATACATTATTTTGCCGTCCAAAATTACGGAAACACAATTTTTGTTAACAGATCTATAGCTACCGGTTCTGAAAAAACCCTCTTTTATAAAAATTGATATTTTTTATATTGAAGATATACAGATGAATCGCACATTACATGGTTCGGTTACGTCACTCGAGTGATTAGCGTCATTAACCTATTAAACTGTTTCAGATATGTCGGATTTGTGTGAATGTTAACTTCTCATTATACCAGAGATATTCTTTCTTATATTTAAATAGGAATACATATATGTTGGTATTTTAGTATATAAATTAGTAAAGGATATATGATTATTTTTGGTAATCATCATCAACTAATCATTTCTATTTTCATTTCATTTTCAGAGTACCTTACCAAATCCAATGGAACTGTAAATTTTAACAACAGGAAAAAAGTAGTGCTACAGATTACGTCATTATGTTGCATACATGACGTCATCATTATGACGACTAATTATTGAAGCTGTAATTGATTTCATCTTGCAGTATAGGGGGTTTCACATCGCGTCGATATACAGTCGATGTTATATTCGTATTTGTCCGATCTATTTCAAATAATTGTTCCCGCTGCATTTTGCTTTTTCGTCTGCCTCCCATGTTTGCAAAGTGCACATGCGTACGGATTTTTTAATGTTGATTTTGTATTAACACATTCGGTGAAGGGGGAAAATCCCTTACGTCTTTCCCTATGGTTAAGACATGTTAGAATAATCCATTTTTACGACAAGGATTGTATGTTAAGAGTGTTGAAAGGTACATGGACCCGAAAACTAATACATTTATGAATGTCTGCCCTACTCAACCCCAATAACGTAGCTTGTAGCTGAATAGCATGTGTGAAATATAGTACAGTTATTTGTTGTTTAGGTACAATACAATACAATACCAATACCATATCATGTGTTTCTCTGAATTAAAATGAAAGAAATTTTATAAAAAATTGTATGGTGGAATGGAAAAACTTCATCTAAGTTTTTAGGGTTATAATCAGTATTCATGAAATTGATTTCTTTTTTTTTTCTTTTTTATTCTTTTCTTTGATGGGCATTTCAATGGTTCCTAAATGAGAAAGACGTAAAAAAAAGAATTTATTCGAAGTTAACAAATACCCGTATAATTTGATAAAATGTATATTCGAACAATCACTTCTGGTCCTTCCGACATTTTATTAGTATCGGATATATCTCGTTCATTGCCTAGAATTTGTTTTCTTTTGTTTTTATTGTGTTTTTTGTCGTCTCAACAATTTTACAGTTCTAGGGTGGCGGCTAGCATTATGTGTTTGAGGAGGCAACTCGGGTACAATGTACTCGGAAAAAGACAGCCGGCCTACCGCATGTAAAGTGGCAAACTGTCTAATAGTATCAGCTTAGGTTCTAGTGGAACTGGAACCTATGCTTGCTCACTAAATGTGAAACCTCATAAAGCGTGGCACTTCCATTTCCTGGAAGTATTATTTTACAACTTTCTAATAACAACTTCAAGTTGCAATTATTCTTTGCCAGTTACAATTATGATAGAGCTGTATTGATACGTCAGCTTTAAAGTATGTGGCATTTGAAACTCTTTTTTAAAAGCATGTATGAATCTCCTTGGCATCTTTCTGAATCAGGTGCTAGAAATGTCTGGGATATGGGGCTGCAAATCATAATAAGATATTTTTTTTTTAGCTTTTGTTGCTATGGTTATTTGTATAACCGGCTACTTAACAATACCAGGTATCTGTTACACTTAAATGGTATGTGATTCATTTTCCATATACCCTGATCAACTACGATCCAGGAAAGTCATTATACTCACGTAACTACAAATTAAGTGCAAAAACCAATCCGGAATTCAATATTCAAGTGTTCCGTGTTGAATGGCTAAATGGTATGCATAAGAAAAAAAACACAACAGCATTTATACTCATTTTCAGTATGAAAGTTTAATGTACACAAGCACTTATCATGTATTTACATGGGTTATTCTAAAATATTCTGACTTGACTATGTAATACATTCGTAGTGATCTAATGTTATATTACAACGATAAATGATCAAATCACGTGATTTATGTAAATAAAAAATATATATATATATACAGACAACTTGTATCATTTATTATTTTACTAATACTATGGAACCCAGATATATTGAAATCGTAGGGCAATATTTTTGTTCAAATTAACAGGGTTTTCGAAATAAACGTATTAGAAAAGTAATGCTTAAATTTGGCCGTGGAATGAATCAAAATCATTTCAAATAAAGCGGGATTTCAATGTAAGAGGGTTCAACATAAATGGGTTCGACTGTATTTCTAGACGAGTAATTGTGAATTGATGTATAATAAATATAAAATCAATATGCAGTGTACCACTATCACCTATCACTATAAATTACCATTGGTTCAGAGTGACTATATTCTCTCGATGATACATTCATTTAATGTCATAGTTTTATTCAGCTTGTTTCAACTTTGGTACATGCACCTAACGCTCAGGTGAAAAAAAAATTGAAACCTTCTGAAAATAGCGTCTTTTGAACAGTAGAATCACGTTCAAAGATGTACAGGATAGGATCATATATGATATTTTATATGAGGTTTTATAGTTTATCACATTTGATATAGTTTTGTAGTGGGAATGAAGTCACCCCACATGATCCACTCATGTTTGTGTCCTAGATCATGGTGATAATAAAACTGAAAAATAAGAAAATACATGAAGATAGAATAGTAAACAAGTCCTGAAAACGTTCTATATGATATATGGCGTACCGTTTATTTACTGCTAAATTGTTTGTTTGTTTGTTTATTGTTGTTTAACGTCCCACTCAAGAATATTTCACTCATATGGATAAGTCACCAAATGCCGGTGAAGGGCTTCAAATTTTGACCTATGCTCAGCACTTTGCATGCAAAAGGACGTTTAATCTGCTCTTTATCCGTCATCTTCTCTGCGTTTTCCCAGTTTTCACAGAATAAGGAGATCCTCTTCAAGGAAAACGCCACAGTGATTATTCCATCATTGTGATTTATTGTAAATCTTAACTGTGATTGTTATAGAATATGAAGTCAAACATCCTCATGCCGGGAGTTAACATGTTTTTATACTTGTCTTCAAATTACTTTTGCTCGTTAAATTTAAATATGGTTCGTGAACAATTAAATGTATTTAAATGATAGATAAAAAAGAATAAGTAAACATTGCTTCGTTTGTTTGTTTGTTGGTTTATTGTTGTTTAACGCCCCACTCAAGAATCTTTCACTCATATGGTAACGTCACCAAATGCCGGTGAAGGGCTATGCCTATGCTTGGCACTTACGGCCATTGAGCAGTGAGGGTTTTTTAACGTGCCGACACCTACTGTGACACGGGACCCTCATTTTTACTGTCTCATCCGAAGGACAGGAATCCGACCTGCCGCCGACTGGACTCGAACTCACAACCTCACGATCAAGAGTCGAGCGCGCTACCAACTGTATTAGCATTAGTAGGGGTTTTCCAAAATAATTTCTTACCTTTTTAACTGCTTTGATTGATTATATAATAACAAAAAAGCGATATACACAGGCATACACATTCTTAAATTGTTGTAGATTTTGTGAAAATTGCTTGAGAATCCCAGTTTTGGCAATTATTCACTTGCAAATTGATAAATTCAATCTTACTATTTGTATATGCATACCACACTGGACCTGACCTTACTTTCACAAAATATATAGGAATATAAGATTTTTATGCCTGGTATTACTCTTATTTGTTATTTTACATCCAGTACAAGTTGTAAAAGTAGAAAAAATCGAAATAGTTATAAAAAACACAGCTAAATTCCCCTTTAAGCATAAATAACAGACGGTTTATATTGCCATTCGATACGTGGAAAGAAATCATCTTACGTATTTATGATAAGATATATTTCATCTAGATGATAAAAAGTACTAAACAAATCGGTATGCATATTAATTACAAATACTCGATTAGACTTACCTTTATCGTGTTTGTTTCATACTGGAAAGAAGCCCCAGGGATCCTCTGAAAATATAAAATATATAAATTGATATCACATGTAATTTTTATGATAGCGTTCTTAAAATATATTGATTGATATCACATGTAATTGTAGGATAGCGTTCTTGAAAATACAATTTTCATTCAAATAAATATGGTTTCAAAATAACGGGGCTATAATAGTAATTAACAAATTTGACCGGGGATCAAGATCGCTTAAAACAAATTGGGATTCGTTATACATCAGGGTTCAGTGTAATAGATCATTTTCGAGTTCTTATGTAATCCGGTTTTAGCGATTTCCGGTATGTGTCGACGCAAAGACACATACCGGAAATCGCTAAGCATAACAAAGTTGAAGCGGCGCAAGAAAAGTCCGGATCCAAAACCGGATTACATAAGAACTCGAAAATGATCTATTACACTGAACCCTGATGTATAACTAATCCCAATTTGGCATCGCCGCATGGATACTCCGGATCCAAAAACGGACTACGTTAGAACTAGAAAGTGATCTATTGAGTTACACTTAATTACTTTATGAACATTTCAAATTCAGGGGCAAACTGTCTACGGATAAGTTGTCGTCACAAGGATATGAATCGCGTTTGATGTCAACACTTCGCAAATTTGAAGGTCGGTATAATGACATCATTTGCAATATTACAGTTCGACAGTGTTGCTGAAACGTCTTTACTGACTGTGAATAGGATTCATTCCTCAATTATTCCATTTGAGTCTACATGGGATGCTTTCTTCTTCCGTGGCACCTAATGCCACCTAGAGATTCAGTGGTCCGTGTGTATTTAATTTTCATCCGATTTGTATATTGTCACATGGACCTTCTTTCGATAAATACTTTGGTATCTATGATTTTCACATTTGAGATTAAATTTCTCGTGGCCCAGCGTTGGCCTTCCAAGTGGAAGATCTCTGGTTCGAAACACAGTTGATGAATGTTCCTTTGTTAAATACTATGTATAAAAAAAAATCTCAGATTCCAAAGTTGTAATCGACGGGGGATGAGGAGACAATTTCCCGATTTGGTGAACGTTGGACAAACCCAGACCTCCATAAAATTCAGAGGTGAGATGCCATGGATGTGTGAGCATTTAATGTCGACGGTGGCCACTGTGATTCCTGTCAAATTAAAATAAAACCAATGGAAGAAATAGTTTTTGGCTTTAGAAAATTTGTCATGCTTCACCTGTGGTTTGAGCCGTTGTTGGTGGTTTCGTGGTTGTTTCTATAGTTTGCTCTTGTCCTGAAAAAAAAAATTATTATTGTTATTATTGTTATTATTATTATTATTATTATTATTATTATTATTATTATTATTATTATTATTTCAGTACATTTATTATTTGATATATATGTTTAATTATTAATCATACGATAGATATCAAGGAATCTGGAATTAATCTAATGGATGCAAACACTATTATTTGAACGTTTAAACGCTATAAAGTATCTCCATACACAAAACACTGTATTGAATGCTGCACGAAAGTGGACATGTAAATTCACATAAAGCACAGTTTTACAATTGTATTATTTACATATATATATATATATATATATATATATATATATATATATATATATATATATATATATATATATATATATATATATATATATCTGTGTGTGTGTGTGTGTGTGTGTGTGTGTGTGTGTGTGTGTGCGTGTTTGTGTGTGTACACACGATAAGTAAATGTAAATATAGATTTCGGCCAAATAAGTCTGAAATTCATATTTTCTATAGTGTATATTGATTTGTTTTAGCATCTGAAGAGAACACTACATTTTGATATAGGTCTACATTGTTTTAGTTGTGTTTAACGTCAAACGCAATTCAATTGTGTATAGTTATATTTGTAATGGCGGGGATGGAAATCCGGTAAAATGTACCCGGAAAAGGCAAAAGGCAGTCTGCAAAAGCCCAGGTTTGAACTTGCAATGATTATATGCGACAGACATGGTTACATATGCTATCAGGTAATACGTGGTTGCATGTGCCATGTGGTGTCATGTGGTTACATATGCAGTGTTCTAAATATCCGAACATATATAAATAGTTGTAATTGTATGACAATGGTGTTACATGACCTTACAGACATCAGCGCACGTGATTAGCGGTTTGGCTGTGTATAACATACAGGAATTTGAATTAACTGACGATAAGCACGGGATATTGAATAGACCTTTTCAAGATAATTGCGGCCATGTAACCTTTGGCGGCAAAATGATACATATTAAGTAAAAATATCGATGTTGTCAAAGTAACTGATTGCTTTCTGACGTCACTTTCCTGGAATCTGTACCACTTTGCCGTCCAAAGTAAGATGACCGCAATTATCGTAAAAAAGTATCTTCTAATGGATTCAAAAGTCGAAACAGGGTTGCAAATATATAAAATATATATGAATGACAACAGGCAAAATCAATTAAGTACTAGCGCTTAATATACCCGTGAAATAAAAGAAAGCAGTTCAGTGTTTTTGTAAAAAAAAATCAAAATTGACCAACTAAATTATCCATTTTTCATGCCTGTAATGTGCACAGTGGTTACTCAGTAGAAATGCGATTGGATAACGCGATCTAAAGCACAAAAATGCATTGAGAAAAAAATACATTTTTTAAGAATTGTTAATCGTAATCCATACTTAATATACATGCAGACTATGTGATACTTCATAGAGTATTTATATAGAGGCAAAACAGTGATGTAACATGACAAACATAAAACCAGACACGGACCCGAAGCAGCAAGCGTGCAGTGATACGGACACTACTCACGCTGTTGGTGTTTTGCGATGAAGTTTTGGAGGGTATCAATCATCGTCTTGAGGTTGTCATTGTTCGCTTGCGTCAAATCTAAGACTGCAATTATCCGGCCATTTTGTTTGCCAGCTTTAGAGAGTGTGACAAACAGGGTGTTGTAGAAGTGAAAGGCAAACAATCAATTATGATAGTAAACATGACAACACAAGTATACATATAAATGCCACTTTTCCTTCTACCAGAATTTTTTTTTCAAATTTAAGTATGAGTGTTTGAGATAAAGAGTGATTTTTTTAAAAAAAAATACTAAAATGATACTTCTGACCGCAAAATAACTTTGACATAAGCGAAATTTCGAGATAAAATCTTTGATTTTAGATATTCGAAGTAAAAGAGAATAGAAAAAATGGGGACCGACCATTGATCTTTGACATAACCGGAATTTCGACTCATCCGATTTTGAATTAACGAGATTCTACTTTATACATTTATCCACTCGAACATAGGTTTTATCTAGAAAATGATCATGCTTTTTCAAAGTTCTATATAATATTAGAGCAAATATTTTAAGCCATCCAAATACACATTATTTAGATCATGTTCAGGTGAATACGTATTTAGGCTGGGTACTTTAATTTTGGGAACTAGTATCAGATCCTATATTGATTATAAAAATAATATAACTAGTTCATGAACACTCAAACAAAGTCGTAATAAAGTTATTATCAATATGCATACAGAATTGGATTCTTGAGGATTTTAAGTATTAGTTATAAAGGCGATTAGTACATAGAATAACAAGGTTTTTTATTATGTCGTTAAGGGCGATATAATTCAAACATTTAAATTTACTGTCTAAAAATTCTAAAAACATCTGTTTTTTCAGGTGGTTGTATTTTCTTATTTCATCTACAAACTTATCTGTGTCATCATTTTGAAGTTCCAGTTCCATAATCTCATTTACAAGATTAGTCAGTACATTCTCCCAGATGACAATTATCACAGCGTGAAATTCGAAACGACTGATGTACTGAAAGTCTCGTTCTGATACTGGTGATATGGATTATAGTTACCACATTCGTAATATGAATATGCAATCCATATCACATCATGTTGATATAAATTGCAATATTTCGATGGTACAAAGGAAAAGTTTACTTACCTACCGTTTGTGAACCTCCTTGATTTGTATTACCATTATCAGAATCTGAAAACGAAAGTGGAAACATATGACGCACTAAAACTGAAAACATTAGTCACAACTATTATTATCACGTATACTAGAATTGCATTACTTGATTGGGTCATGCTATGATATTAAAATTTACATCAATACATGCTATGCAATTAGCTTTTATATGAGAGTTATAATATAGAATGTTGTATCAAATATTCTTTAACATTTTTAAAAAATCTTTATCAAATTTAAAGAAAAGCCACATATTCCTAGTGTTAGAGACACGTACGCACACATACACACACACAGAAGTACATATACATTACATTCCAGGATAATATTTTTAATTCATACTTGAGTTACAATCATATGCACTTTATGAAAATTGTTCAAAAAATGTATGACTTTACCCAGGATGGGAGAAACCAAATTTGAAATCATATGTCATTGGCTACACATATTTATTAATGATATAGCATAAGTTATTTGTTTCCCATGGTTTTACGGCAAACAATTTCGAAAACTGAAGTTAGTGATTTCAAAATTATTTAGCCATTCTTTAAAGCTTGAAAAGTATTTAAAAATGTAGAGTATTTTATATTGTTGAAAATTTGTCATGCGTAAAACAAAAATATAACATAAATCAAAAGACAGAAAAAGAATTGAGCGGTGTAATTCGAATCGAGCCTTAATCGGGCTACTTAGCCAAGCATTCAATTGTAATTAATCAATCACTCTCTGAGTGGATCAAAACCATTGCTCTTCCGTTTTTATAAATGTGTTTAAATGTCAATTTTGACTACAAGATTAGTTTTCTATTTTAGAACACCGTTTTCCAAACAAATAATATTTTTTTACACAAAATAAGTCTACTCAGTGGAATGAAAATTTGACTGAAATAAAAAGAGTTAATTACAAACACCAATTATAGAATTTCCAACACCAATAAACAATTATAAACATCATGCTGTTAATTAGCTTAAGCTATTAAAGTGTAAAATTATTCTTATGCAATTGAAAATTTAAACAATATGACTAACGTCAAAATTTCTTTTAAAAAGCTCATTTAAAAAAAATAATGGAAAACATTTATAAAATAATATATAATATATTTATTGATTGATTTTAATTTATAAGTATATCGGTTTTACTGTTGTTTCCACAGAAAACAAAACTTAGTCAATTTCAAACATATAGAATCTATAAATAGTAACAGTGTATCATTGCATTTGTGTAAATAGCCTGTTACTAATGCGAGACAGCACGTTGCAGTAATGGATGAATTAATAAAATTACCATTAATTGTTCATGGTCACGTGACATCATTCTTCAGCACATCCCCTGATTGTCTTAAAGGTGTTTTTACGAATTATATCCAGCAATCGCAACTTGACGGAATCATAAACCATATTTCAATGCCAAATACAGTTTGTCCACAAACATGCACTCATACTTGAAATGACGTACTTTCAATTATTTCGATGTTTATAAACTTGGAAACAAGATTAATGGTTCATTTTTACAAATTTGTAGTGAAATATGCACCTCCTTTTTCAATTGACAAAATTAAATGTCTTAATTGATTGTTATTTTACATCCCCGCAAGAAGTTTTCAATTATATGGGGGATGTCACAAGCTTTAGGTGAAGTGCTACAAATTTTGGCCTGTGGTAAGTCTACGGACTGACCCCAATTCATCTGCGACACGTGACCTCGACTTTAAGTCTCATCCGAAAGACCCGTGACTTCCACTTCGTATGTCGAGGGCTTGCACAAGAACACCATTTTTAATGCCTTTGGTATGACACAGTACCAGGACTCGAACCCAGGACTTTCTGCTTTCGAGTCCAACAATCTACCTCTAGACCACTTAGACCCTCAATTTCGAATTACGTTCATTTTTATACCGACAATTTGAAAAAAAACAACTGAAAGTTCTATCGTGTATGTAACAGGATATACACTTTACATTAATAACATTCAACATGTCGCTCGTTTTAAATAGATCTACATTACAACATCAAGTAAACTGACTGACTTGTAAAATCACTTCTTTGCTATTTTGTGCTATAGTAAAATCCATATAACCTAGCGGGATGGAGTCTTGTGAACCCATTCTTGACCTGGACGAGTTTAAATATTAAGTAATAAAGCATAACATTAAAATTTCACTGACTAAAGTAATCGTTCCTACTTGTCACCATACATAAGATAGTATCCAGTGAGGAATTAAACGTTTTCCCGTGCAGCTTGTCATAACCGAAAAATGAGTAGAATCAGCCGTATGATACTCAAAAGGTTGCTCCGCCCCGCCAAGTTATGTGAATCGAACAATAGGATAATATCAACATTCTACTGAGATAGTTAGGTGTCCAGGAGTAAACTGGAAAGAAATACTGTGTTCCCCATGGTACAAATGGAAAATTTCATACTTTACTCACGCATTCATTAATTTGAGCATTTCGCGTTTACATGACTGAAATTGGTCTACATTCTTGACACCTCTAGTACTCTCTCTATCATCAGTTGTATTTAAAAAAGATTTGCAACATTTTACGTTTTTCGTTTATCTATTCAATAATACATTTTTAAGTTTGCTTTTTATCAATTTTACTGGCAACGAGTACACACATAACGGTTTATATGGATGTTACGCTAAATGAAAGTGTTTATTTTATTGCCAACCAAGAAGGATTTGGAATCGCAGTTACCGTAGTTTAGATTCCCCTTGTATCTTTGACTATCACCAAACTGATTCCCCGTCACTCAAAATCTCGAAAAATTGATTTCATATGTATGTTCCAACTAGGTGTTCCATCTTTATACCTTAGACGGGGTCCTGGTAGTGCAGTGGTTAGCGTACTGGCTTCTAACCTATGAGGCTGAGGTTAAATTTTCGGCAACAATTAAAAAACATTTGCGTTAAAATGCATTTCGAATTCAATTATAGTACTATATGCATTCACAACATTTCGAAACGTATGCGTTGTTTCAGTGGCAAAGGCCTACAGCGCAACTGAACTATGACAGATGACAAATTTTGTTGACAAATTCAAAATTTGGAGCTACGAATTCCATTTTTCATTAAGTATGCCATATACAGTCCCATCTATAGTGTGATTATTCGTGTAATGTTTAAGAAATATGGGCACAATTATTGATGACATCACAGTAAATAGATAAATACGTATAATCTTAAGTGTTACAGCTACAAACACTTAAGAAGTAAATTTTCAGTGTTTAGAAAGAAACTGAAAGAACCTTTGAGTCTGTTTTGCATGGGAAACACGTAGAAATTAATCCACGTGTTTACAAGAGACGTCAATGGAAAAATGAATATATTACGTTAGAGTTTGAAACTGACGTGAAACAAACAGGAAGGAATAAAAAAAATCTGAGTAATATCTGGTATTGTAATTTCATTCCTACTGCAAGAATTTGCAGAGGATGTTTTGTTTAGTATGTAATTAGTGAAAATGTCAGGTGAGGAGGTTTTGTCAGCCAAACCTTACCTAGGGAAGACAGATGTAATCACATCACACATGGCTATAGAAAGTTGACCAAGACCCGATCCATGCGGTAAAAGAAGAAAACGAACAAGTTAGTATAAAATTAGTATTATTTTATCTGAAAATTCCGTAAAGATAATAAATTGTCCCAACTGACACTATTCACTGTTTACACAGCTATATAGATTTTCAAATAAACAGATAATTGTTACGTTGTATTTTGTAGCAGACGACCCGACAATTCACGCATTAAAAATTATTTACGATTAAATGGAAAACTAGCTAATCCAGGAAATCCTCCTGCATTGGAAGCTCCTCCTAATTGCGGTCCACCAAATCCGCCATTCGTTCCTCCTGCTGCAGCTCCGCTACCAGCTGCACCTAACAAATCTTGTAAACTATTCCCCGACGAAGATGACGATGATGATGATGATGATTGAGGAAAGCCGCCCAATTGTTGATCTGCAATACCATTACATAAATAATAATAATTCACATTGATAATTCGATAAAATATATCACACACACACACACACACACACACACGCACGCACGCACGCACGCACGCACACGCACGCACACACACACTGACACACACAACACACACACACACACACACACACACACACACACACACACACACACACACACACACACACACACACACTTCATTGACTCATTGACACATAAGATGTTGAAATTGCATTATTTAGACTGTTTGTTTTTCTTTCAGAATCTAAATATATAGTTTTAAACATATACGTCTTGTATCAAAGTTTAAGATGTGTGTAAAGCAAGTCATACACCCGAGATTTGAGACAAAGTGTTTTGTGTCCAAAGGTGTGTCTGTTTGCATTGTTCTGTCCTGTCAATGAATTAACTCACCAACCCCTATAATCACAATTTGGACTCATCCATTACAAAGATTAAGTCCATTATCAGAATTCACGAATGTATTATGTTGTCTCTAAATTCTACTATAATTTCGCATGCAAATTAACCTGTACACTCCTGATCTATGTAGACTGTCTTATCTACTAATTTGGGCGAGTCTAAATGTGACCACAGGGGTTGATGAGTTAAGTTTCTTTCAATCATTTTCACCATTTCTCGTAGAATGCTTAACTTTAATGAAACAACCAATTGGACTCAATCATCTTCATGAATGAATGTATGATCTCATACCAAATAGTATTTCTCACATATGCATAAATAAAATAAATATAAATAAATTCAAATATATGTAACGAATAATAAAAAAACAGAAGCAATCCGAGCTATTTAGGGTTCATCTTCTCTCCATTTTTTTATATTGTTATTTTACATCTCGGCAAGAAGTTTTCATTTATACGTAGATGTAAACACAAATGTAAGAAATAAAGACTTGTACGTTGGACTGACGCCAATGTATTGAGGGTTCTTTTACGTACCACGCCCAACGTGACACGTGACCTTGGTTTATAGTTTTCATTTGAAAGACCCGTGACTTCGTATGCCACATGTTTGGCGAAGGAACAGTCACTACCATATTTAAAGTCTTTGGTATGCCCCAGTACCGGAAATTAAACTTGAGACCATTTGCTTTCGAGTCGAACGATCTATTACTAGATCACTGCTAGCCGTGCGGTTCCTCTCGTCAATGTCGAAAGTAAATTTAGATGTCTTATGCAGATGGTACAATCTTGTAAACAAATAGTACTTAGTTTACATGTTAGTTAGTTCGGATGTCCGAGTAGCGCAGTGGTTAGCGACCCGGGTTCTACCCTTGGATTTTACAGGGGAGTATGTGAGATAGTATGGTGGTCGCCAAGTCGGATACGTGTGTTTTCTCCGGTTTAACGCGTTTGTCAATCATTGAAAAATAAATAAAGTTTAAATTTTTTAAACATGTTATCAACTACTTATTGTTGGCTGGTCCAGTAGTGTTGGGATTATAATGACTCATCTCTAGATACCTGCCCTTTTGAAAGTGGTCTAAAAATGATGGAGCAAAATTACTTTTATGACCCTCCTGTCAGTGTACAATATGTACTCACTACCATTGGCAACATTTTACCTTTTATGTGCTTCAATAAAAAAGAGTTATAGAGAAGAGAGAAAACTGGACAGAACTAAAATATTGCATGTTATGTATGCAGTGAAGTTTTATGTGTGCGGTTGTCGTGTAATTAGTAATGTGTTCAAAGTAAAATCATTCACGTACCCGATGGTGGGAAGGGATTTCCATCTGTACCCAGATTTTGTAAGAAACCTGAGAAAATAAAATTGAAATATCTACCCATGTCGAAATTTAGCAGAAAAATTCATACCAAATTGATGATTGATGTTATTGCATTTTTACGTTTAAAATATAATATATATTGGTGCACTTTAATGATACGTGAAATATACCAAATCAAGACACATTGTATATGATCCGCGTACGAAGCTTGGTATGGATATACAAATATAGATTAATATACATTTATATATAATCAGATGTAAGTACTGGCCCGTGACTAGAAGAGTTAGGTGTGTTATATAGATATGCATTCGAGAAAAGACTGAGCCATGCTCAACACAAACAGCAAGTATGGTTTATCATGCAACAAGTACATGTAGTGTGATCTTACTTGTCATCTGAGAGTCCGGCTGAAATACTCCTGGATGAGTACCAGTTGAAGTAGTCCCGCTTACGTCTAGACAAATACACACTTCTTATTAAACATTCACACAACATATTTACGTTCACAACTTACAAAAGCTTAAAATACATACTCAGCTATTCAAATACAACATTGACTATTAAACAGCCCGTAATTAAGTCACGCAGATGCACTGATAAATAAAACAGACACGACTATACTTAAAAACTCCAATCCACACATGATAACTGAGATTGAGAGAGACAGAGAGAAAGAGAGAGACGGAGAGATAGACAAATGATAGAGAGACAAACAAACAGAGATATAAAATATTGAACCTCATAAATGCTAGCTCTATGAATAAGCGGCAGCTACGTGTTACGAAAATTCGTCATTGAATATCCAGTAAATATATTTGACATTTGCACACTAACAGAAACTTACATGGGTACGTGGAGTGGATAAGGAAATCTCCACCCGAGTGGTAAGAATCTGGTTGCATGGATTCTTTCCACAAGGGTGGATATTTCCTCATCCACTCAATACACCCATGTTTGATTATATTTCTCCACTGCTTCAAATACATTTTTATGCACGTAAAAAACTCTGACATAGCTTCAAATGCACACTTTTCCCATCACATAGATGTTCTATGTTATAAACTTATTTTGTGACGTGATAGCGCGTGTAGCTTGTCCATATCCTAGGATGTGGACAGAGAAATTCTGGCTTGGCAAAATGGCACATGCCCCTGTCCAAGGTGGGAGAAATACTTTCTTTAGGTCTTATGTGCAGATAATCCCGTTGTTGATATCCAGTTGATATTAACTCACCTTGTACAGCTTGGTTATTGTCCATACCATTTTGTCCCGACTGACCGCCGGCGGCACCACCTACAATTCACAACATCAGAAAATGTGACAAAATGTGTGAAAAATATTTGAAATAATTTGTTATATACATTTTTACACCTAGGAGAATGCGTATTTAAATTTTTAGAAAAAAAAGCTGTTGTTTTCAGGTACAAAACTTCAGTTAAAATGGGAAAAACAAACCATGCGTGCAATTCATTTTGGTTTGTAGCATGGTTATTCTGAATTGCTGGGAAAATGTTGATTACGTCACAGTAAAAAGTATCCACAAATCATTTACGTTTTACACCGGCAAAAATTTCATCGTGAATACATTCGACCGTTTAGCAGACAGCTCTTCAAATGGCGCCAGGAAAAAAGAATGAAATAACATCTTTAAATTTAAAACGCTAAGAAAAACAACAAGCACAGGTTTATGAGAGACGCCAAAGGAATCAAATGCAATACGAAAGTCCGTTACGTATTTTCGAATATTCTCCGTATTAGTGACCACATAATTTATCCAACAGTGACTACATTAAAGGTGGAGATGAAAGGCCGACATTACAGTATTTTTATTCCTTGGCTACGAACTATTCTAACTTCATGTTCATCTCTAGAGGACTTATGGGAACAAAAACCTAGTTATTACTGTACACCCGGCCTGTAGCATGCAGGCAAATATTACCACAACTTCAGTTTAGGTTACCAGCGGAGCTCAAATACACGCTGATTAGAAGCGAAATACTTCAATGCACAAAGACGATGCTCTTACCATCCATCATACCATTACTACGATTCCCGTGTGTTTTATTTTCGGTCCAGATCTGTGTTACTCGCTTAAATTCCGAAATGCGGAATAAAGGAATTCTTCATGGGTAATGTAAAGGGGACATTATTTCAGTTTTATACGTTATATGCCCGACTACGCTTGCTGGATTTTTTAAATGGACAAATACCGTAAATTGGGATATTTTTGCGTTGCTAAAATTTGGTTATTTTGGTCACAAAATGAAGGGTTTTATTTTGGCCAGTTAAATTTTGGCCATTTCTGGCCGTTTATATTATGTTTAGATTTGGCCTACCATCAGATATCTGTTTTGTCGTGTCAAACATTCCAGGTGTAATTCCAGTACTGGTAGAAACATTGTGTACATATTTTGGATTGTTTAATTTTGGCCACTTTAATAGGTTGTCCAAATTGGTCAAAATTAAACAAAAAATTATCCCAATTTACGGTAGTGAATAACTGTTACATGGTGAGGAGATACACTCCTTTCAGGAGGCAGGAGGGGCAATTTTCGTTTGCCGACATTGTCTTTCATATATCACATACTCTCAACTCTCAAGAAGGGGATTCAGCAAACAAAACTCATACAAAAAACAAATGTTAATATTCCTCGGAGCTCAGAGGGATCATTTTCCGCCATTAAATGACAATTTGTATATTTTCATCAGTATCAAATTTGTTGATTGAATTTCTTTAAGAATGAAGAGAAACTCAGGGACATGGAACAAAACGGAGTCAAATGTTAGGGGGTTGAAGAGTATGTTTTCCTCAACATTTTGAAATTCACAAGGTCTTAGAAATAATTTTCATACGTCTAGACATTTAATCAAATTGTTATTCTTCTGTGAAGTACCAACTTGATAGATTAGTTGAAGGATTTAGAAGTGAACACAAAACTCATAAGTGCAATGCTCGAGTGGTGAGTGAGCCATTATGTTTAGAATTTTAACACCGCTGAAAGGTCATGTTTGTTATTCTGCCATTTAGAATTCTTAATCTTTACTCTCGTTTCCTCTCTAGAGCACCATATCCTTGACTTAAATCTACGAAGAATATTTCAATAGTTTCTCTTGTCTTGATTTATTATAAAGTATCAAATTTATGCAGCCACCGAAATTACTCTCTGGATCTGTCAATACCCCTTATTATTTCAATAGATGTTCTTTAATATCTATTTTCCTGGATTCATAGCTGATATATAGACAAAACTACACATGTGTTTCTATCCGTACCATCAGACTGCACAAGATCGTTGTAGCGTAGCTCGAGTTGAATCCATCCGCTACAACGATCAAGTGCAGTCTGATGATACAGATAGAAACATTTGTGTGGTTTTGTTTTTATTACATGTCCCTTATTAATCCATATGTATACACAAATCTAAAATTCATTCCGCTTTTAACGACGCCATCAAATATTTTGGATGACATGAATGCCATTTAGAAAAAGTAGCTCCGTCGAAATTTCCGTATCCAACTATGTGCAATAAGACATTACGTATTGCGCGGTCGTATTGTATCTGTATGATTACACATGCATGTAATAAAGATATT
The DNA here is from genome assembly GCA_030159075.1 of Atrina japonica. Taxonomy (NCBI): domain Eukaryota; kingdom Metazoa; phylum Mollusca; class Bivalvia; order Pterioida; family Pinnidae; genus Atrina; species Atrina japonica. Next base: position 349,730 of record BROG01000149.1, read on the forward strand.
TTACCATTTTAAGATAAACAGTTCGTTTGATACATTTCCGGATTTTAAATATAGAGGGTGGCATGTTTGTAGCTTAACCGTCTCAAAAATAATTCAGCCTGGACTGTTTGTTAACTGTAGATAAACATTTATTTGACTTTTGGAATAGAATTACAGTTACAACTAAACGAGATATTACATTTACTTTTTGAATTTTTTTATAAGTACAAAATTATACATAATTTGTATTACATAACAGAATGCTAATCTTGGTATTTGATTATCAGAACCTCCGACAAGTAATGATTTAACGATAATTTGTTGGCAACAGACAGACAGACAGATAGACAGATAGACAGATAGACAGATAGATAGATAGATAGAGGTAACTCACCCATGCCGGGGATTCCTGGGAGTCCGGGAATTCCATTAGCTCCTAAAGAAGATAATATGAAATGTATTGATTTTTTTCATTTATGAGTTTAAAAGGATTTAAGAAATCTCAGATACCGAAGTATAAATCTTTAGGATGTCCAGGATATAGACATAAATCTGGTAAACAATAGACAAACACGGATCTCAAGAGGTCAGGATCAGGTGCCCTGTCGACCGGTTACACCCACCGTCAGTCCACAGTCAAATCCAAATGAAATACGTGAGAAACGAATCCTCGTCATAATTGGTACAGACGTCTCAACTACCGCCACCGGAAGGATGCTTTGGATTGCATTAAATGTATATCCCTACGCCTTTTGCTGGGTTGTATGGATGCTTTGGATTGCATTGAATGTATATCCCTACGCCTTTTGTTGTGTTGTATGACAATTTAATGCGGAAAAGGGCTTGCATTATATTCTGCTTCAATTATGAAATTCGAATCATCTTAAGTATCATTAACCTCATGTAATCCATATCAAACTCAGACATTATGGCAATATAATACAGTTATGATACGATCATCGACTTATAAACATAATAAAGAAAACTGATAAATTGGAAATTGTAGTTGCTAGCGTATCAGCCATCTTTAAGTCGATCCTTAAGTAAACAGGTGATGTGTTACGTCACCAAACAGATGATGTTACCTCACCTCGTACAATTCATGCGACTGATGATTTACACCAGAGCTTCTAAGTCATAAAATGTTCTTAGTTCAAACTTGAATTCGGTCAAATAGAAAAATCTAAAAACTCAGCAAATGACATCAAAAGACTCACCTAAATTTAACCCTGGTGGCATCTGTCCAGCTCCTGATGTTTTTTGAAAGGGATCAAGAAAAAAGAATTTTAATCACTCTAATATGAAACGTGAACATAAGTATGAATAAGTATGAATGTCATAAACCTGTAATAATCATAATGTATAATAGTGTGTTTTACAAGTGTAATAAATATACTGTAAACGTGTTAATTTCTGCGTGTTGGTAATTACGCGATTTTTGTTACGCAAACCATACATCTGGGGGTATTTTACACGATGTCATACCTTACTTTGAGCAGTCCTGTATCAAACATGATTCTTATCACAGCGTGGGACTGGTACACCGGGGGGGGGGGGGGGGGGGGGGGGGGGGGGGGTGGGGGGGGGGGGGGGGGTAGGGGGTGTTAATTTACCCGAATAACTCGTCATCGTGTATTTAGTGTAAATTACCCCCACGCGTATATATTTCCACGTTTACAGTAATATCAAAGTTGTAGTCTTGTTTTACAATACTTGACCAAAACAAATCAAAACGATCTTCCTGCCAATTAAACTTCACCAGTTGAGCTTTAATTAAAATAGATGTATATTTTCAACAGAAAAAGTGGTATCATACAAGGCCAAATAATAAATTTAAATGTATAGCCAAAACTGTCTAAGAGTAACCACTGTAACTAGATGACTACCTTAGCTTTTGAAAAATTAATAATTTAATTTGTGTTATCTATGCAAAATATTAGCTGAATGTTCATTAAAAGCACATTTCGTTTCCTTTTTACTATTTAGAGTGATATACAATAACAAGAAAGAGATATGCACAGGCATAAAAATTCCTATATATTATGTGAATATTGCTTGAAAAACCGGAATTGTGTGAAACCATTTTTGGCTTCGGAAATTTACATTCATATTAAATTCGAGCTCAACTGATGAAGTCTTATCGTCAGAAACGATCGTCGTGAGCATATGTTTGGCCTTTTTTGTAAAACTATAACTTTTGTATTGTTAACAATATATATGATAATTTGGTTGTTGCCACTGCTGGTGGACGGTTTGAGTACCCTAGGGTATACATAAACCCAGTACCTGGTATTTCGGTACCACCCAATTATTTTATACCAAAGTAATATTTCTTCCAGATAGTACCATTTAAATTGTAAACTTCTCTAAAGCTAAAATATTCATTTTTACAGTGGGTACTTTTAGACGGATTTGACAATACATGTATCTTTTTTGCTCAAGCGATGAAATCTTATTATCAGAAAAGATCGCATTGAGCATATGTTTGGCCTCTTTTGTAAAACTATAACTTTGGTTTTGTTAATAATATTTGTTGTCCAATATAAATATTATCAGTATAATACCAAAGTTATAATGCTCAAAACGATCGTTTCTGTCGACTGGACTTCATCAGTTGAGCTCTAATCAATAAAAGATGCATATTTCTAAAAAGAAATTGGTACTATACAAGGCCAAATAATAAATCTAGATGTATATCAAAATCCGTCGAAGGGCGAATTCGTTCTATAGAAACTGGTTTTAGTTTTGAACCAGTTCTGTAAACTTTACATTTGTTACATAAACCGGTTTTAAACTGGTTCTGAACTAAAACTGGTTTTTCATTTGTTTTATCCTAAACCCAAACTAGTTTATCAAACCATTCAAACAGCCTCCTGGGATGGTTTATTGGGTTTATGCAAGTTTGTTGCTACAACAACATGGCGGCGGCAACGTGGACCAGTACTAGTATCGGATACGTTTTTGTGTCTTCTGGACATTGTATGTACTGGGGCAGAATACAGTACTCATTAAAACGATGAATTGATGAATTCAGACTCTAAATTGATCAGCTATCGATTGTTATTTTGTTTATCATGTTTTAACGTTTTTATTTAACATGGAAATTATCATAGAGTGATTTTTGTTTTTTAGCATATTAAACTCCAGCAATTCAAAAAGTGGAAACATCATAATCAGGGTTAATAAATATCGCAATAAGATTAATACTATTCTTTGTAGAATTCGTATTATTTTCCTCTTTATTTTTGCATTTCATATAAAAGAGTGATTGTTTACTTCTTTCTTTAGGCCTACCCCCATTTTGGTAGTTTAATCCATTTATTTGTTTAGCCATAGGAAAACATTTTAGTTTAATAACTGGTTTGCAAACTTGTTCTTAGCCATAAACCAAAACCGAAACTAGTTTATTTGCAACAAATTCGCCTTAATATTAAACACTGTAAAAAGATGACTATCTAGCTTTTACAGAATTTAGAATTTAAATGGTGTTATCAGTTCTAAATATATTACTTTAGTATACGATTATCAGCTGGTACCGAAATAAAGTACTATACAGTATTCTGGGCTTCGTTACCAAATGCAACATATTATTTTTTCAAACGTTTTCCATACTGTGAAATTGGTATGGTCGATATTTTCATACATGATTATTAACGTACGTTTTTGTCTTTCCCTTGTAAAATATAGTGCGTAGTGAGATTTAAAACGCGATTTTGTAACACCTTGGCAATCTGAGGTCTTATGTTCTTCACGATCACACAAATATGTTACGACAAGCAAACATGATTTGTTTTGCCTCGGACTGACATGTCGCCATTTAACTGGGTATAACGAATCACGTGACATCCTTCCATAGTTCTATGGGCAGTCAGTAGCAAAGAATAGACAGAAATTGTGGATGACCCGATACAAAAATATTTGCACAGTGGCAACTGAATACATTTTCTAAATGATAATATGGACCTCGACAAAATAAAACAGTTATTCATGTTTGTTAGTGAGCGTCCATGGGTATATGTCAGGTGGACGTGATTAACCCTACATATTCCAGTGGACGGTCAGTAACAAAACTAGTAACTAATAACAATGTTTGAACAAATGTTGTATTATTTATGATCCTTTTTTTTGATACCGAATATTCGTTTGTTTATATTGACACCTAAATACATACATCCCGGCAGTTAAGAAGCAATCCTCCATCAACAGAAGAGCTCTCAGATCAGGAGAAGATAACAATACTTTTTGAAAAGGCCTATTCGTAAAGAAATGTGATTATGTGCTTGGCAGAACAAATACATTTTATAGCATTACATACGATACTATAAATAGCTTTCATATATAGTATAGTTTTATGTAAATCATCGTTGACTTACCAAACCCAGGTAAACCCATTTGTTGTCCACCTAAAATAAGAACATAAACATTAATAAACTGTAATTATCATTATGATGTCATTAATGAAAACAACTCCCGCCATTGCACTTATTTTGGTGCCATATTTTTACTTGTTTTTGTAGCTTAGAGTAATGAAATGACGCAATCTAACATATTTGCTGCTGTTGTTGTTGTTGTAGTTGTTGTTTTTGTTGTTGTTTTATATTGGTTTAACATAAGCTAATGAGTTATCTACAGTATTTAAAGTTTAACTCATCACATATTTCTTATAGACGTACGTTTATGGAAAATAAAATTATTAGTGAATGGGTATCCTTAGGGACGAATACATCTAAACGACTAGTCAAATAATTCGAAAATAATCGAATCAAATAAATGCTGAAGTACCTGCAAGTTACAACAGATTCTGGTTATAAGTACATAATGTAACACTCAAGAATAATGTTGTTGATGACTACTTACACGAATTCCGATGTCGATCAAACTTATGTAGATTGCCTGCGAAACTTTGGATTATTTTGTTATGGAGTGCATTATAATTTGATTAAGCTGTAGTGTCTTTGTTATGTTATAAAACATCTTTAAAATCACTTTGTAATGAAGTGTCTCGCTCTTGTACATACATCGTGTTGAGGAAATACGGAAATGGGTTCTAATAGTTTCCAACTAAATATGATTACCTTGTTGTTGGCCACCTTGTGCGCCACCAAATGGAAACGTCGATTGTCCTCCCTGTTGCCCCTGGCCTCCTTGTCCACCTGATGGTGGGAATCCTCCAGGCATCTGCATTGGGTTCATCATTCCAGGTAATTGCATCTGCATCGGATTCATTCCACCGGGCATTCCATTTGGCATTCCACCTGGAAATCCACCTGACATTCCTGAAGTGGGTAATCCGTTTATGGAGTTAATATTAGCGTGTGATGGTTGAATAGACGGAAGTCGTCCTACATTTAAGATAAAACGTAAATTAAGTTAGAAGATGCTTTTATAAAAAAAAAACCAAAAAAAAGTCTAGAATTTAACGTTACGAAGTCACTTTGAAACAGTTTGTATTAAAATAGTGTGGAAAAATTTGAAGAAAATTTTATATTGTTAAACGTTGCCTTGATATAGGTTGTAGGCATCTTGTTCCCAAAATGGTCTCGGAGCGGATTTCACACGCTGTTTACAGTTTAGGTACCCAATTACCAGTCAAATAAATATTTAATGGCAAGGTTATTAATGATAGGTCACATTTAGTAATCGCTGAACATTTTTAACACCGTCTCACCAGTTATAAATCGTTGAAAACACATTTCAAATAATTTCAATTACATAGGAACCTTGCATATAGACCGCTTCTCTAAGGAGACCACTTCGCATTTCAGACCGCAAGTTTCCAATTTCTTAATAATTATTTGATAAGTACAGAGCCTCATGGAAGAAACCACCTGACTAATCAGACCACCACTTTGAGTCAGTCAGTCAAGTGGTCTCAGTAGCGAGGTCCCACATTACACACTATGTAACAACAAATTACACATAATATCCAAAACATAATACGTTAAAGATGTAAAGCTATAACAAGGGCAGCAACTCTTACATAAAACAATACTTCCCTCCCCTTATTGTACAATCCCCAAAATCAAAACTATACTATATAACCTTGTACGCTCTGTGTGGAATCCACTGAATTCGTCTGGCCTTGGGTTTGTTGTCCTTGACCAAAAAACAAAAACAAAACCAAATACAGATATACAGTTAGATCTAGTCTGAAACTATCATATTTTATAAAATATCTATCGTAATCTCTTCAGAAATACTATTTACAGTATATGTCCTTTTTGGCAGACAGTCGTAAAGATGTAAAGTTACGTTTTTGTTTATTACTTGATGAGTTGAACTATCAACATAGACTATACAAATAACTAAAATAAACCGTATAATGCGATAATATTTTCTTAAGTTTAAACCTTTCAATAGAGTTTGTATTTTAAACTTGTCAATCTAATTAAAACTGATCTCTCACAGCTACCATTTTCTGATATACCCATAGACTATTTAACCCAATCTGCTATAGGGTGACGTGCGGATGACCTCGTACGTGTGTTATTTCAGACCACTGAAAATGCTACTTACACGATCCTGTGAGCGATCAAATGGCAAAGAGACGTAAGCATTTGTAACATTATAAACAAGATCCAGAAGTACAAAATTCTTTTTTATGACCGTGGATAGGTTCAAATCACCAAAGATATTCCGATAGAATTTTAAGGACTGGCAGTTTCTTTTTTTATGAAATAAAAATGCATCTCTTTACAATTTATTTTGTAAGTCGCATTTCCATTGGTCGAACAGTACACATCTACGGGAGGTCATCCGCACGTGACTCGATTTCGTGAGATCCTATACGTGACATATCAGAAAACGGGAGCGATTCCAACAATAACATTCAAGGTCACCAGACACGTTTAGAACAAAATTTTGTATTTGATATCAATCACTGACAGAATACAGCTATACACTTACAGGATAATTACAGATCTCAGATATATAAAAATTTCAAATACCAAAGTATAAATCAATAGAATGTACATGACACAGATACAAATCCGGTAAAAATGGACAAACACGGACCTCTGGAAACCAAGAGGTGGGATCAGGTGCCATGGAGGAGTAAGCATCCCCTGTCGACGGTCACACCCGCCGTGAGTCCACAGTCAAGTCCAACGAAACAAGTGAGGAGTGTATCCTCGTCACATTTGGTATCAAAGTATTAACATTCAGGATGTCCAGGAGACAATATACAAATCTGGGGAACATTGGACAAACAAGAACATTTGAAAATCTAGAGGTGGGATCAGGTGTCATGGAGGAGTAAGCATGACCCACTCCGAATCCACAGTCAAAATAATTATCCGCCTCAAATGTGGATGCAAATTTTAAACAATGCCACGACTATTTTTTAGTAAATAACAATAGTTTATAATTGATGAAAACATTATTTAATATATTTACCTCCATTCTGGCCTCCTGGTGGACCCCATGCTCCTCCTTGATTAGGCATTCCTAAATAGAAATTTATGCGGATAATGAGCAGACTAGTTAAAATGCGCACAAAGATCCAATTTGGGGGGGGGGGGTATTCTGTTCTCTTTCAGTAACTGTCAGCATCAGGTATTTTTGATAAAAAGAATGTATTTATATACAGATTTACGTTTTTCTCTAAAAATTTTCACACACCTTGGCTAATTGTCATCGACTCTGTTACTAAGATTAACTTCCTCGCTATTATTTCCAAAAATTTGAATGGAACAATATTCAATATTACAGGAGACTATTTTCCATTATGATCTTGACCAAAGTATTAAAAGTCTGAAAATAATACCAATATATTTTATTCTCTTGAAAAGTACTGTATATCCGATTTTATTCGCGAGAATCTTATTTACGCGTAATTTCGCGACTTAATGCTAGCGAAAATAAAATTATCGCGTAATGAAATATGATATTAATATGACGAGATGGGCATACGAAATCGCGAAAATATTATCTCGCGAATAAATCTAAAACATATGTTTCGCGAACGAAAATAAAGTCCCGCGAAAATATCCGGATTTACAGTATCTATTTTACAATTCATAGATATGTGTTTAACTTTTCTACTAAATCTTGGGTTTTTTTTAAGATATTAAAGTTGATTTCGAATATTTATACATTTGTCTTGTTTTACACCTTTACTAACCTCCAAATTGTGAATTCATCATGGGTGGAAATGGACTCTGGGCTCCTGCACTAAATCCTGGAAATCCCATAGGATTTTGGGCACCTGGAAATATGTTTTTCTCTGTTTTCAAAAGTACTTCATGAAATGACATGTATTCAACGTTATATCGTAGAGTGGGAAAATGAAACTAAGTCATTAGTGCATACAAAGCTACCTTTAATGAGTTATTTTGCTCTGTAAACTAATTTTTCTCTGAAAATTGACATACTTTTGTTTCCAATATACATATGCATTTGAGAAAAACTTGTATTAATTGGCGAAACTGTGAAAAGATATTAAATAAATAATCAAAAATATATATATTTAAGGAAAATAATCATTATTTCGGTGTGGTTAATGTTAATTCGAATGAAGAATTTGTGGTGTTTCGATTATTCATTGGTACTTCTTCATCTTTACTTGTTACGAAAACATCTTACCATTTCCTTTAATTTCTATTGCAAATGTATCACTAAATATTGAATATCTTCGAAAATTATTGTGTAAAATCTTAAATAAAAATAAATTACTCAAGACTGGTCTGTTTACTTGTATGTTTGCATATTTTTGTAATCCAAAATTTTGATTTGTTGTAAACGATAAATTCTATCTATACGTATGTAAACATAAGTCTGTATGTTTGTTTATTCGTGGCCACACTCCTCACAGCAGGTAGCGTTCCTTGTAAGCAAAGTCGAAGAGCTTGCGCAGATGGCGTCTCCGCTGTTTTGGAGTTTGGTTCGTGGTATCATATTTCTATAATTAAGAACACTTACCACCATTCTGTTGTTGGTTTCCTGCAAATTGAACAGAAATGACAAAAAAATTAAGTTTCAGAATGTTTATACTAAACATACTAAATTTTTATTCTAGGATAAATTCAAATTTAATATGACATCGTGGATATTTACATAAGGAAACCAATCGTAAACCCACAAATGAATATACACTGTATTTCGACTTCGCTTTGATACGAGAATTTTACTAGTCTGAAAGCAAAAAATATCATACGGCAGACTACAGTATAGGGTCAATCATTACTTCAATTTACTGACATGAAGAATATTTAACCATATTGTTTACCTGAAATAAAATAAATTTAACAGCTGTACTGCAATAACATTATTCTAATATACTGAAAACAACAAGGTAATTTATCATTCCGGTATACTGAAATAACAGTTTTTGTCATTCATATCGATGAATGACAGGATGCTTGATTATTCCGGGATACCGAAATAACAAAATGGTCGAAAATACTATTTGAAATAACAGGAAGGTTAATTTGAATGATAAATGAAAGTAACAGAATGATTTATGAAAATAACAGAATGATTTATGAAAATAACAGAATGATTTATGAAAATAACATGCTGAAATGACCGGAGATTAGGCGCAGCGTCGAACAAACTATCAGATCGAAATATATTTATAATTATAGTTTATAATTAAACGTGATAAATATCTCACCATCACAAATGCCAGAATAAATAACATGTAACTTCAGCAATAAACGTATTGAAGGACTATAAATATTTATATGATAAAATTCAAATTGACGAAACAATATTTTCATCATTGATTTCTCAACAGAAGGTACAAATATAAATATAACACTCGCAACTACACACACACCCCATACACAAATAAACACGAATACTGATAGATAGATAGATAGATAGATAGATAGATAGATAGATAGATAGATAGATAGATAGATAGATAGAAAAAGGTAAATAAATAAATAGATAGATAGATAGATAGAAAAGGGTAAATAGATAGATAGATAGATAGATACGTATGTACATAGTTAGATAGATATATAGATAGATAGATAGATAGATAGATAGATAGATAGATAGATAGATAGATAGATAGACAGGGACAGAAAGACAAATATAGATAATAGAATGATAGAGATAGATAGGAGGGAGATAGACAGACAGGGGATAGTTAGATAGAAAGACATAATATAGATTGATAGATAGATAGATAGACACAGACAGACAGGGACAGGGGACAGACAGACAGACAGACAGACAAACAGACAGACAGACATGGATAGATAGATAGATAGATAGATAGATAGATAGATAGATAGATAGATAGATAGATACGTAGGTAGGCAGATAGATAGATAGATAGATAGATAGATAGATAGATATAGATACGTCTAGTCCACAGTAATCATTACTATGTGTACTTGACTATAAATCACTGAATATATTGACAAGCAAATATAAGATATATTTTATACAATATATCATGCGATATTAGTTTAAGCTAAAGTTATACGCTTTAGCACAAGGTATTAGTTGGGAGGTCGTAGTAATACTAAATGTCGGAGAGAGTCATATACTGATTGTAACTTGTGAATTTTCTACCATTTCTCCCACAATGCACCATGCACTTTATTATGGTTTAAATGGAAACTACGAAATATCAATGACTACACGTATCAAACACAATAGTATTTCACCCAATATTTCAACGCAAATATAATTAATACAATTTTACTATTTCATGCATGTTATAACACAGCATATATAGCAAGCCGTAATACCTTGTTGCATAAGTGGCCATTGTGGTAAACCTAATTATATAAAACTGTTAATTAATAATGTCATAATTTTATTTACATTTTCCGTATTGTTTATTTCAGTATCTAAATAATACATAATTATAGTTTTGACATTATTTATTCTTTGCTTCACTAGCTAGCGTTAATTCATCTACAGTTTTAATTAAACTACTACTTACTAATACTAATACTGCTATTATTATTATTATTATTATTATTATCATTATTATTATTATTATTATTATTATTATTATTATTATATTTTCTGATTGAGGAATATTTTTCCATATTTTGATTTATATTAACAGTAAACTGTAAATCCAGTTTACTTACTTCCGGTTCCTGTCAACCATGACTGTTGCTGTGCTGTGAAGAGATTTTCATTTCATGAATTATTCATTTATTTTCTTAACATTGTTGGCGGGTATAAGTATATAGTACATATTTTATGGACATTTTCTGTTATGTTGAAATTAAACTGTTTCAAAATAGATGTGATTTTAACTACTTATATTATATCTAATATTTTGTGTTGCGTTGACTTCAAAATCTTAATTTATTTTTCATCTTTTAAATAAACACTCACTTGTGCCACCGATTCCTGTTAACCATGGCTGTTCTTGTGCTGTGAAGAGATTTATATTTTATTTTATTTTATTTATCCATTCATTTATTTCAAGCCTCAAAATTTCAGTCACAGCTATATCTAGAAGAACGTGGATGGATTTGGATAAAGAGTATATTTATGATGCTCTTTTTCGGCAGTGTTGAAATCTCAATGTTTTATAAAATACTGTTATTTAACTCTAATTTCTCATATTTTGGTTTTTATTAACTGTTTTTTTACCGCTGTCACTTACTTGTGCCACCGATTCCTGACAACCATGACTGTTGTTGTGCTGTGGAAAGATTTTTATTTTTGTTCTATTATATTGATTTACTAATAATTTTGTAATCCTCATTTTTTTCGCTCACATATTTATCTAGAAAAACATTGTGGTTGGGTATAAGTGTATGAGTAAATTGCATTTTTATAATTATGATGGACTTTTATAGCGTGTTTAACTTATAATATTTTATAAAATGCTAGGACTTAACTATAATTATCTCTCAAAGGATTAAACTGATTATTTCTCATATTTCGTTTTATGTTAATTCTTAGATCTTTTTAATATCATTTTTATTTTTTAATGCGAACACTCACTTGCACCACCGGTTCCAGTCAACCACGGCTGTTGTTGTGCTGTGGAAAGATTTGCATTTGTTATTTATGTATTTATATATCTATTTATTTCTTTATTTATAATCTCACGAGAAATAAAAAATATCAAATACACATCTATTAGAGATTAACAATTAATTTTGTAGAGCTATTATTATTTACAATGCTATTTTAGCTATCATATTAATTAGCTGTGACTGTTGTTGTGCTGTAAAAAGATTTGTATTTTCTGTTCTATTATATTGATTTACTCATCATTTTGTAATCCCAATTTTTTTCGCTCACATATTTATCTAGAAAAACATTGTGGTTGGGTATAAGTGTATAAGTAAATCGCATTTTTATAATTATGATGGACTTTTTATGCCGTGTTTAACTTATAATATTTTATAAAATGCTAGGACTTAACTATAATTATCTCTCAAAGGATTAAACAATGATTATTTCTCATATTTCGTTTTATGTTAATTCTTAAATCTTTTTAATATCATTTTTATTTTTTAATGCGAACACTCACTTGCACCACCGGTTCCAGTCAACCACGGCTGTTGTTGTGCTGTGGAAAGATTTGCATTTGTTATTTATGTATATATATATCTATTTATTTCTTTATTTATAATCTCACGAGAAATAAAAAGATATCAAATACACATCTGTTAGAGATTAACAATTAATTTTTTGTAGAGCTATTATTATTTACAATGCTATTTTAGCTATCATATTAATTAGCTGTGACTGTTGTTGTGCTGTAAAAAGATTTGTATTTTCTGTTCTGTTATATTGATTTACTCATCATTTTGTAATCCCACTTTTTTCTCGCTCACATATTTATCTAGAAAAACATTGTGGTTGGGTATAAGTGTATAAGTAAATCGCATTTTTATAATTATGATGGACTTTTTATGCCGTGTTTAACTTATAATATTTTATAAAATGCTAGGACTTAACTATAATTATCTCTCAAAGGATTAAACAATGATTATTTCTCATATTTCGTTTTATGTTAATTCTTAGATCTTTTTAATATCATTTTTATTTTTAAATGCGAACACTCACTTGCACCACCGGTTCCAGTCAACCACGGCTGTTGTTGTGCTGTGGAAAGATTTGCATTTGTTATTTATGTATTTATATATCTATTTATTTCTTTATTTATAATCTCACGAGAAATAAAAGATATCAAATACACATCTGTTAGAGATTAACAATTAATTTTGTAGAGCTATTATTATTTACAATGCTATTTTAGCTATCATATTAATTAGCTGTGACTGTTGTTGTGCTGTAAAAAGATTTGTATTTTCTGTTCTGTTATATTGATTTACTCATCATTTTGTAATCCCAATTTTTCTCGCTCACATATTTATCTAGAAAAACATTGTGGTTGGGTATAAGTGTATAAGTAAATCGCATTTTTATAATTATGATGGACTTTTTATGCCGTGTTTAACTTATAATATTTTATAAAATGCTAGGACTTAACTATAATTATCTCTCAAAGGATTAAACAATGATTATTTCTCATATTTCGTTTTATGTTAATTCTTAGATCTTTTTAATATCATTTTTATTTTTAATGCGAACACTCACTTGCACCACCGGTTCCAGTCAACCACGGCTGTTGTTGTGCTGTGGAAAGATTTGCATTTGTTATTTATTTATTTATCTATTTATTTCTTTATTTATAATCTTACGAGAAATAAAATATATCAAATACACATCTATTTAAGATTAACAATTAATTTTGTAGAGCTATTATTGTTTCCAACGCTATTTTAGTTATCATATTAATTAGCCGTTACAGATTCCTATATGTTGTTTTTTATTCCCTGAAAACTGTGTGATAGCAACTGAACGCGATTCAGTTTTTAACGATAAAACTTACTTCCACTACTGGAAGACCATGGCTGTTGTGCTGTGAAGAAAAGTGGAACATTATTTTGTCTGCGATAAACTGCCAAGTATTTAACAAAGAATATCCGCAGTACATCTCAATAAGAAAGAGAATAAACTACGAAAGGTTGTTTAGTTGACAAAATGTACTGTAGTTTGAAGTAGTCTAAGTATTGTAATTTGTCTTCTCTACTAATGTTTTGATCTATCCTAGTTCTTTACTTTCGTGTTTATTTATTTGGGGCTTTACTTATTCAAAATCTAAGTTTGTATAATGGCCATCTTGTTTTGTCATTATTGGCTTTAATTCTAAAACTTACTTCCGCCACCGGCTCCCATCAGCCATGGCTGCTGTGCTGTGAAAAGATTTGCATTGATATACATTGGATCAACAACAGTATGAACTCAAGTAATATATTATAAACATATACAAATGCCATGATAAGGACTGGTAAGAATTGTAATTTTATAGAGCTTTTTGAAGGTTTTCTGTTCTGTCATAGTTTGTCATAATAGTATGTTGCTTCATAAAATTAAATTTGGTAGTTAATTTTCTCTTGAGATGCCAAGATATTCGAACACACTATAGAGTTCAGTCACGTGACTAGTACGACTACAGAAATACTATGGATAGGACTTTTACGGTCACTCTAGCCTGCCAATCTGGAATATTTACATGTTTAGTAAATGTTTATTTATAATTTTATAGTTAAATGGATAGGTTGTTTAACAACAATATATACATGTATAAGAATTATTTGGACAAACATTATGTAGCTATATATATATATATATATATATATATATATATATATATATATATATATATATATATATATATATATATTAAATATAAATATTTATTTAAGTATACAAATGTATTACCATACATACTGTTCAGATGTATGTCATATATGTCAGAAATAAAATTGGCCTTTGCTAATTCCAGGCGAGCAGAACACAATGTATATTGTTTTTTTTTTCCTTTTTTAAAAATTCGTATGAACGTAGTGAAGGAAAATAATAAAAAAAGGAAACAGTGGCTAAATCACTTCCGGTTATACAGTCTATCGTATATATGACCTGGGATATGGATAACATGTAGTAGTCGGTGCCAGATTTGAAAAGTAGACTACAGGAAAGTGATGACACTTGTCATCTTAACAAAAACGATCATTCATCTTATATCTTTTCCAAGCAGAGGAATTTATTAGAAGAAAACTAACACTGAATGTCGTTAATGTAAGTAAATATTAGTAACACCGGAAGTGACCTTGTTAACATTTCTGTTGAAGTCACGTGATCTAAGTAGAAACTATACAGAATAATTATCGCTACTGTCATCATCAAAGTTATGATATATATCTCTATATTTCTCTCTTTCATGCTGAAATATTTTTTTATTGTTAAGCAGACCTACTATTCATATTACTTTTGTTTTCAACAAACCAACACCCAAAGTCATTTATCAGTATTTTATCACAAATACTATAAGATTTACTACCATTCCTTTTACACTTCTGTTTTGGAAACGGTCTTACGCTTAATTTAATACCCATGAATTAGTTTCTTTCGGACAAATTTAAACAACTGTACAATAAGAGATCAAGCCAGATACCAGACAGAGACACAGCTGTTGACGTAAATAGTTATATAAAGACAGACAGACAGACAGAAAAGATGAAAACTCATCGAGAGTGAAAGACAGAACGAAAGACAGAAATAATATGAAACTCATGATATATATATTTTTTTCAAATAAAGTACAAGAAATAAGCTTAATTGTAGTTACCAAACCTTTGGTTGGTCATTTTCTATGTATTTATATGGTATGTCATTTCAAATTCAGTTTTGTTTTGTATATATAATCAGTTAGTATAACCGTACACAGATTCACCATTTTCACCAAGCACACAAACGTGTACGCACGCACACATACTTACACACGCGCACATACAACATAAACAAGAGAAAAAAGTATTTAAATAAATGATGAAAATGGGAAACAACGTGGGACAATAGATGTATATGTTAGTCTGTATTTGTACCATGAGAATCGATGTAACATTGACGTATTATCTCTAATTAAGTCTTCCATTCAGAAAATAAATTTAACGGTTTATATTAATTCTGTGGGAGTGGTTAGCCTAATATGGTCATTATACTTTAAATTAACGATACATTTTAAACGCTGAATTAATATCAAATCTACATACCTGCTCCTTGTCCATTTCCCCACGGCATTCCACCTTGATTTTGTCCTGTGGGAAATACAAATACATTACTTAAAGTGACATTAGCTGCATTTTTTTTTTCATAAACTGTGTTTTCCTTTTCACTACTAATAAACAAGAGATATACACAGCTATATAAATTCTTAAATTCCTATATATTTTGTGAAAATTGCTTGAGAAAACCATGGTTTGATACTTTTTCAACTGCAATTGATAGACTCAACCTTGCTATTTGCATATGAATACCAAATCGGACTTGGGCCCGAGACAATAAACAAGGAAAATTCTGAGACAATCTTTTTTCTCAAAAGTTAAGAATCGACTCATCTGAGTAAAAAGTGAAAACTTGCGGACCATAAAACGACTTCAGAATTTTCTCAACTGAAGGAAAAGTTTTCAGGGGCAGTGTAAATCTAGTCAAGGACATATGTCCCAATTTATGTCCCGTTTCACTTAGCTTCGATGTTTGAACATTATTCTGACAATAATCTATGATTAATTATTAAGTACCAAACCAAGAGGTATAAAACGGGTTAAAAATGAAATAGGCAGCACGTTTTGTGGCATAAAAGGGGAATAGATATATTTACCTTTTTAAAAATATTAAAAACGTCTTTAAAAATGTCAATACATGACCAAAGTCAGTAATTTATACACATGATATATATAAGATACAAGTAAATTAGTATAAGTACATAAGACAAGATAAGTGATTCAGAACATACACTGGGGCACATGTACCGGACTAAATTTGCACCGTCCCTACTGTGAATGTAAACAAACGTCGTATGGCCCAAAACTAGCCAACAGAGAAAGAAGTGTTAGTCTCCTAAACCTATTTTGCTCAAATAACACTTTGTTTTCGATAGCCATGGGATTAAATATGTCCCGAAATACTCTAGGGTGACATTGACAATGACATTTGCGTTTATTTATTCCAAGGCAAACATAGGGGGCAGCCATTTTCATTGTTAAGAATTTCTTAAGTCAGCTACATGGCGTACTTAAGTATTTTATCACTTAAATAAATTTGTCTAAGATTTTCTTTGTGGTCCACGACTTTACCCCAGTTGAGAAAATTCTCAAGATGTGAGTAAAATCTTGAAGTTGAGAAAAAAATTGTACGAGAATAGTTTTATGGCCCTGGGACCTGACCTTACTTTCACAAAATATATAGGTATATAAGATTTATGCCTGTATGTCGTTAAATGTTTTATTGTACATCAAATACAGGTAGTTAAAGTAAAAAAAAAATGAAATATTTTTGGATAAACACAGCTATTTTTGGACATAATACACACCGCTAAACTTCAGCTCAACTCTTTGATTAGTGTTTACATTTGTTCCAACAAAATGTAAATTTCATTTTTAAGGAAAGTCGTTTGTTGAACAAACCTTGTGTTCAGGAAGCTTGTTAAGTAACATTTTGCAATGTAAATCTTGAATTTGCAATGTCCTACATATTTTTTTCACTCCATTTAAAACGGTCGGAGTGTATTAACATGTGCATGGTATGTGTGTGTATCAGAACTAATACTATACAGTTAAAGTTTGTGTTTTGAGATCATATTTCAGACAAACAGAAAATTGGGAGTTTTGTTTTAAATTCAATTTATAGTAATCTTTAGTTTTGGACTTTTTATTATTTTCTTTTCCTATGTTTATGCCGCTACACGTATTCATAATGAAGAAAATAACGGAATACATAGTCCATAATTCAATTCATAAGCTAAAAATCTATTTCTAATTTATATAAATATAATTTTGTCTGTCAATTTTATTTACCCGTACCACATGCATATCAATTTGTTATTGAAATAATACACAACAATATATATATTAATGATGATAAAATATATTATTTATCAACATGTATACAATTACTAATATAAACACAATAAGTAGCTCAACAATTTGGGAAGTATCATGATTAATTCTAATGGGGGTTATTGATATACCGATGGGTGTCAGAAAATAACACCTAAATTCCATTTCGTACGAATGGAATCATGGTTTAGTCCAACTTATATAACTTGGCGGGCCGGAGTAACCTGTTGATTATCATACGGATGATTCTACTCACTTTCAGGGTACGGCAAGTTTCACTGAGAAAACGATTTATCTACTCTACCTGTAGGTGGTGTGGTGATAAGTAAGAACGATATTCTTGCCAGTTTAAATTTAGAGTTGTTGTTCTTGATAAACTCAAATTTAAACTTGTCCAGGACAAAAAACTCCAACCCGCCAGGTTATATGAACTTTACTATAAGAGATCTTTGCAAAACTTTAATCACTGTGATAACAAAATGTATTCATCCGCGAACAAAAGAAGCAGGGGTGAGTGTTCTTTTGTCAACATCTGATTGGACAATTATATCACATGATTATTCTCAGTAAATATTACATCAGACAGTTTACTTGTTTACGATTGATTAGTACAGTAGAATATATAAACAAAATACCAGAATATAAACACTAAATCACACGATACTACATGGAAAATCACTGACAAACACCGTGTTACTATACCTGGTGGAATAAACATCCACTGTGGAACACCTAACACTGTGGTATTGAGATTAGATATTTACATGATAACAACGCTTACATAATAATCAACTTACACTGCAAAACCGAGGCAGTGGATCAAAATAGATAGTTAACATTTCACGTTTTGAAATAATTTATTAGATTTCGATTAATTAATTTTGTATTTTAATTGAAGTAAAACATTTGCTTCTTAAATACAGTTTCTGAAGTTATCGACTGACATTCACTATTCTGACACATAAAATGCAGAGAAATTCCTATTGTATCGTTTGATTAAAACTTTACATTGCAGAAATGTGATAAGAAAAAAAGAAAATCTTTTTAACTATTTCTCAAACAAATGGATAACTAGACTGAAATATATGAAATTGTATTTAGTTTTAATTAATCCATCAGGTGATATGATATGTGTTCATACCTGCTCTATTTTGTCCACCACCAGCACCGAAAGGTGAACCTGTTGAAAAATAAGAATTACATTTACATAAATAAATGTAATTTTACATAAATATCATTTTTTTTCTTACAATCCATCTCAAATTACTGTTTACAGTGTTCGTTCGTTCATATATGTCCATAAAATTTAATGGGATATCATTTATAACAAAATATTTTTATCACCACGAAAAATATCATTTATTGCACCATTTGAAAAACAACATACTTCCGCAATCAAGACCTAAGGGGTAAGGAAGTGCTACAACGTCTACGATCCATTATGAGTTTACGAGTTTTAGTGTTTCACGGAAATGTTGAATTACCTGTTCGATAGTGGTCGCTGGTCGCTTTAACTATTATAACGAGGAGTTATCAATTATTGAATTTTAATTTAACTGTAGACTCTCAGCGGATGTAACCGGGGATGCTTACTCCTCTATTACATATGACCCTATCTCTGCAGTTTTTCTGAGGTCCAAGTGTGTCCAGTTTGATCTAATTTGTATATTGTCTCATGACCTTTCAATTAATACTTTGGTATCTATGGATTTTTACACTATATAGAACTAAGTTCGAACGACCAAAAATACGGTAAAAGAAGAAAATAAAAACTTTCCACGGATAACTAGAGTGCAATAAACTTGTGAGATATAAAATGGTAATAAAGGTTCTAAATTATCCAGTTGTAATGTATATAATTACATACCTCCTCTTCCACCTTGTGCGCCACTTCCGAAAGGTCCACCTAAAGAAAAATCGAAAAAAAGGTTTACAAGAACAAATGTTATTTTACATGAAGCATTTTTCACACTATGCATCTAATCAAACATGACACATCTACAATCGCTGTTCAAAGAGCTCTCTGTTAAATTTCCATTCACTGCTTTTGATTATAATTTATCATGGAAAATATCATTTATTGCACCTTTTTAAAAACCATTATCCCCAATTAAGAAATGCGGGGTAAGAAAATACTACAGAGTATATGATGCATTATGAGTTCATGATTTAATATTTCAGATACACAGGAAAATGTCTAAATACAGGATTTTTGGCATTTTACAAAAAGAAAGTCGGGAAGTTGTATTGAACTTATCAAACAATTTTCACAACATATGTTTTAACCTTTTCACCACCACATGACTTAATGATATGCTCTTTTCTAAAGTATTGGACCAGTTTGTTATACACGCTGGGGTTGAAAGAGATAAAGAATATAGAAGTTTGAACTAACGACCTGACAATATTCCAAAAAAATCACATTTAAAGTATGCCGTATGCCGATGTGAATCAAACAATGTGCCGATATGCACATACATGTAGTTATGTTTTACATACCCAGAAAACTGTTTGCGCCGCCAGCTCCTCCAAAAGGATTACCTCCATTTGCGCCGTTTTGTGCTGAAAATGTTAAATATAAGACATAAGTGAAAATCAGTTTCATCCTTTAGATTATTTCCGAATTCAAAGCGACATTTTCATCCAGATTCTACGTAAGCGCCGACAGTGTTTCCCCTGAACACAACAATCTGCACAGGGTATATTTCAACCATACAAATGTTTGATGACAATGTGCAGAACTAACTCATTTATGTCATTCATGTCCTTGCTTCTTCTCACCACACTCGAACATGTTGTTGCGACAAGACCTTTAAATTTGGAGGGGGGTTCGTTTAATGCACTTGGGAATTACCGCCGACATTGCAAATGGTAAGCTGATCTAAGCACTGGTTCATTAACCTTGTAAATCATATCATTAAAAGAATCAACAAAAATAACTTATTTACTCACGTCTTCGATTTCTGTTATTGCCACGTCCCCCTTGAGGTCGTCCTGAGGTAATTTAAATTGGTAACAAGTTACAAAATGAATTTTGATCAACCAAATGAAACTAAACTAATTCAGAATTGCATAGCATATGCCGACATAATTATACACTAAGCATTCCATATGATATACCCATATAGATTTACACCGAATTTATATAGAGGGAACATTGAATTATATGTTTAATATAAAGATATGATATAAATTTCAAAGCCAAATAGAATATGACATCCTAGCGCGTACCATGAAGTCATATCATCCTGTACTTTCCTATATACTCTTTTTAGCTTCGATTGATATCTTTATGCTACTGTAAATTCGGGTATATTCGCGGGAATTTTATTTCCACGTAATTTCGCGAGAGCTGTCGTCGCTTGAATAAAATTCTCGTTTAATTATCTAACCTGATATTTAGATTGACCGACTGACTAAATGGGCATTCGAAATCGCAAACATTTCATCACTCGAATAAATTTAGAATCGATGTTTCTCGAAAATCGAGTTACGCGATAATTTCCGAATTTACAGTATATTGTTTGACGCTTGTGTTTATGACCTCAGTTATTTCTAAATTATAATGCTTCAATTTTACTCGAGAACTATATCTTATAGATATTTAGAACAATTTTAATTATATAAATCCGTAAAATGAAAACCAAAACGAAAATTCGTAAAATAAAACCAAAACTAAAAGTTCCGTAAAACAAAAACAAAAAACAAAAATTAACAGATGATATCTCAATGATATGATAATGATATTCTATCAGTTCAACCAAATTTATTAACCAATCATTTATTTGTTTTCTAAACAATACGCAGAACGATCTGCCAATGAACTACAAGCGCAACACGTGATAAAAATGCATGTGCACGAAGCAAAGATGTGTTACTCTAAATACTGCAAATTGCAATATAAACTTATCTGGAATGATTTAACTACACCATTGGATCTAAAATCCCATTGCTCCATACACCAACCCTATTCCAAAGACATTTACGTGTATTTTGTCGGTCTGCAATTTAAGGTGAAAAGCTTATGGGAGGAATCATGACGTCATGAACTTGGGCAGAAAATCCGCGATATCGGCGTGTGTATCTGTGTGATACAAAGTGTATCAACATGGTCCAACATGTAGGATGTTTAAAACCCGTTCACAATACATTTCTTAAGGAGAACGGCATAACGCGTTTGTCGCAAATTGATAAGGATACCTATACCATTACAAATCACAATCCTGTAAAAATTGAAGTGAACCGGTTAAAACTACTTTGGATATTGAGCGTTTACCTAAGTGTCCCTTCCCCTCCGCCCGGCCCGTGTTTCAGCGGGAGTATAAAATGCTCCAAATTTATCCCAGCACTGGCTTGGACGAGGCAATATTCATCTATTATGATACAACGTTAAAGTTGTAACCAAAAATGTATTATATATCCCCTTTAAAGTTTTAGAAAAAAAAAATGTCAGGTTTTCAATTTTCAGTAGCTCTGAAAGACAATCGTAAGTCAATATTAACTTCAACATGAGTGTACAAATGCGCTAATGTGATATAGTGTTTACAACAGCACAAGTTTACAACATATAAGAAAATAAAGTACATATCCGGGTCCTGTCAAAAACCAAAACACTGATACAATCTATTTTAACATATAGGGGTGTACAGGTCAAATACTTTGCTATGCTTTGATTTAGTGTCAGCTGTAGTGTGTGCCCGAGAAAACACCACCGGTCATTCGCAAGTTAATTAACACGCATATAAACATAATCAGTAACATAGGCATCTAGCAGGGTTCGAACCTATGATATTTAGAAGTTAGAGATTCCAGTGTTGAAATTTAGGCGATTTAACTTTTCTTCTACGGAAACTCATGATTCTCGCAAAAAAGCATCTGACGTTTAAATTGTTCTGACTCGATGTGGACCTTTTAGCAAGTTTTTTAAAATATTTTTTTAATTTTAAATTTTGAAAAGTGTTTTACGCCAATCTCAACAGTTTTTACAGTTACATGTATATGGTGGAGACCAGTTATTAATTGCGGGGGAAATAATCCATGTACAATGTACCTGGAAGAGACCACCGGACTTCTGCAAGTAAACAAACTTTCTCACAAAGTTCGGCTTACACATGATATAATCCATGGGTCACAGGGTTCGGTTGCAGGGGCCCCAAAAAGGACAGGTGAACTAGAAAACCGAAAGTTACATTGTGAGGTGTATCATGTTTGTGAGGTGGATCATATTTATGAGGGTGAGATTCGTCTTGGCGATTATCTTATTGAACAAACCCCGCGTGGTTAACATCTAAAACAACTCTAAACAGTGAAACTGAACATGTGAAATTGATCTAAAATCTGCTACAATAATAGAGACTTTATTTCCCTCATCATATCTATGCAAATATTCCTGTTTTAGTTAATCCTTTTTTCATATAAACCTATTTATTTTGGCTAATTATAATTCCCAGCATCACAACAGGATTTTTTCATAAGAATCTTGTTCAGACTTTTCTCTTAGTATTTTTAATAAAAAAAACCTCGTTGACCGAAAAATGTGTATGTACTTTTCGTGGCATGAATCGACATGTGCTCTTATTTGCAGACAGATATCAAGCTTTCTTAGGTCAACACAACACCATTATACTAAACAGACATATTACCTTGCATTCCTTGCATCAACCATGGTGGCGGCATTCCAAAAGCTGTAAATATATTGAAAAGAGTCATCTTCGATAAAAGCATCACTGCAAAAGAATTTAACATACACACACAAATACATGCTCATGTACACATACACACACACACACGTATATATATATAGATATATATATTTATTTATTTATTTATTTATTTATTTATTTATTTATTTATTTTTATCTTGTACACACATGTATGTTATAAACACATACACACACGCCAAAACACACACACACGCACATACACATATCCATGCACACACACACAAACACACACACACACACATATACACATACAGTATTACACACAGATTATATATATATAACATTTGCTAGTCGAGTTATTTAAAATTTGCAAATATAGTGTAATTAAAAAGATATGTCTTGATTTATTTTACCATTTTAACATTTATACATTAAACTTACGTCCACGTCCCATTCCGCCAACTTAAATACAAAATGAAAACAAATATTATAAATACGTTGACACAAAATGTGTTTAATTTTTAGATAGATCTTTATACCAATATCTTAATTGGTCATCCATTTTATTGTAACTTTCTTATGATTTACCTTTGGCATATATCTGTTATTATCTGTTATTATTGTGTTAAATTCAATATTCATAAATTTTTATTATAGAATTGCCCTTTACAATAGTTTACCATGTTTTCTACACTGTTTGATAATTTTTGCAAATGACATGTCGAGTAAAGTTGAACCTTGATATATCAAAAGCGAAGGTGGTTTTATTTACTTTTTTTCTTTCAAATGAACAGAGATTTCAAAATAAGTAGTAATAATAGTTATAAAAGTAATAGAGAAAGTTTGCCGGGGAATCGAGATCATTGCAAATAAAGCGGTATTCCAATGTGTCAATATTTCGATATAAGTAAAGCCGGGCAGCGGTAAAAAGACAAGAATTCAATATAAGTGGGTTTGATTGTAATAAGCAAGGGAATAATTAAGGAATGAATGAAATTATTCAGGAAATATAGCATAAAATACAAATGCAGAAATTGGTCAAATACTAAATTCTGTTTTGACACAAAAGCTAATTTTATTAACAAGAAGCCGATAGAGTTATCTCCCTTTTTTACAGATTCGTTGTTCCAGGAGTCATGAAATCCTTTATTTTATTTCCGACCATTACAAGTTTTATCTTTGTTTAGCGTTCGAGATCATGTTGGATTTGAGATAATAAAGCATCTGGGGGTGGAATGGAACATAGTCCTTAGATGAACAGTTAAACATGTTAAAATAAATATTTATTTGCATCAATGTGAAAATTATTATTTCATGGGTTATTTATAAGTATTTGCCAAAGATGTGAATAGAAATACAAAAATATATTTGTTTTTCTCTTGTTAACACATCAGCAAAATACTTAATTGTTCATTGAAATATAAATGTCTTGTGTATTTTCTGTCGTTTTGTGTTTTTCCCTGATAGAAATATTAATTTATGATTTTAGAGTGGGTGCTAAACATGAAACAACCTTGGAATGGCCTAATATTCATATATATATATATATATATATATACAAAATGTCAAAAAGAGTTACTCGATTGGGTTTTGAAAGGAACTTGAAAATGGTCAAACGATTATAACAACGAATCGTAATAGAACACATATATTATTCAGGTGACATGAATTTTTTACCAAAGTACATAAAGCAAAACTGAAGCGAGGCAACGAATATATTTGTGAAAAAAGTGACGCACACTGTCTTGCGATACAACATAAAACAACATAAAACCACAATAATGTTACAATATTCAATTCCACCTACAATATCAGCGGCCCCCAAAACGGTTGCTTTTAAAACATATAAATACACTACTGTGAAATTTAGAGTAAATTGATCTTACGTAGGGTAATAAAATATTCTATATGATCATTCAGTGTAGTATTTGGCGAAAAAGAATTTCCTACATACTGTTTTATTAGAACTTAAAAGACTTTAGCTGTGTCGATTACTACTTACATCGATGCACAATAACAAAACAACAGATGCACAAAAACTCCTATATTTCTATATATTTTGTGAAAATAAGGTCACGTCCAGTTTCGTATACATATATACACAGTAAGGTCGAGTCAAATAATTGCCAAACTGAGTTTCGCAAGCAATTTTCACAAAATATAGGAATTTAAAAACAAATTTATGCCTAAGTATATCGTTTCCCTTTTGTAACTGTACATCAATCCACGTAGAAAAAAAACAGATATTGTTTTTAAAACACAGCTTATGGTCCTTTAACATGTTGAGTGTAAAACAAAATGTTGGATGTTTGTTTGTTTATTGGAATTCCCACTTTTGAATATTTCACTCATATGGTATACAAATGCAGGTGTTCAAATTTTGGCCTAAGCATTCGGCACTTTTTGTAGGGTTTAAAGGGTCAACGGGTGCTTTTACTGTCTCATCCGAAAGACAGGAAACCAACCTGTCGCCGGCGGGACTCGAACTCACACCTCACGATCCAGAGTCGAGCGCGCTACCGACTCAAAATGTTGGAATTTCACTTTTGTGTAGGTGTATACAATTGCCCAAGCATTGTTTTGTGTTTAAAGGGTCAAGGTGTTTTGTGTTTACGTTTAACATTTCGGGGTTAAAAACATAATTTATTCAGCAATTGCCCATAAGAAGAAAACTTCAGAAATATTTAAAAATAAAATTTGAGAACATTCTTAAATATTGAGTACTATATATATCATTTTTCAACTTTTATGAAAAAATTATAATCTTGCAGAATTATTTTATTGTGAATGAAAAAAAGTAAATATGTTTTTCCTTTTCACTCACATCAAGACATTTTACAAACAGTATAATAAAAAAGTAAAAAGTTGATCCAGATTATTACGTCAAGACGGTGACTTAACAATCACTGTCAAAAGCAATTACCTCAGACAATATATGTATTTAATTCCATATATAAGTAAATGACATATGTTATTCTTTATGTTAAGTTTAATTTCTGACAGTAAATGCAAATGATTATGAGAAAACATTTTTTGAATAAAACGCGGAATAAATTAATAAATGTTTAAACGTGAAGAAAAGTAGTGATACTTTTGTACATAATAATATTGTTATATATACGTGACAATAATTAATCAGACGACAATATATATAAGGTGTATATGTGTGCGATGGTGAAAGCGTGCGTGTTGTGAGTGTGTGTTTATATGTTCTTCAGTAAAATAGAAATTAAATCAATTTGGCATTTTATTAGTAATTATGACGAAGTATTCAGTATTTTGTTTGGTTGGAAAGCAATTTGATTGATAATATTTCATTGTAGTTGAATACTTCTTGTGTCAATACAAAATATAATTCTCCACGAGCATATTGCTGTATGCTCGCCTTTGCGGCTATTTCTTTAAACAAGGGATAGGTTGCAGAGCGAATTTATATGAAAGCAACGAAAACATAACAGATGACATTTAGTTGTTAATTTCACGTCGTTGTTAAATTTTACGCTCACAAGAATTCTGGTGACATATTTATATAAAGCCTGGCAGATTTTTGTTATGCAGTTATGTTAATATACACGTTTCTTTTCTGCCCTGCACATGAAAATACATATTTCTTACATGGACCCATCATCGGAAATTGCGGCATTTGGGGCATTTGACCCATTTGTGGTTGTTGTTGTTGTTGTTGGTTTTGATTTTGAAATTGCGGTTGCTGCTGTTGTGGAAATTGCGGTTGCTGCTGTTGCGGAAATTGTGGTTGTTGTTGCGTATTTTGTGAATTCGGTTGTTGCTGAAATTGTGGTGGCATCTGTTGTGAAAAGAATGGTGGTGGAAATTGTCCAAACATTGGTGGAAATGGAGGTTGCGGAAATCCCGCTTGTCTTTGCGATTGCTGACCTAGTGAATACAAATTACTGATATGCTGAGAAACACTTCCATCGAGAAAAAAAGAACGATGCTGTCGTCATGGCGCATTTGTCAGAAACGTCAAATAAGGATAAAGAGACTGACGTATTCCAATATGGTTGATATGTGAAAGCCTCGTTTTTGGGTCATTTAGCTCTTCATTTTCTATTTGTATGCTAATCCATCTCACAAAAGGAAACATTTTATACACAATATGTACTTAATGACGTATAATTTCAGATGTTTATTTCCGCTATTAAGTCTACAGGAAGTTAGACATAGCGTAAAATTATATTGCATTTATCTGGAAGTTTATCAAAATATGTCGGTTAAACTAAAATCATAAATCAAAAAGGCAAAAATTATATTATTTAGAAGATTGGAAATAACAAATAAATCGATAATCTGTAAAACTTTGAAATGAACGATATATCCCATCAAATACACCCCAATAATTTTAGGAAGGAGTAAATTAAATTAAGTGACGTCATTTATATGACGTATGTGATCATGGGTCAATATGTTTGTATATAAAAGAAAGTGACTGTGCATAAAAAGCGGTGAAACTATATATTCTAATGAGGAATAATCTACTGTGGTTTGTGCAGTTTCTGAATTCTACAGAAACTAAACATTTTCACCTCCTAGTAACTCTGGAGGAGGCATCCTATTTCTCCTTCTCCTCCTCCTTCTCAGCATCCTACGAAGTCTGTCCAGTTCACGGTCTGATAGAAGATTTTGATGAGAAAAATAAACTTAAATGAATGTGACATATTTTATAGGAACTAGCTGTGGTCTAAACTGTGATACGAGTGTGTGTTCGCATTGCATTCTTAGGAAGGAAATCAGGGAAATGACAATGCAAAATAGGCAACTGCTGTGTGAGATGTGTTTTCATCAACTACTTAAATGGTAGTTCAGACGCAAATTAAGGCTATTTATAATATATAACAAATTATAATAATACATTTTAATGATATTCAAATATTCTTTTTTTATTGGATTTTGTGAAAACAGGAAATTGCAAAAGCAATGTCCAATCGGAAATGTTTTGGTCTCAGAGAGATTGCTTGTCCTTTGTTAAAATTAATGGATGAATTAAATGTATATTACGAATATAAAACTCCTTGTTAACAATGGGATGAATTCAAATTATAAAAAGAGTAAGGAAAATTGGTAATTTGTTATAGCGTAAAAAATATTCTGCATTTTTCTTGCAGTTTACTAAAATGTGCTGGAGAAGCAAAAATCATAAAACAAAAAGACAAAATATTTTGTTCAGAACATTAGAAATAGGTAAATGAATAAGATAACAATTATATATCGAAATAAATTGATAGTCCGGAAAATCCTGAAATCCATCTCATCAAATACACTCCAATAATTCAGAATGGACTGAATTAAATTAAAATGGCGTAATTCAGATAAACAAAAGCATCGGGATTCCTCGATAATGAAATGTTAGGGGGAAATTCAAATTATGAAAAACTGAAAAATAAAAATATTTCGAAGAAAAAATATTTTGTTATTTTTCTTCCTACAAGAGATACTTAAGATATTGATTTTCAAGAATAGAAAAAAGACGCAAAAGTAACAAATTGTAACACTACAGACCTTGATTGCTTCCTCCTCCACTGCCTCCTCTACCTCCATTAAATCCTCCGCTTCCACCTGAAAGAAAGGTGAACACATGGTTTCAATTTTAGCATTCAACATTTCTTTTTTCTGTTTAGAGTAAAAGGTGAATAAATTGTAGTCTGGTATAAAACTTGATTTATATAGAACTTATAATGTTCTCCAGAACATATCGTATCCATACGAAACGAATACAGAGCCGGCCTGTTATAATATTCGGGTACTTGTATCTGGTTTTCTAATACTTTGGGTGCAAAGCGGGTACAGCGGTTATGGTGTTCTGGTGGTGTTCTGTGTAGACACTTGTAAAGATATTATAATGTTCCTGTATAGAACGTATATAGATCTTATCTACAGCTTCCCACGTATAGCCTGAGTATAGATATATATAATTCACAAAAGTTGGTATGAGTGAAATTAAGTAATCATGA
This sequence comes from Atrina japonica, assembly GCA_030159075.1. Taxonomy (NCBI): domain Eukaryota; kingdom Metazoa; phylum Mollusca; class Bivalvia; order Pterioida; family Pinnidae; genus Atrina; species Atrina japonica. The sequence continues at coordinate 379,241 of BROG01000149.1, forward strand.
ATATATAAAAGGGTATGTCAAGGTAAGTGAAAGGTCAAATGTGTTTTTTAAACACATATTGCACTTGTTGTTTGTTACTCTGCAATGAAATATTCCAAATCTAAAAAAAAACAAGAATGATCTTGATGGTGCATTTTCACTAGTCACATAAGATACTATATGGCAATACGTATTAGACGTCATCAATATAATCTGTATGATTTAAGCAGATAACTAGTAATTAGTCTTATGTCCTGTAATTGACAAAACACATGTTTAAACAAATTAGATAACTACCACTAACATCAGTTTAGGCAAAATATCATTTTAGTTTTAACATGTTTTAATCATAATAGTTGGCAAAATACACAATAAGGGGTCTAAACAAAGAGAAAAGCTTTTTAATTCATCTCACAGAATTCATCCGGGTTCTTCTGACTGCAGCCCGACGCCACTCCAAACGACCCAATCAGATCCAGAAGGCCGAGGCCATGTATGACCCAACGCCTCCGACCCAAGCGGCCGGCAGGTCGTCCCCCCAACCCAGACAAGTTGTAACATTAGCAAATATCAGCTGTGTATTTGTCAATGTTTTTTTTTCCAAACAAATTCAGAAAATATAATTTATTTTTAACTATGTAACAATCTTTTTCACAGCCTCTTCTATAATTACATTCATGTAAGGGTATAACATAAAATAATATTATTACAATTGTTGTTGTTATTGATAATTATTGATTACTATAATAATAATAATAATAATAATAATAATAATAGTAACAACAACAACAACAACAATAATAATAATAATAATAATAATAATAATATTAATATTAATTTTTTTTTATTAATATTAATTATTATTATTATTATCATTATCACTAGCATCAATTTTATTGTTACTATAATTATTGCATTATCATTATTATTATTATCAATATTTTAATAAATATCTATATTAAATATTATTATTATTATTATTATTATTATTATTATCATCATTATTAGTATTATTATTATTATTATTATTATTATTATTATTATTATTATTATTATTATTATCTTCAATCAATCCAACAACAACAACAACATCATTTTGAACAGCAAATATTTCAACAGCAACATCATTGTGAAAAAGATTACCTTCCGCATCAAATGGGCTGCTAGCCGCTGATAGGTCTTTGAGCAAACAAAGAAAGGGTTTTATTGTTATCAAAAACAATGTTTTGAAATCATATTGAGTTCACACAAATACGGAGAATTCATATCATTACCATTTTACGTTGAAAATTTTTGATAAAATGGACAAATAACTAAAGACAAAAGTTGATTAGAAAACGTATTTAAAGAATTAAAAACATGTATAATTAAACAAAATTCATGTTTTCAATGAAATTATGTTTATATTTTCATGGATGACAAAGATTATTTTAAAATCTGATAAAACAGATAAATAATTTACTTTGTGGTAAATTGTTCATGCTACTACTGCAAATTGTACCGAATTTATTAAAAAAAAGATAAGCTTCCAATGTTGTTTCTAAAACTACGAATAAAAGTAATATAAAGTATAGGTGTACTTATATGAGCGAGATATTATCTTTTTTTTTACTTATCTATTTAAGTAAAGTTGAAGACATCTAAATTTTGTCAACGTTTTAAAAGAAATATCATTGCCAAAATGCACGAACATAGATAGTCGTCTTGTTAATATAATATCCTTGCGTCTGAAAATCAAAGGGGCGTAACTGTGTCCAATATACACAGTTATGTCCCTTGGATAATCAACCAACGCAATTTCTTTGGAATTGAAAGGCTCGTACACATACATTGTATATTGTTTCTATGACTACAAACTAGAAGTAATTCTACATTCTGCACTTTACTGCATGTTAAATGTTATCAGTCGACGCAAGTTTTTGGAACTGAGAGATTCGTATAAATATATTGTTTCTATGACTACAAACTAGAAGGAAATCTACATTCTACATTTTAAGTACATGTTAAATGCAATAAAAAACTAAATTACAACTAATCTAAGACTAAGACAAGATTGATAACTATTTAGTGGTTCAGCACTGTGTTAATAACAAATGTCTATAAGCTGGTGACAATAATTGAATTGCTCATTTGACCTGAAAAGACATATTTACAAACGCAACCTCTGTTGCCTGTATAGGCTAAATGGAGGTGTCAGAGACGTTCCCTGTCACTTTATATTCGCTATGCACCTTATATAAAATATAAAAGCAAGTTGGAATAATATCCAATATTGTAGTAGCTCGGAAAAGATGTTTCATAGGGATTTCAGTGAGAAAGTTATTATTTCAAATTAGCAATTTAGTATCTGTGTGCCTATAGCTTGCTAATGCAGTGTCCACCCGGATCAGAGTCCGTGGGCGTGTCAGTGCATCACCCGTTAAACCATGTCTTCTCTAATCTCTTGTTTGCGCGTACAAGAACCCTGACAGAACCTAAGCAGTGGACATATATTTCAAAAAAATATTTTCTACAACACCATTTGAAATAGACCGCATATCTAAAACTGAAAAACTGTTCAATGTGGCGTACAAAAACCATAAAAGAATAATTAATTTACCATTTATAACACATGAATACATTCAAAATGAGTACATGTAGGTACTGAAATCCAGTGTTAGATAGATAATATTCAGGAAATGATTTTCACAAAAAAAAATTAAATTCTGTACACTCTAACCATGGTCACTTATTGACTTGTTAGAAAGTAATAGGTGAAAATAAATTTTATGGAAACTGGCATCCTAGAAGTTGAATTGAATTTGTATAAGTATGGCGTAAAAAAAGAAGAAAAAAACAGTACCAAAGAGTTTCATATAACTTTTCATAAAACTTCAAAGACGTGATTGTGCAGAATGATTAAGTCAGTGAATCTAAATACACAAATGACGAGGAATGTGACATGGTGTATTTTTCCATTCTTCCACAGGAGGGATGATAGTAAGCAAATGTCACCTCTTAAATGTTCTGAAGGAGGTCTGCGTCTCCCCTGTCTCCTACGAGGTCTGTCACCAGCTGATCAATTATTTGGTAAAAAAGAAAACAGACAGTTAACATCATACAAAACTGTCTTAGACCGTGCTTACTCTGAGGAGAAATAAGACAACCTGGAGACCCATACTACCTTGTCCAATTCGAAGATCGCCGCAAGGTGGCGCCGGTGACAAGTGCGCGCGATAATCATTGCCCTCCCTAGACAATCAAGACATGTTTTAAACCTCTGTTTGTATAAATGTTGTCTGTGTTTCAAAAGTTTATGCTATTAAAACTAGAACTGTGTATAAATGTTGTCTGTGTTTAAAAAGTTTATGCTATAAACTAGAACGTGACCATGCGTTCTAACTTCTTAGCAAAATCAAACAGCGAAGCTTATCTATTTTTTTATTATTCTTAAGACATCCGACACAGTCATCTAATGCATAAGAATATAACTATAGTAAAATCCATATAACCTGGCGGGGTGGAGTCTTGTGAACTTTTTGAATTTTGGGTTTAATATGCTAAAAAGCAAAAATCACTCTATGATAATTTCCATGTTAAATAAAAACGTTAAAACATGATAAACAAAATAACAATCGATAGCTGATCAATTTGGAGTCTGAATTCATCAATTCACCGTTTTAATGAGTACAGTTTTCTGTCCCAGTACATAAAATGTCCAGAAGACACAAAAACATATGCGATACTGGAACTGGTCCATGTTGTCGCCGTCGTGTTGTTATAGCAACAAACTTGCATAAACCCACTAAACCACCCCAAGAGGCAGTTTGAATGGTTTGATAAACCTAGTTTGGGTTTAGGATAAAACAAATGAAAAACCAGTTTTAGTTCATAACCAGTTTAAAACCGGTTTAGGTAACAAAAGGAAAGTTTACATAACTGGTTCAAAACTAAAACCAGTTTCTGTAGAACAAATTCGCCCTCAGTCTAAAGTAATCTTTTCTACTTGTCACCATACATAAGAGAGTATCCAGTGAGGAATAAAACATTTTCCCGTGCAGCTTGTCATAACCCGAAAAGTGAGTAGAATCATCCGTATGACAATCAAAAGGTTACTCCGTCCCGCCATCTTATGTGAATTAGATAATACCTGTGTCCAATCTTTGTTTGCATTCATCATAGTAATACCTGTCGCATAAACTAAATTCTATAGTCTACAATACCATACCAATATTTACCTGTGGCCGACTGGACATCACTCGAAAAAGATGTGTCTAAAGTATCTAATGAATAAAATCCTTCAGTGATTCTTATATTTCACTTTGAACCAAGGTGAATACTGTGTATTTATTGCGTATCAAAATGATTAAACACTTTATTATATAATTAGTATACAACACTAGAGTATATTTTGAATTAAAAAAAATGATTCTTTGATTCTAACAATAAGTCTTTGTAAGTAGTAAGTTATGAACCATTAATTAACCCGGAATGATTGAAATTAATATATCAACTTGAAAACTGGTAAGAAAAGGTCACTTTAATATTAGGGGTAGAGTATAATACATTGTAGTAGCATAGCTTATGGAGACTTAAAGCACACAAGCCATTTTAATCTATTTGAAAAAGTTTCCGGTGACTTCATTTTTAAATCTATTATCTTAAAGTTCCAACAGTTAAATCTAAATACATATAGATTGACCTGCTGACATTTTATTTGAACATGGTTGTTAATTAGGAAGTTACATGCATTTATTTTCTGCTTTGTGAATTTTGCAATATCTTTCCCTTCTTTGTTTTTAGTAAATTACTCCAAGGCAAAAATTGTTGTAAAGAAAATCTGTTGTATTTTGACATTTTAGCATCACAAAATTATCAGTGAAGTATGGAAAGAAAGAATAGATATTAACCTCTAAGGAGAATGAAATTTAAAAGAAAAGAAAAACCTTCACAGGAGAATATTTTTTAAAAAAAAAAGATATAATTCTACTTGGAAAGTTATTGGGAAATGACATTTGTTCAGAAACTAATGGCGATATACTGTATTTTACTTATTTGAAGACTTGTTCTTCGACAAGATAAGCGATTACCGTAATAGAGTTTGCTTACTACATACATACATACTAAACGATGAGTTAGCAATTACGGTTTTCAAGTTTACATTTTCAAATCGCTAAAGAGATTACCGTATTTGAGTTTTAAATTTGCATATAAATACTTTGCAAATGGTCAACTACTGAAAGATGTAGTATGTTTTAAGTAGTAGATATTAATGCTACAAATACGTACTTAAATTAATACGGAAATAAAAGAATAGTTATCAAAATATTTTTTATCAATTAATGTTTTGCATGTAGGTTAAGATTGCAAAATTTCTCATCACATAATCCGCAAAATTATCCAGACGCAAACATTTCAACGTTTACTGTAGACGCAAACATTTCCACGTTTACTTTAACTGATTGTTGAGGTGAAGAAGGACACCAGCTCACGTGATAAGTTAGTTCTGTAATCTAAACTGAAACTGATGTTGGCAATGTAAACAAATATGACAGACGACACGAATATTTGTCCCGAGAAGACAGAAATTGGATGGTAAATTCAAATCAAGAAGTAAATAAAGCTGTTCTTTTTTTAATAAAACTAATTTAACAGTCATGTTTATGTGTCATCTATGAAGCACAGCTTCACATTGTTCGGCATCTTTTGTCCCTCTGTCTGTTTCTCTGGGTGCAGTCACATTTTTACTACTTAGATTGATATACAATAACAAAATAGATTTATACAAACATAAAAATTCTTAAATTTATATATATATTATGAAAATTGCTTCAGAAACTCAGTTTGGCAATTATTCACTTGCAATTGATTTATTCAACCATACTATTTGTATATGCATACCATACAAAATATGTAATTTTGTTTGCCTGTTTATACCTCTTATTTGTTATTGTACATCAAGTACAAGTAGTAAAAGTAGGGAAAAAATCGAACTGCTCCCTTAATAAAAATGATACGCCATTTGCATGATGTCAGCAAATAGGAAGTGAAAATCATACCCTGCGAAATTATACAAACTTCGCCATAGTAATTATGCTTATAGTATTATAAATGTTAAATTAATGTTAAAGTATAAATCCATACTTTACCTCTTGGAAAGAGACCTCCTGGTGGTGGCCCTTGGAAAAATGGATCCATACTTCCCATACCTTGTCCTGGATAAAATGAATTATTGAGATGGATATATACATTACTATATAGATATGTTCTCTTCTATACGTTAAATAAAAATGAAATGCGATTAGATTTTTAATACTGGATGTTTATGGTGTTTTTTCGTATGTCGTACTGGTAATATGAGTTCAACTCTTATCCTCATTTATATTATATACACGTGCATGTGTGTTTAAATTAAATTGTGTGTTATAGTGAAAGAAATAGACTTATATTAAAAACGTATCGTATACAAACAAAAACCTTAAGCCATTCACCACCAAAGACAAATTTGGACTGGTATAAGCCATTGATTTACAGAAGAGTCCATTGTTTTCAGGGGTTCATGAGTTAACGTTATCAAATCCCTGGTTTTAAAAGTAATGTTTGACATACAATGGAACCTCGCCTAAATTGAAAATTCCAAGTCCTCACTAAAGAGACCACCTCGTTAATCTAGTCAGTTAGGTGCCTAGAAATCGAGGTTTCACTGTATTTGAAACTTTATTTAATCTGAATCACTATTTAGTAATACAATCGACCTATCTAATAACGATGTGGTAGGGATATAAATTTAAATCTCGTAATAGCTGGATATTCGGATTCATATACGGTATAACGTCAGTAGGGACACTCTCCTTACTTTTCCTAACGCAAAGTGGTCTGATTAGTGAAGTGGTATTTTAAGTGAGGTTCTGTTCTTATTCAATATTTAACAAAATCTATGGTCTGAAATATGAGGTGGTCTGTAGACGATGTTCTTCTATAGTTATAATGCACGGGTAAGAGATGTAACTTCCCTATACCTGGTAGTTTTTCGATATAAGTGGAAATGACTGTATATAAAGAAGGTTTGTCGATGTTTTGTATTCGGTAAGCGTCAAGTCGTCATCTTACATCAACAAATTTCATTCATGTGGTAAATATAACAAACCTTTCGGTGTTCTAGGGCGGAAACAATTTGATGACTTTTGGATAGTGCAAGAACAAATTCTCGTTAGATCTCCGCAAATCAACGTTGGGGAGCAGAATGAAGTGGTCAAACACGTGAATGATCAACAGGTGCGATACCATTGGTTCGACATGCTAGTTCTTCTCACCCTGCTAAAAAGTTGGTGACGATGTTCTTCGCGTTTGGGCGACCTTCTTACTCAAGAACAGTGTTCTCAAAAACATCTTGCCCCAGGACACCCTTTGAGTTTCATCATTGTACGGACACTTTAAGGGGCATTAGCTGTAGACTTTTTTAAATTGTTTTCCTTTTTATGCCTTAAATTGATATATACAATAACAAAAAAGGGATATACACAGGCTTACAAATTCTTAAATCCCTATATATTTTGTAGAAATTGTTTGAGAAACCCAGGTTTGGCAATTTTTCAATTGCAATTGATTAACTCAGCCTTACTATTTGTATATGAACACCACACTGGACCTGACCTCATTTTCACAAAATATATAGGAACATAAGATTTTTATTCCTGTGTATAGCTCTTATTTGTTATTGTACATAAAGTACAAGTACTAAAAGTAGAATAAATTGAAATAACATTTTGGTAAACACAGCTAATGCCTCTTTAATTCTATCACGCTGTTTTAATACAAATTGTATCGATTGTGTTTTAAGTTTCACTGTCAATGACTACCCAATGTGTTAGAATTGAATGTTGCAGCTGATTACGTTGAAGTTAATACATATATATACAACGAAGAATACTTATAATACTTCTGAAAACGACATTTGGCATTTGAATTTTGAGAAAAAAACAATTTTTACAAATAAGCAAACATAGACGATTAGCGTGTAGCAATTGTAGCTTAGCATGAAAGTGAAGAAGCCCCTAGAATGCTATCAATGTTGAAGCGCTGCTTTCTATTTCTCGTGCCATCCCTTATGTGTTCCAAACAGTCAATATGGATTAAATTAAGGTAATTTTATAGCATGTTAATTCAATGTGCCTTTATATCCCAACAAACATCTTCAGGTGATTTACCACAAATATTGACCTGTTTTATGGACTGACGCCAATGCAGTGAGAATTCTTTTACGTGTCACCCATTCCATGACAAGGAATTTCGGCTTTAAGTCACATTCGAAAAACCTGTGATGTTCACTTCGAATACTGACTGCATGACGAAAAAAAACAGCCATCACATTTTTTTTAAATTCACGTAAACTTCCGCTTGTTTTCAAAACTCACAATGAAATACGTTACTTAGGATTATTGCACTTCAATGTAATTTCTCTTTAAATTCATCTAAACATAGAAAGTGTTTAAATAAAGGAATGCGTGAAAGTTGAAGTGCAAATTAAGAATTGCTTTCATTACAGCTTTACAGGTATGATAAAGTTACAGCAGAAATTTTAGCGATGATTCAATTTTGGCATTATTAGCGAGGTTGTTGAGATCGCTTAAATTGAATATCGACAACAATTTATTCTTCATCGTTGGCAAGAGTTGTCTTTTTTAATCATAAAATCGCTAAAATAATTTCTCGATAAAATTATATACCATATTTTTCGGACAAAATGCTAAAATTTCGTCTCGCTAAAATTTCCACTTTTACGGTATAATATGATAGTTAGTACATATCGATGTATGAAAAATATCATTCTGGAAACATTAAACCTGATATAAAATTAAAACATGTCACTCTAGAAATCATTTCCAAATCATGATCATATAAATTTGAACTTTCCTATTATATATGTACACCTGAGATATTTTATTTCGCTGCATTGTCAAGACAAAAAGTCAGGTGGAATTTCCAGATTGATATTTCTTTACTAATGAAACTTACTCGGTCTCAAAATTCTACTTCGTGTAATACGGGGTCTAAATCTTCTCCCGGGCATCGGGTTTGAGAGTACTCCTGGATTCACTGCAAAAGCTCTAAGTAGAGACCTTGGAACTCCAAAAGCCCGAACCCTACGGCGTGGACTTCTATTCCTGTTAGCAATAAGCGTATTAGCAGCATTATTTGAAAGCACAAGCAACTGACTGCCTTGACCAAAATTAAATCTACGTAACATACGATTATTTCCCTGCATCATCCCTGAAAATGGTGGCATTCCTCCAGAACCAAACGGGCCGCCTGCACCGGGAAATCCTCCTCCTTGAAATCCATTGCCTTGACCTTGTTGACCTGGCTGGCCACCGGGGCCAAATGGTAGTCCAAGAGGGACGCTTATCATTCGACCTTGTTGAAATCTAGCAGCACCGGATGATCCGCCATTTGTTGTGTCTTGTCCATTTTGTGCTAAAATGTATAAAAAAGACTGGATGAATCCCGATTAAATTACAGTAAGTTCATGAAATATTGTTACTTGTTTATAAAAACAATAGTCTAATTTTAACCGATCAGTGGTTTAGAGCTCCATTGTAACATTATCGTCTTGAAGAATGTTTTTAACATATTGATCGTCATTAAAGAAGCTGTTATTTTTCAAATTCTAATTTCTGCTACTTACATTAATATACAATAACAAAAAGAAATATACACCAGCATAAAAATTCTTAAATTCCTACACATATTGTGAAATTTGCTTGTGAAACCCAGGTTAGGCAGTTTACAATTGCAATTGATTTACTCAACCTTACTATTTGCATATGAATACCAAACTGAACCTTATTTTCACAAAATATATAGGAATATCATATGTTTTATACCTATATATAGCTTTTGCACATCAAGTACAAGTAGAAAAAAGTCGTAATAATATTTTGGTTAAACACAGGTAATGTCCCATTTATAATGATGATATTAGGAGAAATGTTTAAGACCTATTATACCCTATCGTTAAACTACACACTGATGCTTTTGATATCCGACACACCTGGATGTACCTTTGTACCGAGGCTGTCATATCAATGGTGTCTGTTAAACTCGGTGATAACGTTTTAACGTTTTAACGTTTTGAAACCGGAAGATACAACCACTCTGCATTGAAAATCTCAACATCGGGAGACATGACTTGATAGATAAACGGGTGTCTAACAAAAGTGGATTAAACAGGATGAAAGTGCATTAAACAGGATGAAAGTGCATTAAACCGGATAAGCCTCATTTACTTCAAAGTCAAACCGACCTGGCTCAGTCGGCAGTGTGTTCGACTCTTGATCGTGAGGTCATGAGTTCGAATCCAGCCGGCGGAAGGTCGGTTTCCTGTCCTTTGAAAGAGAAAGTAAGAACCGAGGTCCCGTGTTACAGTAGGTGTTGACACGTTAAAGAACCCTCACTGCTCAACTGGTCGTAAGTGCCGAGCATAAGCCAAAATTTGAATTCCTCCACCGGCATTTGGTGTCGTCTCCATATGAGTGAAAGATTTTTGAGTGGGACGTTAAACAGCAATAAACAAACAAACAAACAAACTTCATAGTCATATGACAGGAAATGGTGGCTTTATGGGGTGTAGTATGCGTGATTCCATTTTAACCATAAGTCGAAGTCAAATCGTCGTCACCTGACAGAAGCTGGTGGGTGGGTATACGGGTTGTCCGAGTGGAAAGTAAAACAAGATAATGCTACAATCACTCTGGCCAGAATAGACTGCTGCTTGCTTTGTCTTGATTTAACGAGCGGTGTGACTATTTAAAGCCCTTGTCACTCGTCCCTGCAAGGCGGGGAGAGATATGTTCAATGTTTTTGTTTAAGTCCTAGCTTGAGTGGTTACTACACTTGTCACAATATGACGAAGGTAATGAAAATACACCTTCTGGACCTCTACCTAGGCATAGAACAATGCGGATAGGAGATGAATTCTCACCTCTGAAAATCTGGCATGACCGGGGATCGAGCAGAAGGCCTTCATGTTAAAGAGCTGGCGCTCTATCATATGAGATACTCTGTCCGCTCATTTGATATATGTAAGAAATACAGGGAAACAGGTTATACGAACATTCTCAAGAATGTCAAGACATAAGATTAGGTATATATACATGGTACATTGGACAGTTAGGATGACATTACCCGGGTAAGTAAAACCCGTTACTGTGCCAGGAGACAGGAAGTGGTAGGAATACACGTTTAGTGTATTAACCATCACATTCCGATATATGTTGTTGAGTGCACAACGTATTTAGATTGGGTGATGAAAATAAATTTCTTACCGTAAATACTTGATATAAATAGGCAAATAGAAATTCCTAATATATGTGGCATTCCCCGTGTAATCATCTTGTGTCCTGCAAATATAGAAAAAAAACATGGAATGACTCTCAACAGAATACATTACCCTTTATTACAGAGTGAGAAGATATCAAAGCTACTTTAAGACTTTCGATTTTTCCAAACTTTTCGTTCGTTTCATTGATTTGCTAGCTTTGGCGAGCGCTCTGACAACATAAAGTCCTTGCCACTTGTCCTTGTGAGACATTGAGAGAGAGAGAGAGAGAGAGAGAGAGAGAGAGAGAGAGAGAGAGATATATATGCAAAGTGTCAATCTGTTACACAGAGTTGTTGGTCCTCGAGAATGCAAGGACTTGTTACTCTGTGTAAGAGATTGCTTTACCGTGATTGTCTTTTCTTGAATAGTCCGTATTTCCAATGGCTTTTCAAGTGCCACTTGTACAATAAAACTGCACTTTCTAGACATAATCTAGGCACAGAGCTGTGCGGACAGGAGATGAAATGACACCTATGAAAAATCTGGCATGACCGGGGATTGAACCAGGGACACTTATGTAGAAGTTCTGGCGCTCTACCAAATAAGCTACTTGCCGGTTTTGGGGTTTTTTTTCTGTTGTTTACGCCCAGGTCCGGTGAAGGAACAGTGAATATCACTATCCAGTTATAGTTTTTGGATACTTGGTGTACTGTACCTTCACATTTAGAGTTGCTTTGACAATTTTCCTAAAAATGCTATCGAAGACAACTCATGAGCAGGCAGAGTAGCTTATCCTTGGTAGAACGACCGATCTTTTAAATGAAGGTCCCTGGTTCGATCCCTGGTCGTATCAGATTTTCAGAGGTGAATTTTCATCTCCTATCCGCACAGCTCTATGCCTAGATAGATGGTAAATGGTCTAGGGTGTGCAGTTTGGTTACCACTGTCAGATTGTGCAAGTGAAGTGGCACTTAAAAAGCTGTTGGAAATACGGACCACTCAATCATGCACATAAACACAAGCTTTACATCTCTCTCCCTGCCCCACGGGACGAGTGACCAAGACTTTAAGTGGTCATGCCGCTCGTTAAATCAAACTCATATTGCTTTGAACTTTGTTTTAATCTTGAAACGATACATTTACAAAAACTCATAATATCATGATAATTAAAAGTGTATATATCGGAAGTTTTAGGGTAATATCTCGAAAATCAAATTATTATTTCCAACATTGTGGGGCCTCTGTGGCCCAGTGGTTAGAGCGTCACACTTTGAACCATGAAGTCTCTCTTTTCTGGTCAGCGCAGTATCAAGCCCCACTGGAATCTAAGCCGATTTCTGTGAGAAAGTTTGCCAGTTTACTTGCGGAAGGCCGTTGGTCTCTTTCCGGGTATATTGTAACCAGATTCTCTTCCTATCATTAAAAAACTGGCCGCCACCATATAACTTAAAAATTGTTGAGTGTGGCGTAAAACACTCTTCAAAAATTCAAATTCCAACATTGCAGTTAATATCTCGGAAATGCAAAATGTTATCAATATCTCAAAATTGCAAAATGTTTTTTTTCGACATTTCGATTTATTATTACCCTACATCTCTAGCGGATTTTTTTCTAATTTTCACGCAGTAGTTCAATTATGCGTGCTTAGTTTGTGGCTATAATGAGATATTCCATATGTCCAATAATTCTATGAATAGAATTTTTAAGTGCAAGTAACTTTTAAGAACAAATCATGTGAATTAAACATTATTCATCGTCACATGACGAACTATAAATCAAATAATTATGTTCTGAGCGCGTGACTTGCATACGTTTAAATATCAAAGACTATACAACCAGGAAATGCTCAAAAGGTAAAACTACTACCTCACCTACACTGGCATAAATATGAGGTTTTATAGAAAACAGGAAATACTAAACGGATTGTCGTTATTTCTAGATTAATTTTTATGTAGATTTATAGTTTCATTCAAACTTTTTTAAAATAAAGCACTATGAGCTGTCGTCGACGGCATTTTCTTTATTTTTTCTCCAAAACTTTAATATCAATTTAATGCAATAAAAATATCTCTCTACACGAAATTACCTTCGTCGCCATCATTTATCGTGATTCTAACCCTAAAACATTATGTTTTTTTCAGGCATGGAATATATTTTGAAATACAGTACTTCTCTGACGTAATCATAATGTGCAGGTGACCTCTAGGTCAAACAATCGGAGAACCATTACCATGCATGTTCAAGATATGTTTTGAAAATGAAGCATTATCGGGAAAACGGGGTGCATAACTACATTGCCTATTAACTTATGATCATATTGCGTATGAATACAAAAGAAATACAAGCATCTCGCACGTGCTTCCTTGACACTCGGTTATCTTCGTAAAAATACCGAAAGTTAATTTGCGATGACTGATTCGAATTAAAAAGTCTTACAGTTACAACGGTTTACGTTTAGAAAGTTTATTCTACCAATATGCACGCATTTGATCTTTAACCACTAGGTAATCTCTTTCTGGTGTATATACGAGATAAAATATTGCATGAAATTTACATATTCAATTTCTGCTGACGACAGCACATATTGTTTTAAAGAAATTTGAATTTGACTATAAATATATCAAAATTCGGGAAATTCGCTATTAAGATCACCTAACTAAGTGACGCAAAGTGGTCTGATAAATGAGATGGTCTGGGCCCGAAATCACCCAATTTACTAAGTAAAGCTCAGCTTTCTTTTTTGTGATTTTAAGATATAAACACACAGAAAATAATTATGCTGTAACTGGAATATTTTGTGAATAATAATAATATTTACTCAAATCAAACGGTTTTATAAACGACCACAGTCCAAATAATAAAATAAAAGTTGAGCTGGTGTATCATTGTCCAATCAGACGGTTTGACCACGAGGATTATTGACCTACATAGACGCCATACGCCATGAAGTTATATTGTGACGTCATAGCGCGTGTATCTTGTCTACATCCTAGGGTGTGGACAGAGAAATTCTGGCTTGGCAAAACAGTAGATACACCTGTCAAAGGTGGGAGAAATATACGTCTAATCTGCATGGATAAGAGTGATTAGAAAACTAAATGATTGACAAGATAAAAGCGATTATCGTTATAGCATTAGTCGTGAACATGCTGAAAGATTGTATATTACCTAAGGAGGTGTCTGGATTAAAGAGAAAAGGCGATAAGCCGACGAAATGAAATTGCTTTGCAGTAGGTGCAGTATTTCAAAGAAATGTGTTACACTGACGAGTTACTGGGACAGGTTATCCATCACTCTGCTTAACAAGATTAGGATATTGACATTTTTTTGTCATTTGCTTACACGAAAAATACAATTTTGTCATTCATTTTTTATCAAATGGCAATCACTGTATTGTCTTTAAACAAAACGTAAAACATGTAATTTCGTTATTTCTATACTCCGTGACGGAGTGTACCGCGCTTTGAACCATAAAGCCTCTTATTAGCGCAGATTCGAGCCCGCTGGCACCTTTGCTGATTTTGTGAGAAAGTTTGCCCGTTTTCTTGCGGAAGGCCGGTGGCTCATGCCGGGTACATTATAACTGATTTCTCTCCTCTACCATCAAAAACTGGTCACCACAATGTAACTGAACACTCGTTGAGCGCGGTTTGTTTTTATCAATATATTTAGATTATTCCATTTTAAACCACAGCAATTCTCACATATTGTCGGTTTCGAACGATAAATGTGATGTTTTTAAATATATTTGTGTAGCCCAGAAAGAACTGCAATGCTGTACGTTTATACTTTTTGAATATATTTTCTACAGATTTCACATTCAAGAAAGGTCAAGGGTCATAGACATTCGGGTCGTATTAAATAATATTATGTCTATAAATTAAATATGAAACTTTTGAATATGCGAATAGCACGTAGCATATTTATCTGTTGACAAAATAGCAGTGTATATTTCTAGCTGTAACATGACAGGGTCACGTACACCTGAATATATTATGTCTGTTACTAAAATAATTCCTTATCATTTGAATAACTTCTAACGATCGGAATCATTCTGTAAACGGAAAATTTATCTATTCCGGGACCTCGAAAATCTGCAAATGTACGACGAGTTGGTTTAGCCCCACCCCCACTTTCAATTTGCTTCCGCCGCTGATGAACTCGATTGGTTTATTTTCTTTTTCGTCGTGACATTAATTGTCACTCTGTTTAGAGTCATAATACAAAACATTTTTTTATTATATTTTAGAATATTTTTTGGTATTCTGACTAAAT
The DNA here is from genome assembly GCA_030159075.1 of Atrina japonica. Lineage (NCBI taxonomy): Eukaryota > Metazoa > Mollusca > Bivalvia > Pterioida > Pinnidae > Atrina > Atrina japonica. The sequence goes on from BROG01000149.1 coordinate 394,794, forward strand.
AGTCAAAATACAAAATTTTATTCTTGAATAGCCTAGAATAATACTTTTTTAATAGGAGAACAATCGCCTAGGACCAGACTGTGTGAGGGAGATAGTAGGCCTATTATGTGCATTGTAGATTTTAAGATCGAGTAAAGACATATCCAAAACAGTGGTGTTTACTTATGTTGGTATGATTAATATGTGCGGTTCATAATTTTTACTCATTGACCCCTGGCGTAAGTGCTCAAAATCAAAGGCGATTCTGTTTGCCCCGCGGCCGGTAAAAAGACATCAGTGTGTTTTATGTAATGTTTACGACTACATCATTGTACAAGTGATTTATTTTGACTTTATTCGGCTTTAATAGACGTCAAATTACTGTCGAAATACAATCTGTAAACAATAAATGCATTGCTGGCAACAATTAAACTATTTAAATTTATAAAATTAGACAGCAAAATATTTTATTTTCCTTGGCGTCACCGACTAGATCTACACGTTTCACGTCAAACTCTACATTTTTTTCAGTTATGTTGTGGCGGCCATTTTTAAATGTGAAGGAGAGAACCCGGTTTTCATGTACCCGGGAAGAGACCACAGGCTTTTCGCAAGTAAACTGGCAAACGTCCTTACAATATCAGCACCGGTTCCATAGTCGTAAAATCAGGGTACAGAATCGCCATGCTAGCTATTCTAGACCGTGATTTTCAATCTCAATGGTTTTACGACGTTGCCTCGGTTCCTCGGGACTAAAACTAGCACTGCCTAGAGTTGAAAAAAGGTCGTGGTTCAAAAACGTGACGTTATAGATACTTGGTCACGGAGACTCCTACAAAAGTATAACGGCACCGACCACGGTGCTATCGTGGGATAGTGATCGACTCGCAAACAGAACGTATCGGGTTCGATCCCCGATACCGTGGCATGCCGATTTATGATAGAATAATTATGATATTATTTGTATGGTTCAAAATGAGAACAAAACAACGTTTTATCATATATAATGGTACATGGATTACTATGTTCAGTCCGCTACACCTTTCTTATATTTCTAGTTTTCTAATTCCTTATGTTAATTGGATGAATTCCAATAGGTAAACAAAACCATCTTTTCGCACCTGTATGTCTGCTAAAATGATATCGACGGTTTTTACGTTCGTCATTAATTGTGTATTACCTGTTTATCATTCTCCCAGTGACCGTAGAAAGATTTATGACTTTTTACAAAAAAAAAAAATTTGATCACATGTCCAGACAAAAAATCAAAAAAATTCTTTAGCACGACACACATTAAATAAGTTAACATTTCATTTTTAAAAGTTACGTATAAATTGATGACATTCATCATCGGTAAAATTTTGTCAATGTCATGTTTCCAGACATTGTTTAAAATCAAGAAGTCGTATGACTCGCTCACCTTTTAATTCGTTCAACAAAAAAGCTTGACAAAAAGAAATGCCGGTATTACGGAAACCAGTTTGTGTCACAAATGAGATATGTGTCGCACACGTTGATTACCAGTTAGTTTCACCAATTGAAAATTTCAACTTCTGACATTTTTTTCAATTTTCACTCCCGTTCCATTAGAACTACTCTTAGTAAAAAGTTTTGCCCTCGGACCTACTCCTTGTAAGAAGTATTGTAGAATCTTCCTCAACGGTTGACAGTCAGTAAAGTCTACCCTTTGCCTCGATATATGACTCTTCTCAACCATGTATACGTATCAAAATTGTATGTATGAAAATTATCAATTTGCGATGTAAATTGAATTTGACATTTTTTTACATAGAATGAGACCATTCGCGATGGTAGCGCGCCCGATAATTTGCAAGTGGGAAAAGGATCCGATTCGATTCCGGATCAGACTTTAGACAGTACATGTATAGTAATAATTTCCGCACCAAATACTTGGTATAAAAAGTCAAACTCACGAGAATTTTTTGGATAATGTTTAATTAAAACTAACCCGGCCCCGTGTCGCGGCATGCCATTCACGTTAAATGGATATCCACTGTTTAAGTACAGGTCACAAAACAGGTCAAAATATGAGGAAAGTCACATTTATCTAATGCCGTCTCAAAAAGTGAAAAAATGTCGGGCGAAATAAATACAATTGTTTCTTAAAACAATTTACAAATGTTAGGTCAAATTTGTTGACAAACAGTAAAAAAGATACGACCTTGTAAACCATTTAATTGATTAATTATACTACGACCTCCACGTTAATTAAGCAGGGTTCTGTAGTTTATATAACGAATATATTACAGCAGACCATTACATTTACAACGCCAACACCCACGAAGGCATGTAGATCTATCGGTTTCAAAGACGGACTACGTATAGTTCGTTCAATAGGCACATTTTATACATTTCCGGTGCATATAAATCTCTAACAAGAAGAACCGTGTACGTAAAATCTGACAACAGAAATTCCGTATGTTTTGACCAGACTATGATGTAGACATTTTTATATTTGTGTATTATTACAACTATTGTGACATGTACATTAGCATTGACAAGGAAATATTCATCCATTGGTCATTATTCGTCAATGACCGAACCAAAAGCTGGGGTGAGACAGATCGTGCATGGGGGTCCACGTATCAAAGACCATATATATTAATTTTGACATAACATGAACACCAAGTTCAACCAATCTAATTGGACTGGAATAATCTCCCAAATGAATTAAAAGAGTTAAATTCCTTACCTGTATTTAAGAAAACTATCAGGAAAGAGGAAATATACCAGGGTAAAAGGAAATTAAACATACTCCATTGCAGACTGAGAAATAGAGCCAGTTCCCTTAAATATGACTTATTCTATGCTAATATCATTACCGACCCTTCCTGCGAATGTGGTAGCGCATGTGAAAATGCACAACATTATTTCTTTGAGTGTACCCAATATATAAACCAAAGATACATACTCTTTTCCGACCTGTCCTGGTATAACCACAAAAATCTTAATAACTTTCTATATGGTGACAATAATCTGACGTTAGACGAGAACAAACTGTTAGCAAAATCTATCCAAAAATTTATTGAAACGACAAATCGTTTTTAATTTTTAACTGGGAATTAATTTTCGTTTTAGAAGGGACATGGGGTGTGCATATGTGGTCACTCACGAAAGCACGAACATTGAGTTTATTTTTTCTATTATATTATTATTATTATTTTTTTTTTTTTTTTTTTTTTTTTTTTTTTTTTTTTACGTGAAACCTCTACAGCAACAAATCGCGAATTATCTGGAGTCTGTCAAATCCCTCCTTTTTTTCTTTGTCCGTATCTCTCACGGAGGGTACTTTGCTTTATAATTTTATAAACATGAACGGTAGTTCGTAGTTTTTATTAAAATCAAACTATTGCATAATGGAGGCATCCAATGTGTAAGTGCTTTGGAGTGTGCTACCTGGAAGGAAATGTTGAGAAGCTGAGGAAGATTCAAGGGATGTTGTTTTTAAAAGACATTAGATAGAATAAATGGCCATCGTGTGTGTAGCTAGTTTTTATTAGATGCCTTCTTACTGTTATAATGCAATATCAATATATTTTCAATAGTTAAAATTATATCATGATCAACTCACCAGTATATGTAGTACTTTCTGTGTATATGTATATACGTTTGTTGATTTATTTACCTGTATTCTTTTCTGTTGTTATGTTCCTATTTACATGTGACCTCTACATTTTTTGCTATATATGTATATTGATTAAGGAGAAGACAATCTAAGTTGTGATAACTTGTGTCTCATCCTATTGTTTGAAACAATAAAATATGTTTAAATCAAACCAATCTAATTAAAAACCGATTTTTCACCGCTGCCGTTATATATATATCGTTATATATATATATATATATATATATATATATATATATATATATATATATATATATATATATATATATATATATATATATATATATATATGCGACATAACAGAAAAAGAGCGATAGGAGATCGGGTTTTAATTAAATTGACGTTAAACTGGACCAGAAGACAAAATATAATGTACTGGATCTAAAATCCTTATTCAATCGATACAAAAAATCCCTCCACGAACACCCCCACCCAACCCCGCTAAAGTTGGCCAAATAACACCAAAATATCCTCGGAGGAAGAATCATACCAAGCAACATTCAAAATCCAAAATTTTTAACTTCATAAACCCCACTCACCAACTTTAATTGAACGTAAATACAGTACATTTACCAAAATTTTCATTATCATGTTCTCACTTTTTGATTTACCATAACAATTCTCTCAAATTTTTACTGTAATATACAGTATTGAGATACTATGCCGTTATTACCAAAATACTAGGACGGATTTCCATGGTAACAATAATTACATCAGACGATTTTTAAAAAAAAAATGACCGCATCGCGCCTTGAACCATGAAGTCTCTAACTTTTGGTTAGCGCAGGTTTTAGTCCCACTGGAACATAAGCTGATTTTTGTGAGAAAATGTGCCAGTTTACTTGCGAAAGGCCCGTGATCTCTTCCCGAGTAAAAACTGGCCTCAATCATATAACTGAAAATTGTTCGGTATGGCGTAAAGCAACATTCAAAATCCAAAATAACCAATAACTCTTAACTTCATACAACCCCACTCACCAACTTTAACCGTCCCTTCAGATTGAATGGGAATTATAATAGATTAATACACGCTATGAAGATACCATGTTCTCACTTTTCGAGTTACCATAGATTTACCAAAAGTTTTCATTATCATGTTCTCACTTTTTGATTTACCAGGGGTTTTACCAAACAATTCTCATTATCTTGTTCTCAATTTTTAATTTACCATGGGTATATAAAAAATTCTCACTATGATGTTCTCATTTTTCAATTTATCAGGGGTATATAAAAAGTTCTCACTATGATGTTCTCACTTTTCAATTTATCAGGGGTATATAAAAAGTTCTCACTATCATGTTCTCACTTTTTTATTTACCAGATGTTTTACCAAAAAGATCTCATTGTCATGCTCTCACTTTTTTTATTTACCAGGGGTTTTACCAAAAAGATCTCATTGTCATGCTCTCACTTTTTGATTTACCAGGGGTTTCACCAAAAAAGATCTCATTGTCATGCTCTCACTTTTTGATTTACCAAGGGTTTTACCAAAAATATCTTATTGTCATCTTCTCACTTTTTGATAAAAGCCTAGTATTTCAAAAAGCGAGAACATGACATACCAATTCGTTATACCGAGGTATATGGAAATTATTTTCTCGCTTTATAGCGAATAGAGTTTCTTGAGAATTAAGTCGTAATAACTCGTGATAATAGATGAATCACTTCATTTCAGGTAATAGATACAACTTAACTTAATAGGTATTTAACATTTATAAAAAAGATTTATGGTTTAAACCATCTACACGATTTATAAAACAATTATATGTAAACTAGATTATCCATAAACAATACAACTTGTCAAACATCCGTCAGAAATTCATCAGAAGGTTGTAACATCATAATTAAAACGCTATATATGAAGCATGTGATTATTACATTTGCATATTTATGCCAATCAAAGCTTGAGATCCAGAACTAGACATAAGTTGTATGTGTCTTTTCAAGCGAGACTTTCGAGACGTAATTTTATTTCGGACATATCTAGGCTGCAATATATACAGTCAGGCACACTAAAAAATTTGGATTTGACCTTTAAGAGTTTTTCTAGTTATTTAAGGAACATATTTAGTTTATCTGATTTTTTTTTAATTTGAAAAGAAATTTACAAGTTTATTGCGACTAATAGTACAAGAATCGGATTTCATTAGTGTTATTGTTTATCATCATCATCATTATCATCATCATCACTAAATTTATCATCATCAGCATCATCATCATCATCATCATCATCATCATCATTATTATTATTATTATTATTATTATTATTATTATTTACTAGTAACGTCAACATCTTGGAAATACTAATTATACTAATTCAAAAGAAACACTACGGACAGTCGTTTTATATGTGTTCACTACTGACCTCTTGAACTATGCTATGAATAAAACAACACGTCAAGTTGCTTCCGATAGATAAGCTATTTCTGTACTTATTTAGTAGTCGTGTATATTTATAAACATACCTAATTTGTTATACGGTGGTAGTAAGTAGATTTGTATTGTTTAACGTTATAGTGTATAAAGGTCTCGCGATCACAAATGAACCTCATTACCACCACACCCCCCCCACACACACACACACATGCACTCACTCACACACACACATAACACACATAAACTCTCTCTCTCTCTCTCTCTCTCTCTCTGATATTACTGGATTTATCGACAATACTGTAGGCCTATAAGAGCTATACGAGATATTCCGGATTTAAACAGTAAGTCTTATACATAATTCATGAAATATATACAATTGCATATCACATGAAATTTGCCCCCAAATAAATCACATTCTTTTAAACAATAAATACCCTCTTCCTCCAAAAACATTCAGTAAAAAATGTAGTTCCCTCCAGGTATTAGATTACAATGATTTGTGAGCTGGTATTGTCTTTTTGTTTAAGGCATATCATAAATAAATACAAATTCCTTTACTAATAATGGTTATTATTGTTCCCCATATAACATGATGATCGAAAAATCGTGTAATGACAGATGTATACTAATCACGTGATCACGGACAAACCCGGTGGCTTAAATTACATGTCATCGTGTACTGATCTTGTTCTTGTTTATTTACCTATCTATATTTACATGAACATATAATCGGCATTTTGTTCCCATTCATCACCACTTGTTAAGATTTCATGCTTAGAATGAAAACGAGAATCCGCAAAAAAAAAAAAAATCCCAATACTAGTGTAGGCTTTCCCACCACGAAAAATGCCTTGGATCCTCCAACTAAGAAATCTTTATGAAAATGCATTTAAGAGAATTTCCACAAAACTGTTGAAATTGTCAAAAGTTGTATTATAACTTGTGACATGTATGAAACCAATGCCATGTTGTCATTTTGTTGAAAAAGAATGTTAAATACGAAAGACACGTAATCATAATGAGGGGTAAAAACTAGCCGTCACTGTGTCGGAATCGGTGTAATTGAGTTTTCGTGTTTTATTTTCATTTACATGGTTCATGTTAAAAGTTAACAAATCATTGCATGTAAGATGCTTTACTTCATATCTCCCCCATTGTTATTGAGAGAGAGAGAGAGATCATATTCCTTAACGTTTTCTAACGTAACCTCCGTCTTTTCGTATAAAGTAATTCGACATATTCTCTCCGTACCTGATAAAAATCGACAATTAAATTCAGTTACTTTATTCTAATATTCCTCTAGTTTTCCGGGAACTTTTCTTCCACGATTACCTAACAATATGGGGCAATTCCATTTCGCAGTTCCATTACATGATTAGATTACATTTTGTCTCTTAATTTCAGGCGGACAATGAATTCTATAAATATATTAAATCTATCAATCGAATTGGAAATTTTCAGCTAAATTTTACGTACTTTTGTTGTTCTACGACGTATTTTCCGAGCCACTGCGAACATATGGACCGATCATAAATTCAAATTTATTTACATCACAAAATTTGGCCTTTTCCCGATAGACAAGGGTAGAAAATTGTCAATATATTGGTATAATATAATCAGAAAATAAACTTTTCCGGAAATCTTAAAAATAAATATCTTACCGTTACGTAAAATACAGATCGGTGTTACTTTGAAGCACGTCTCCTGAGGAAGCCGGTTTCTATTCTTTTATGTCATTCATTAACTAAACTAGCTCTGTGACGTGGTCCTGAAAGGCGGTGTCTATTGTAATCAGTGGCTAAGATGTTAACCTCTCAATCCATCAAATTATATGACGTCGATTGAAACGTATCGACACTTCGCTCTCGGTTTCTGCATTTATTATCTCCTTATTTGAACTTAATGATGCGCGATTGACTTTCAAAACCTTTTTATTTAATTATGTAAAAAATAACGAATGATTAAAAACCACCTGACACAATGGTATGATGAACAGCTTCTCAGTTTGTTAATAGACAAACACCTTGTGTATAATGTATGAATTTATTTCCTTCAACATGACGTTTTTACTTGTGAATTGTAATTAATCTGAATTAAAATTTTACATATGCATTACATATAGGCCTATATAACATCGGACAGTTTTTACTGGTAATCATTGCTATGAAATTAACGACAAGATCCGGATATAACGAGTGTGCTTAATCATGGAATGGACAGTTTATGTAGGACAAATTAACCCATGATCATAGGCAATAATTAGGCCTACTACATAACTAGAATTCATCATGTTCCCACTTTTTGATTTACCAGGGATTTTACGAAAAAGTGGGAACATGATACAATCAACAAAAGTGATAATCACCCATAGGCGGATTCATATAATATATAACTAACACAGGGGCGGACGCAGTATTGAAGGCACGCGCCGACACGGACAGTTGGGCCTGCAATCATATCTTCGGATTTCATATAAATTGCATAGGCGTCGGAGCCGGGGGGGGGGGGGTACTTTTTTTTGCAAAGATAGACATAGGTGTTGAAAATTGGGGCTTAGCCCCACACGTTTCTGGCATGTGTGTGTGTGTTTTAAGTTGGTTTAGCCCCCCCACTTTCAATTTGCTTCCGACGCCTATGAATTGTTACATAGATACAGTATTTTGAGATCTGTATTAATACAACCCTAAACATTTATGTTGGTATTACGTCTACTCTTACACCTGTCAGCTACACAGCAATTCAGTTTTCGAGACTTCAGCATTACCGTACTACGTTACTGTTACATCATTTTACCTGGTTTGACACCTTGACAAACTAGGGGCGGTAACTCGCGATTCACGCTACTGAGTCAAAAAAGATAAGGATGTATTTTTCGTGTAAGCAAAAATCTCTTGTGATGTAATAAAGTTGGAGGTGGAATCTGAGTATACCACCAATTTAGTCTTCCGTTAGGCCTATAAGGAATGCACGCGAACGTGCCCATGTTCCGTTGTATAACTAGATTCATTTGGAGTCCCTCTGTTTCATTTGCAACCGTCTATTGAGCATTTATTCTAACCTATTGGAATTGTTTATCTCAATCTTATGCCACACCCTTATGTTAAATAATGTAAAATGATACTTAAATTTCCATAAGTACGGATTTCAAATTTGTATAATTGTTTACATCCATTGATAAATGAGAGATTGCTTTTGGCGCAACCTTCCACGAATAATTAACTTCCGAAATATTATTCACATACAATCTCCAACCACACCCAAAAGATTTCATGCCGACAGGATTTAGATATAAATTCATTTGTCATTTTTTGATGTTTGAGATTATCTTCAATTTTTTTAAATCTAAAACTCTTTAAAGGGAAACTGCAAAAATGTCGCCCAATATTTCATTCGCGCCCGAAGTCACTAAATTTACTCAATACTCAAGCACTATTTTTATTTAATTATTTTGTCCATCATCATCACCATCATCATCATCATCATCATCATCGTTGTATGCATTCTATACTAACAGAAAATGTCCAGTTGCAACATAAAGTCTTATTATTATTTTTATTCAGAGGGACATAAGGTGTGTTAACCAAAAATCATTTCGATTTATTGTACATTCACTACTTGTACTCGACGTAGGCATACAATAACAAAAAAGAGCTATATACAAGCATTGAAAAACTTTTAAGAACCCTCACTGCTCAATGGCCGTAAGTGCCGAGCATAGTCCTACCACAAAGCCAATTAATTAGAATGAATTTCGTAACCAGCTGACTACAGATTAACAGAAAATGGTAATATATATAAATATAAGGTTTGAATTTTTTCCATAAGCCATTTATACTCGATGCAGTCCAAAAACTGAAAAACAGTCCTTAATTAAACAAACAAACAAGTAGTCACTCGTTTAATCAAACCAAGGCGACCAAGCAAAAGTCGGACTCAAATCTTATTTCAGCATTTTAACTTCCGGTTTACAATCGTTTAGGTCAGAGACAACTAAATAGCTTCCATAGGTGATAATGTTAATGTTTTCTGGCCTATGCTCGCCACCTACGGTCATTGAGCAGTGAGGGTTCTTTAACGTGCCGACACCAACTGTGACACGGGACCTCGGATTTTACTGTCTCATCCGAAGGACAGGAAACCAACTTGCCGCCGGCTGGACTCGAACTCACGACCAAGAGTCGAGCGCGCTATCGACTGAGCCAAGCCGGCTCAGAAGGAGTTATAAATTGTTTGTAAACATGGTCAGTGGAATAAAAATCACATTTCTATTTGAATTTCAAAGTCGTATTGGAGAAACGATATTTTTAAAATCTGACTTCTTTCCCGGAAGTATTGAGAGTGCATCTTCAACTTGATAATCGTCTCTAATTGGTCTGTACAATTTGTACAGAGCTGACGAGTCCAATGAACATGTTGCCCTCAAGCCCTCGAGAAACGATAGTGAATAGAGGGCGCTGCAATTATTCGAGTTAATCTTTCGATTGAGATTTGACCTATATATTATACACGGATCTATTCGTCGTCTTTTTCCACAATCAGAAAATAAACACAAAACATAGGCTTGACCCTCTTATTTTTCTGTCACATGTGTGTGGGGCCTCCGTGGCCGAGTGGTTAGAGCACTGCGCTTTAAATCACAAGGCCTCTCACCTCTGGTTCGAATCCCGCTAGGGTCATTCCGAATTAAGTGGGAAAGTTTGCCAGCCTTCTTGCGGAATGTCGGTGGTCTTTACCCGGGTAACCGGGGTTTCTCCTCCACCAATAAAAACTGAACGCCATCATATGACTGAAAGATTGTTTAGCGTGGCGTAAAACAAAAAATCAAATCAAATCAAAATCTATCACATGTGCATATGTCAACCACCAGCAGTTTTGCAGTGCATGGACAGATAATCCTCTATTCAGATATTTTTCAGGACAGTAAAAGTTGGATCTAATTATATTAAAGTACCAGTAGAATTATGCTGATTTAAACATTTTCAAATTATAATACATTATTTTACTGTATAAAAATATGAAATATGTTTATTCAGACAATAGCAACTCTGCTTTCCCTACACTTTTTCAACCAACCAATTTCCCGGGTATTAATAGTAGTCTCTGACCTTTACAACAAGTTTGAATGTTATAGACGAAACATCCATATCAAACTTCATTTAGATTACTAATGGTTTTATGATGAATTATAACTATATGCAATTGATATAAAAACAGATGCAGCATAATGAAGTCTGTGTTTTCATTTCAAAGTCGTAAATAATAGCTAAGTGTGAAATTACGGAAATCCTTGGCACCAACCTTAGATCATTTAAATTTACTGATTGCTATTTTCTCAAGCATTCCAGAATGATACTACTAAAAGCAGTTGGGATACTACTGAATCATTTTGACTAAATTTCTTGCTGACATTTATTACTGAGCTCTGCATCTTTTGGCTTATTCAGTTTGATTCAATGCGTGCATGTCTGGGAGCCGTAATGCTGAAAAATTAAAACAAAGCAAAAAACTACGGCTTCAGGTGAATATTTGGTTTGTCTCTATGTTTGTTTGTTTTTTAGAGACTTTAAAGTTTTCACTTGTTGGCATTTGTTCCTTTCTGTCAACTGTTCGATGCGTCTTTTCCGAAGTTAAGTTGTAAACATATTTGTGCATTACATTTTCATGCGTTTTTCTCTTGTTTATAATTATTCATTTTCTCGACTCGGATATCCTCTCTTTTTCTTGACCATATCCTCAATTTTCCACCACTTTGTCATATCTGAAATTATATGTTCAACAAATAACTCGACACTCAGTATCGCTCATTATGCTTTCCCCCGATCCTATCTAAATCACATATATGTAGCATGGAAATTTGTGACAAAATTCTAAAACTTAATTAAGTTGTATATCATTTGATGATTTTATTGGGGAACGCCATATTTTTATCGTACTATAAATCATTATGTTAGAACTTTGACGATACGTTTTAAATGTGTTATTAATCTTCAATTAATTGCTATAATTGATCATAATTGGTGAAATGAATCGTTTTGAGAGGCTTAGTAATTCAAAATATTTTTAATCGTGGTATCTTCATCTGCTGGTTTCTATATATGCTTACTTATAATTTTTTCAATCCTCTTTAAAGACATTGTGTTTCCTTTTCCAACCTGTCCTCTTTAATCTTTAGACTAATGTCTTGTTGGCACTACAAAAGTTTTCTTTACTTGGCCAAAGTTTTTGAAGGATTTTTATACTATCAACAGTCAAAGAAATTTTAATCAAAAACTTTGATGGAATAGAATCTCACCCTATTTTTCTTGAACTTGAATGGACTTTGACGGAGATTAGCCAATCAGAACTGGGTTTAAGGAATTATGTAAGTTTGTTTACAAAAACAAATACACATGGCAAATCAGCCAGAATAAAATGCATGATGGTTCTAAGTACAATATGTAAACGAAAACTATTATGGGCAAATAAAATGTCAAAATTAACTGAGACCAGAGAGGCAATATGGACTAAAAAATCAAAAGAAAATGGCTATAAAGATATGACCAAAAAAATTCAATAAATGAGATTTGTGATAGATCTCCAAAGAAGGCAGATTAAAAAGCAAGGTTGTCAACTTATGAAAAGGGCGATGTTTTTATCTTTGTAAACAATACGTTCCCACTTTTTTCTTTTTTCCAATATTCAGGAAAAACTTTGATAGTGTCAGCAAATGGCTTTGGGACAGAAACTTGGCCAAGTTTTTGCTTCTTTTGCTTTGGCTTGGTTTAACGAGCCAGGTGAGGCAGGGAGAGAGATGTTCAGCGTATTTGTGTTTATGTCCTTGCATGAGTGAACCGTCTTTCCACTTTTTAAGTGCCATTACACATGTAAAATCTGACGAAGGTAATCAAACTGCACATCCTAGACCATTTACCCTCCATCTACACATAGAGCTGTGCGGACAGGGGAGATGAAATCTCATTGCTGAAAATCTGTCTCATTTCAAGACATAACTTGGTTTCTCTCGGTATCTTTCACGTTTTTAGATATTCCCGCTCAAGTAACAAATTCACCAGATTAATTCCATACTCAAACTTAACTCATTTTTCATGATTTTAAGGCAAAAACGCACAAAATCGATGATACAACTATATATTTATGTATATTGATTGCACACAATTTTAAATAAAGATGACAATTATTATTCATACTGTCATTTGCTTACTTTTGAATTCAACTAAAAATTGTTTGAAAATTTTAGTACCGTACCAAATGTACAGTGGAACCTCGCTAGTAAGACCACCTAACTGACTGACTCAAATTGGTCCTATTGGTCAGGTGGTCTCTTTAAGTGAGGTTCTGTACTGATTAAATATTAATAAAGAGACTAGAAACTCATGGTCTTAATTGTGAGGTGGTCTCCTAAGTGAGCCACGGTGGTCTTTAGGCGAGGTTCCACTGTATATTATTTATCCATCTTTTCATTCAGCCTTGTATGATACCACGTTTTTTTTTTGGGGGGGAAACATACATTTATATTAAATTCGAGCTCAACAGATGAAGTTTTATTGACAAACACAGTCGCCTTGATTGTTAATAATATTTACAGGAAAATCATGAGTCTGATTCGGTTTTTATGAATGATGAAAAATGATAATGTGTTTCCTAGTTTTACAAACGACAATATTCTCAATCTGAATGTTGAGTTGAAGTACTGATTAAATACAGTGACGGAAGGGGCACCTGTTCAGCTTGTCTTTCTTCCTAATCAAAATGTGCTTGGTAACAGTGTCTGCTTTAATTCAAAGCATCACTTATACATGTATTCATGATACGTCTTTCTTGTTCCTTTTGATCATGACATTTTTCTGTAATATTACCTTTATAAACCAATTACTTATTGTTATAAAAAAAATTATCGCAAAATTCAGGTTATCTTCCCACGCTTTATTTGTCGAATGAGGTCCCACTGAAAAAAGTGTGTTATCGCTAACATATGGTAACGACATGGTTGATATGTTTCATTTTATTCTTAATTAACCCATTTACCTAAAGCCACATTTGGACTGGTCAAAGTCATTGGTTTACGGGGAAGTTTTTTTATGCATTGGTGAGCTAAATGTTCATTCTTTATGGTAATGCATAGTCTAGACTTAGTGTTTTAAACAGAAAAGCCTTTAAAGCATAAATAATATAAGATAACATTTAGTACTTGGTAACATTTGTCGTTAGTCATAAAACGGAGAAATATATATAATTTATAGATATTACATTGTCATGTACATAATTATACAATTCAGCCTTTTGGAACAGAGCGTTAATATATAAACATCATGCTGTGCACTTAGAATTCAACGGTGTAAATATAAACAGACAAACAGACAGACAGACATACTTGCTTACGTACATACCGATAGACAGACACACACAGACATATATACCCATGCAAGCACACACAGACAGACATACATACATAACCGATAGACAAATACACACACACACACACACACACACACACACACACACATTCTAACTAACCACATATTGTGATCTGAGTTAACTTATTCATAACTTATGAGAAAATGATAAAAAAAAATTAACGTAATTAAACGCAACTACTTCCACAGCGACAGTAAATGTAGTGAGTCAGTAATTACCACTTACGTCGGACTTTAATGTCAAACATTAATGTTTAGGAGGGCTTCCTGACAAAATGAAATAAAACAAAAGAAAGCCAAAAAAAATTTTTAAAAAACCAGAAATCAACATTTTTGTGATTTGTATTTTATCTGATTAAGTTACATGACAATTATGTGAACATCGACCGATACACAATCAATTGATGGAATGTGACAGATGCGACTTTTTGTATTAAATCATTTGAAATTGACATTTTTTCTCAGGTGTTCGACTTTCCACGAATGCTACAAGATGTACTTTTATGGAAATGTTATTGAACTTTTTCTTTTATTAAACCGTGAAAATACAACTCACTACAAGGGGATGTATTGTAATCATTTTTACATTAATAGTAATACATGTAATATTCAGTCATGAAAAATGGCATAGATTTCATGATAAGATACCGTAATTTTGTCCAATACCGTGAATTTAAGGTATTCATTGTATAAATATTATTTATAGTTTTACAAATAAAGGCCAAAACAAATGCTTAAGACGATGTCAAATTTGGATGTTTCCATGGCGTTCTCAGTTAATTACAGAAAATAGTCAATTTCATCGAAATATCATAAAAATTAGAAAGTCATATATTCTATGTATAACTGAAATTTTGTGAGTCGTTCTTAATAATGAAATAATTACAATGACGTTGTTTTAATATTTGCCATCGAGATTAACTTCTAAATTATCAACTTTGATGTAAGTTCCCCATTAGATATTTTGTCCTAGAAAATCCTATATCTTGTCACGGGACAAACCTATCTTTAATAAACTATAATCAATATAGTACCTTACCAGGACTAACATTTTGACATTGTATACCTTAATCTATTGTTGACGTTCTGCGAACCTTCTAAAATATAAACATAATACCAAAGTTATAATGCTCAAGACAATGGTTTTTGTCAATTATACTTCAATTAAGTGGTATTACACAAGGCCAAATAATAAATCTGAAAGTATAACCGAAATCCGTCTATGAGTAACCACTGTAAAAAGATGACTATCTTAGCTTTAGAAAAATTTGGAATTTAAATGGTGTTATCAGTGCGAAATATTACTTTAGTATTAGATTATCAGCTGGTACCGAAATACCAGGTACTAGGATTATGTATACCCTCGGAGACTCAAACGGTCCACCAGCAATGGCAACGACCTAGTGGTTATAAATATTATAAATATAATACCAAAGTTATATTGCTCAAGACGATAGTTTTAGTCGATTAGACTTCATCAGTTGAGCTCCAACTGTTTTTGAATCGTATTAGGCATTCGACACAAGCAAGGATTTCGGCTTTCCTATTGTTCAATGTCCATATTTAAGTAGTGATGTCCCTTTGTCGCCTGAATATGTTTTTATATCTTATAGATGATCGGACATGCCAGATCATGTTCAATATAAAAAATCTCATAGACAAAAGAATATATCTTAAGGATGTCCAGATATAGGTACAAATCTGGTAAAAATTGGACAAACACGGACCTCTGGAAATCAAGAGGTGGAATCTGGTGCCATGGAGGAGTAAGCATCTCCTGTTGATCGGTCTCACCCACCGTGAGTCCGAAGTCAAATCCAAATGAAATAAGTGAGGAATGTATTTATGAACATTTCATACACAGAGGCAAACGACTTACTGATACTGTATGTGTATTTAAATTAGCGCACTCATATTTTAGCGCTCTCAGGGGCCATAGACTTATTAGCGTAATTTTAAATTCGCGCGATTAATTCTATTATTTTTGTCGTGAATAAAGAATGACAGGATGGGGAAATTTTAGCCCTGTTCTTGAATGACTTGAGCGCGAAAGGCGCCAATATTAGAATCCCGCTAAAATAAGTACAGTAAGTTGTCACAAGGATACCAGAAATCGCGTTGTATGTTTTGTATTTCGCAAATTTTTCGGTCGATATAATGACCTTGTTCCAAATACCTTGATTCACTAAATAAAATGTTGAAGTACCTGTTCGATAGTGGTTGTTGAATCTTTTATAAAGATTTGAACAATTTTGTTTTTTACTTTTCATTCATTTCGTTTGAATTTGACTGTGGACTTGCGGCGGGCGTGATGGGACAACAGGGGATGCTTACTCCTCCAATGTTCACCAGATGAGTATGTTGTCTCCCAAACCTCCTAAAGATATTTATACTGGTATTTATGATTTGCATACATTTTCAATTACATTATCAGTATTTTAAGCAGTATTACGACTACGAATCAGGGAGTTTCACTAAAGGTCATAACTTTGCCCGTAAAGATGGACATGACTTGATACCTATTTCGAGTTTCGATTTTATTAGTTTCACTAAAGGTACACTTACACGTTAACCTTCACGTAGTTTCGTGGTGGTATTTTGGAGTGGACGTACACTCAGACGTAAGTTTATACGTAAGGAGTAAGATACGACCTTTATTGAATTATAAAAAATTCAGTTACCAAAGTATAAATCTTCAGGATGTTCTTGGATACATATACAAATCTGGTAAATATTGGACAAATACGGACCTCTGGAAATCCAGGGGTGCTATCAGGTGTCAGGGTGGAGTAAGCACACCCCCCCCCCTGTTGATCGATCACACCCGCTTTGATTTCACTGAGAAACTGACTGACTGCATCTATATTGATATGTATACACGTAAAGTTGAGACCTTTAATGAAACTGGCCCTTATTATATATATATTTTTTATGGGATGAATATAAAACATTCTTTAGGAATGATCATGATGTGATGGTTTGAATTTAAAAATCTCAGAATAATTTTTGATCTTGATTTATTGAACACCATTAATTAATAATACCGTATTGTAGACTGTTATAAATCATAATCATGGGAAAGAGAGGGAGTACACATCAATATCAAAGAGCGTGTGTACAAATTTATCATATGACACAGTGATAAAATACAGGTATGTATAATACATTTTTAAGGGCCATTAGCTGTGTTTACCAAACATATTATTTCGATGTTTTCTACTTTTACTACTTCCCCTTGATGTACAATAACAAATAAGAGCTACACACAGGCATAAGAAATATTTTTATTCCTATATATTTTGTGAAAATAAGGTCAGGGCCAGTGTGGTATTCATATACAAATAGTTGAGTTAATTAATTGCATTTGAAAAAGTGCCAAACCTGGGTTTCTCAAGCAATTTTCACGAAATATATAGGAATTTCTATGCCTGTGTAGATCTCTTTTTTTCGAAAAGTTAATGTCCCTTTAAAAAATAAGTTTTAAAAAGAGCAGATTAAAGATTATATTGATTTTATTAATTTAATTATATATGTATGTAAAAATGTGTTTTACTTATTTATTGTAATTATCACGTATTTTATTTTTTTTAAATATTTAAAATTATCATTAAATTATCATATCGTATTTTGTTTTATATTAATGACATTATCATGGTCATCATGACCATCACCGTCGTCATCATGATTATCATCGCCGTCGTCAACAATCACATCTGAGCTCAAAGCTCAAATGAACCATAGGGATGCAATTTTGCCTGTACGTCTCTCCGTTCCTCTGTAAACATATGTTAACGTATTTTTTTAAACAACTTATTTTCAAGACAAATTTGAGTCAAATTTCATAGAAGTCGCTTTTGTTCAGACATGCTATTCAGTGATTCACATGGAACTTGATGGAAGGTCGGGTATTCAACAGTCAAGATCACGGGAGCAAGTGATATGTACAAAACATGATAATATTGATTTTCTTTTAGAAAGGTCAATCTCTTTGTATACACATATGGATTTGTTTTAGGATTGTCGCGAACTATACTTTGTCAAAGTCCTTTTTTCAAAGGTTTCGGTTCATCTCATAATTGTAGGGGGCTCCATGGCCCAGTGGTTAGAGTTTTGAACCATGAAGTCTCTCACTTCTGGTCAGCGCAAATTCGAGTCCTGTTGGAGCCTAAGCTGAGTTTTTAGAAAGTTTGTCAGATTACTTGCGGATACATTCCTCCCGGATACATCGTAACGGTGTTATCTCCGTCACCAATAAAAACTGGCCGCAGTAGTTCAACACTTATATTTACTTATTTCTTATGTTTTCCTAGTTTTCTTATTCTCAATTTTAAATTGGAATTCAAATCTCCATAAAGAATACACACCCGTTCTTGCATAGACAATTCCTGGAACAGCCGTTAGCAATTGAGATAATGAACAACATTTTTTTATAATAGTGACATAGTGTCAGTGCCAAAAGATGGTCAATATTTTAAATTAAGGCCATTTCATGTTTTTTTCTTTTTAGAGTCGGCTGGTAGACAGGATTTGTGTTAAAAAACGAACAACCCCCCCAACACACACACACACACACACACACACACCTAGGAAAAACTGTGGAACATTGCCCTAAAATCAAGTGAAACATAAACATTTATTTTTGGCATTGTAAAAACATTTTATAGGTTATTTATTAGTATATGCCAAAAATATGGTTTTTATAAGTTAAATTTAGTTTTTCTTTTGATAAAACATTATGGAAATACTTAGTTGTGCATAAAATTGCATTTGATCTGATAGAAATATGTTTTTTTTAATTTGGGGTGGATGCTCAACATTAAAAAAAAATTGGAATGACCTAACATAATCTTACATAAAGGGGCATTAGATGTGTTTTTCAAAATTTTGTTTTTCTTTTTAACTACTTAGATTAATATATAATAACAAACAAGAGATATGCACAGGTATAAAAATTCTCTAATTCCTATATATTTTGTGAAAATTGCTTGAGAAACCCAGATTTGGCACGTTTTCAATTGCAACTGATTAACTCAACCTTACTATTTGTATTTGAATACCACACTTGACCTGACCGTATTTTTATAAAATATATAGGAATATAAGACTTATATGCCTGTGTATAGCTCTTATTTGTTATTGCACATCATGTACAAGTAGGAAAAGTAGAAAAAATCAAACTATTTGTTTTGATTAACATAGCTAATGCCCTTTAAAGTCATTCATTCACAGTCTGTCGTAATAGGGTCAACAATTCAATTTTCACCTAAACTTAGGTAGTTGGTGTTGTTGTTGTTATAATTGTTATTGTTGTTTCCTTTATTTTCTTTCATTTTTATTTTCGGTTTTGGTAACAAGATGTGTTTAACAATATTTTTTATTTTATTAGTGTTTTACGCCACACTCTTTTTAATGTTTTTAATGGCGGGGGAAGAGCCCGGTTACAATGTACACGGAAAGATACCACCAGAGTTCATTATAAATAAATATATATACTATTTTGACCATCTTAAATACTGACTCATAATACTCGTCTGATTAGCGACTTCTCTTATATTTATCTAGAATTTTTTCAAGGGACAATATTCATTGTATACTGTATACAGTTTTTATTTTCGTCCCTTTCGCCCTCATCGAATTTAAAACGAGGCGAAACCGTTTGCAAGTGCATTAGGGTGAAAATAACACGGGGCGAAAATAACCCTTTATACAGTATATATATATATAATATATATATATATATATATAATATATATATATATATATATATATATATATATATATGCAGATTCTATTTACACAATATTTGAATTTATCCATGCAAGGTCAGGAGTTTTATATGCATGTATTAGGCTACAGAGATACAACTGACTACAATTTTATCTATTATCCAGTTGGGAGCAAAACAGTTTTTCAACAAGATAGCATGGAAAAACCGGTTTTACAGAGTCCTTCAAGTATTTCATCTTTGGAGAAGACATCATATTTTACATAAATATGGCAATTGCTCAAGTTAGGTATACATGATATGATTGTTTTCCTATGACAAAAGAAAGTAGCGAAACATTATCATTTTACACCGATCGAATTTATTTATCTTGAAGATATCTCGCATTTCTTTTTAACGTCATATCTGGATCACATCAGTAAAATGGGACAAACGGTTGAGATTTCTTCAGACATCTTTGGAACTTCAGATTACATCTGCGGACACACTTGTAGTTTCCGAATGGACAGAGGTTCATGCATCTACGGAATTTCATAATACAGTTTATAGGACTTCCTGGAAAGCCATGATCTTTAGTTGAGTAAAAGCTGCATTGAACGTGAACTGTTCCCAACATGAACAAGAAGGCAACCATAAGCATTACAGGACGCATCTTTGTAATTGTTCACCTGAAACTAGCACAGAAACACAACCATGTAAGTTAATATCAAATTATTTCATATGAAAAAGGTGATATATATCATATCGCTATATGCAATCTGGTCATATCAGTTGTTTCGGCGTTATAGGTCGTTATTTTTATATATTTACCATCTATTGACAATGACACTATATCACTATAACGAAACAATGTCGTTCATCATCTCATTACTGCGAATGGCTGTTCCAGAAATTGTGCGTACAAAAACGGTTGCTCGTTCTTTATGGGAATTTGAATTCCATATTTAAAAAAATGAAAAAAGAAAAGTCGGAAAACACATGAAATAAGTACATGTAAATATAAACATTTAACTGCTGTAAGTTGGCATTCGTAGGTTTATGACTGCCAAATGTACAAAGCAAATTCATCATGAAGCTTTTAAATACGTGCTTCATGTAATTAGCCTTTGTCCATGAATGCCAACTGATAGCAGTTCAATGCTTAAAACATATCGAAACATAGACAACTATTTTGTCTTAAGTAAAATCTATATTACAAATTAAATAAGAAATCTATCGTTTCACCATTTTGTTGTTTTCCTTTGGAATAAATTTTTGGATACATGTGTTTTATATACCTTAGTAATGTTAACTCATCAAACCCTAAAATCACATTTGGACCTGCCCATTTCAAAGTATAGTTAAATCCAATGTCAGAATATAGGGGTGTATGGTTTAGAATAAAAAATGCCTTATAATTTTTGTATGCAAATGAACTTGTTCACTTCTGAATTATGACAGCAGACCATACAATTTGTTGATCTGGGCGAGTCTAAATGTGACTGCAGGGGGTGATGAGTTAATGTAGGAATATTTCTGTAATATACCCTTTAACTGTAACTGCGGTCCTGTAACTTTGAGTGGCAAAATGATACCGATTCCTGCAAAATGACGTCAAGAAACAATCAGTAACTATAATGACGTTATAAATGTTTTTTTACGGGTAAACTGTATCATTTCGCCGCTCAAAGTCACAAGACCGCAGTTGGAAGTTAAAGAGTCTATAGAAGTTAACTATGTGTCAAGCGAATTCACCAATGTCTGAATCTATCTGACTCAATTGTCGTTCAGAGCAATAAAATGACCACCCTACCTGCTTCTCGAGATGGAATGGTGAAACAGAAGTATGTACTAGAATGTATTATAAGTGTCTGTCAAAGAAAGATAACTCCTGCCAATAAACAGTATCAGTTGAAATATCAAGTAAGTATTTCTCATAAGTTTACTTAAAGGGACATTAGCTGTTTTTATCAAAAACTTATTTTTCCTTTTTCACTAATCAGACTAATGTAAAATAACAGGAAAAAGATATACACAGGCATAAAAATTCTTAAATTCCTATATATTTTGTGAAAATTGCTTCAGAAACACAGGTTTGGCACTTTTTCACTTGCAATTGATTAACTCAACCTTACTATTTGGATAAGAATACCACATTGGACCTGACCTTAATTTCACAAAATATGTGGGAATATAAGATTGTTATGCCTTTGTATAGCTCTTATTTCTTATTGTACATCAAGTAGAAATAGTAAGAGTAGAACAAAAATGGGGGTAAACACAGCTAAAGCCTCTTTAACGATGCGTAAAATCCTGTTTGGGCTGTATCGCCATACCAACTACATCGGTATGATTTGTCTAAAAGGTGGTTTTTTGTTTTTTACAGAATTCCTTAAACTTCTATCGGGAAACATTATTATTGACTTAAAGAAAATATTCATAGCAGTGTTTTAAAATGGTATACCAAGAGAGGCATGAGATGAAAATGTCGTATGTATATAAAATACATGAACCTATTTAGAGAAATGTGTATAAAACATAATTTTAGTTCTTTACAGTCGAACCCACTTATATTGGACCATATTGCATTGAAATCCTACTTTATTTGAAATGATTTTGATTCCCTATCCAAATTACATTGTTACATTTTTAAAACCAGGTTATTTTGAAAATCATTTTTATTTGAAAGATGCATTCCCCTTAGAAACTAAATTATCCGGGTTCAGTTGTACGTTACTTTAAGGTTATGTAGCAATGTTCTTTGTATCTACTAATGACCAAATCATAGTTTTGCACAATCATACTTATATTGTTGGATAATTTGTGTATATATATATATATATATATATATATATATATATATATATATATATATATATATATATATATATATATAGTCACCTTTTTTTATAACGGCCAGGTTGGGATCCAGTAATTGTTATTTTCATTCTATCAGTTTAATAAATCAGGGCAACAATTTTTCCTGGTTGACGCTTCGTCGTTATAACAAGTTCATTCTAGAGAAAAAATTCATGTTTGTTGCCAAAAAAACACAAATATGCCGTTATATCAAACAAATTAATATGGATGTAAATTCGTTCTCATGAAATTTCTGCTGTTAACCAAAAATGCTGTTATATCAAGTGCCGTTATAACAAGAGTTGACTGTATATATATTGGTGTTTTACGCCACACTCAGTTTTTCAGTTAAATATTGTGGGTAAAGTTTTAATGGTAGAGGAGAGATCTCGGTTATAACGTACCTGAAAGAGACCACCGGCCTTCCGCAAGAAAACTAGCAAACGTTCCCTTAAAATTCAGCTTAGGGTTCAGGCGGAAAACGAACCTGCGCTGACCAGAAAATGACATTATTTGTGTTTTAAAGCCTAGTGCTCGGATACTAACCACACGATCACGGAGGCCCCCGAAAATTTGAAAACGAAAAAAAAACCAACATATACCTCTACCAACGTCAAAAATGTGCGTTGATTAAACATAAATTACTTCTTTGAAATACTACAGGGGTATTAGTTGTAACAGTACACACGAATTTCTTATCATCTTCAGATGGACAGATAGACAACAAACCCTATAGCTGTTTTGGAATTCAAATCAGGTAAATGGAACAAAAATATGAAGATGGAAAAACTAATGTGAAAATTAATGTCAATCTTTCACTATATTTCAAATATCAACTACACCAAAGGTTGTGCAAATATATTCACATTGGAGCAAAAACATAATTTAAATGTCCAACGGACAAACTATAAAAGTCCTGTATACTTGCAACTATGACAAGAAAAGGGAATTCTAGCCAGTGATTAGAACTGATAGGAGGAAAAATTGCCAATTATCATTAACTTGAAAATTGTGATTGAAAATTCACTCAGTTTTATGATGCTGGAGTAAAATTCACAAAGGATTAAAAACAAGTTCATTAAAACATGAACTTTTATTTCATTTGCAAAACGGTTAATATTATAACAAGAATTTTAAGTTTAGAATAGGTAAGGAACCTTTGAGAGTTCTGAGAAACTCTAAAATTCATTTAGCGCATAACGTTATATTATCCAAATCTCTTATTAGACATTTTTCAAGTTGAGTTGTCAAGTATTTCATTGGATTTGACTGTGGACACACGGCGGGCTTGACCGGTCGACAGGGGATGCTTACTCGTCCATGCCACCTGATCCCACCTCTTGGTTTCCAGAGGTCCGTGTTTGTCCATTTTTAGCGGATTTGTATCTATATCCTGGACATCCTAAAGATTTATACTTTGTTATCTGAGATTTTTTATATTGTTCCATTTCGTCACGGTTCGTCATAATAGTAATACTATACAAAACATAAGGCAGCATCACTTGAGGCTAAGCGGTTTATAGGTCAGAGACAACCAAATACTTATAAAATTGGTTGGTTGATAAAGGTAGGGAAAGAGGAGTACTATTTTGAATGTAAAGGAATGAATTATCAGGCATCAATTATTTATTCATTTTATTAGTTACTAGTTATTGTAGCAATTATTAGCGAGTGTGTTGAGATCTCTAAAATTGAAAATCGCTAGCAATTCATTCCTTGTTTTCATGTTTTTGCTTGGAATAATAAATTAAAATCGCAAAAACTACTTCTTGTTTAAATTATATATAGTTTTTAAGGACAAAACGCTAAATTTTGCGTCTCGCTAAAAATTTCAATTATACAGTATATGTATGTTTAGAAAAATAATATTTGTTCCATGGATCCTATATATGAGAAGTAATTCCAGTGGAGGCCTCTGTTAATCCTTCAGTATGGATTGTTTTATCGTGTAAACGAACAATGGAGTACGGCGTATCTACATTCACTTTCTGTTTTTTAGTCACTACGTGGCGTCAATTCTAAGGTTCCGTTATCACTATGATGTAATGATCAACTGCTTAGCGGTTAAAATTGTGACGATACTCGACAGAAGTTCAAAAAAAAGGCGAAAAGAGAAATCACCTTTAGAGAGAATATCATCGCTTAAGAAAGAAGAAATAAAGACTTTTTTATTAAGATGCAAAACTTTATATTTAAATTTGAGAGTGGGAAAAGCAAATAAAGTTATGTATAAAACAAATGTCTAATCACTCACTTTCTCCGTAAATTTAAATTGTTTTTTTTCGCAGATTCCTAGTGGGCAAGGTAAAATAGTTTTCCCAAAAACGTATATTTTTAGTAATTACGTGACGATTTTAATGCCATAAGCATACCAACTTACAACTATATATATATATATATATTATAATTTGACTTTCATTTTGTCCGTCGTTAGTCATTTTAGTGCTTTATATATATATATATATATATATATATATATATATATATATATATATATATATATATTATATATATATATATATACGTATACTAGTGTTCAGCATCCTTCTCTATTAGTTATTTTACAATGTTTGTAAAAGAACCTTATGTCATCAATGCTATTGCTAATTGTCACACATGTGCGTCTTATACGGGGATGCAGTTTGTAACACGATTGTAATCAATATTGTTCTTGTGTTTATTGTTCTTGTAATCGAAACATTTTATGATAAACTGTCACAAAATCTTTAAATGAGCACCTGTTCGAAATTAGCACAAAATTCATTACTATAGTTTTTCAAGTAGAAAAATAACAACACACACACACACAGAGCAAGCAATTTACAATGAAAAAACAATCTACCTTTGTCCACAGAGAGTTGCCTGTCCAGTCTGCTTCCAAGAAAGTATAATGTTTCGTTTAATAAGAAAGCTGTATTTTGAGTTGTTTTATGCAATAATCTTATAATTATTTCCTGCACGATTCTGTTATTGCATTTGCACACGATGACTTTAACGTTTTAGACAAATGCTCGTAAATCATCATCATACACGTTTAACATGTTGGTAATATGGCTTGTCTCTTCTTTGGTTTGAAAAATATCCCTTCCACCTTTTAGTTGCAGAACCATTAATATCAGAAATGCCGACATCTCGTGTAATTGTTAATTATCACGAAATGGTAAAGGGGCGTTAGCGGTGTTTACCCAAAAATTTAATTCCATTTTTTCTACTTTTACTACTTGTACTTGATGTACAGTAACAAATAAGAGCTATACACAGGCATAAGAATCTTATATTGCTATATATTTTGTAAAAATAAGATCAGGTCCAGTGTGGTATTCATATACAAATAGTAAGGGTTGAATTAATCAATTGCGAGTGAAAAACTGTACAGCTGGGTTTCTCAAGCAATTTTCACAAAACATACAGGTATTTAATAATTTTGTGATGGGGTATATGTTTTATTGTTATTGTATATCAATCTAAGTATTAAAAAAGGAAAGAAAACGTTTTGAAAAAAAAAACAAATGCATCTAATGTCCCTTTAACCTAATCGACAGATTTACTGTCATAGCATTTTTTAAATTTTAGCTGCATTTGTTGCGGTCTAATGTGGAGCGGGATGCGGGACTCACAATCAGGAAGCCCTAGGTCCGATTCCCTGTACCTTAGTATAGCATAATACATATAACCTGGCAGAGTTGAGTCTTGTGAACCCTTTCTTGACCTTTCATAAATAATAACATTAAAAACACACTGACCGTAGAGTAATCGTTCCATCTTGTCACAAAACATAAGCGAGTATCCAGTGAGAAATAAAACGTTTTTCCCGCGCAGTTTGTCATAACCGAAAAGTGAGTAGAATCATTCGTATGGTAATCTAAAGGTTAATCCGTCCACATCTTATGTGAATCGGACAATAATAACAAAAACATATATGTGGTAGTCATTTTGATTTCTAAGGGTATGGCATACAAAGAGAAATTCACTGATCATTTAAATAAAACTTAGACTCTTTACTGCATTGACCTCAGTCCATAGTACCGGTCAAAAGCTATATACATGTAGATATACCACTTTCATTGTTTTTTCGTAATTATGTTTAATTGAAATATACGTCTTTACATGTATATAAAAATTTGCCTTACATGCAGATGACAAAAACATCCGTTCTTGAAAATTAATATATTTTTTGTCTCATTCTAATTCCAAATACAACTGGAGGGACTTAAATGTAGGTCTATGCTCTTCTTAGCACCACTTTACATATTTCGAATTTATGTTCAGTGATTCGGAGTGCACAATTCCTGCTGTTGTTTTAGTTTTTATCAAAATAACAATTCAATTTTAAATTATCAAGTTAGTTAAAGTTGATCGGGTAGTTTAGAGGAAATGAATGCATTCTTGGATGTTTTCATAGGAGAAAACTTGTATTTGATACAAAACTTACTATCTGTTATGAAAATGAGCTGTGGTATCTATCCTTCAATAATACTGCAAGATTTCGTATTACACTTATCTACAGATTAACCCTGTCTACACTACAGATCACAATAGACTGATCTAAAACAATAAGAAAGCATACCATATAGATACATAGGGGTGACAGGGTTGACAGTAATGAACGCAAGAGTGATCTATGGAAGGCAAGAGGTTTTCTCAGATGATTCTTCATACAAACTTCATATTTAGACAGTTTCACACGCGCTATCCAGATTCCTCTACTCTATGTGTGTGGGTGGTGTCTGTCTGTGGTCATTGATACAAAAATTCAGTCTCATTTATATCATCCGGTATTATTGTTATATTCATCTCTAACTCAAATGATTACCGCGCCCTCTTCCGGTCAAAGTCCCTCCAGTGATAGAAGTGAGTGAAATGTAACGACTTGATTATTCGGGTTAATTCAACTCTGAAAAATGCATATTTTGTTATTCCAAACCTCCATATTTTCACACCGTTCGTGTGGTGTTATCTTATTGAAATGAAGAATAGAATAGTAATATCTACATTTCTGGTTGATTCAAGATGTCATAAAATTAAGAGTTATCATCCTTGGTCCAGGTAAATGGTTGTTTGCTTACATTTGTTGAAGACATATTGTATTGGAATTTTAATTCTTTGTATAGTCAGCTATGCCTTAAAGATAATGAATACACGGAAACTTTCGCCCCTGGTTATTTTTGCCAAAAAAAAAAACATATCTAGCCCATCTTCAATTCGCCTTAAATCACTACGGTCATGTGGATGCCATGAATACCCACACTTCATCAATTTAGCTTGAAAGTGTCACCTTCATTTTATTTACGCCCTCTCTGAAGGGTGAAAATGGCGAAAATTAAACTGGAGCAAAATGCCCAGGTAGACAGTATTGTTACAGTCAAATACATTGTTCTTCTTTGTTGTCTCCATGTAAAGAATCGTAAATGTTTTTTAGATAGTTCGTGTGCTGGTTACGACTTTCACATTCTTACCACGAAGTTTGAGATTTCCCTTTCCATTCAACACAACCATGTTTCATTATTTTTCTCCTATGCTGCATGTACAAGTTCATTAACCCTTTTACCCCTGAATATCCGAATGGTATGCTTTTTCCATTGTTAAAGACCAGTCTATTAAGGTCTGTAGGGTTGAAAGGGTAAAATCCGATGCAACTTTTAATGCACTGTATTATCATTACATAGACGCCCTATCTTATAAAGTTACGAATGTATATTGTTACGTCATAATGTGTGCAGCTTGTCTACACCCTAGGGTGTGGACAGAGAAATGAAATTCTGGCTCGGCAAAATGCTGAATACGCCTGTCAAAGGTGGGAGAAATATTCATCTGATGTAATAATGTATATAATTTCTATTTAAGATTTTTATCACGGGGTTGGGATTAATAAAATCTTACAGGAGTGTGTGGAATGGATAAGAGCATCTCCGTCCGAGTGGTAAGAATTCGGTTGTCTAATCGGATGGTTTCTTGAGGATTGGATTTTCTCACCACGAGGATGGATATTTTCTTTCCACTCAACACACCCTTGTTTGATCATTTTTCTCCCATGATTCAAACACATGTTTATGTACGTAAATAACATGCAACATTTATAAATATACTGTATTATCATCAGATAGAAGTCCGTCGTTATAAAATAATGTTATGACGTCATAGCGCGTGTAGAAATTCTGACCTGGCAAAATGGCAGATAAGCCTGTCCAAGGTGGCAGAATAAACGAATCTTACACGGATGGGTGGAGTGGGTAAGGAAATATCCACCCGTGTGGTAAGAATAAGTTTGTTCAATCCGAGAGTTTCTACTCAACACACATCCATGTTTGATTTTTTTTTTCCGTTTTTAAATACACATGCATACATGGATAGCTACGCAAATTTAGTTAGACATAACTATGCACTGTATTCTAGAAATCACAGATACTATGACGTCATAATTTCAATGTGAATATATTATCTTACCCCACCCTATAAAGACTTTTATATTCTTACGCCGAGGGTGGATATTTCCTTTCCACTCAACACACCCATGTTTAATTATTTTGTTCCATGCTTCAGATACATATTCTTGCACGTTAATTAATCCGACATAACTTTAAATGCACTCCACTACATTATAAAATTATTCTGTGACGCCACAGTACATGTACAATGCAGCTTTTCTAAAAAGCCTAGGGTGAGAAATTCTAGCTTGGCAAAACGATAGATACACCTGTCCAAAGCGGAATAATTCCATTTCCACGCAACACACCCATGTAAGATTCATATATTGTATAAGTATATTGATTGGACGACTACCTTTGTAAGTGACACAGAGACACATCAGCCTTTTAATAACAAATAAAATTTACAATAAAAACAATATTCCACCCATCCATTTTATTCTTCTTGACCACGTTTCTTATGTCTTATTTACGCCATTCCTGGATCATTTAGTCGAAAACTAGAGGCCAAATTGGTCGACATTTTTTCAGGCATTTTCTCAAATTGTAATTACATCTTCGGATACAGAAGTAGTTTCCAGGCATGGGAGGACAACGGCTGATACAATCACGGAATCTCAAAATACATTTGATTGGACTCCAGGGATAACCTTCAACATAAGTTGTTCCCAAAACGAACAAGAAGAGGATCATCAACGTTGCAGCCCTCATTTCTATATTTTTTACCTGTAATCATATAAAAGACGAATCATTTAAAATCAGAACATTGGATTACAATTAATTCAATTTTCACGAACAATTATGAAAATATAATATACTGTATACAGCGAAATTTTCGCCCCCGTTTTATTTTCAAAACTGGGCGAATTCAAAATGGTAAATTCATCTATTTTTAGTAATAAAAGTCTGGGCGAATTTAAAGCAGGGGTGAAACCGTTTGCAAGTGCATTAGCGCAAAAAAATAACACGGGCGAAAATAACTCTGTATACAGCAATACTTTGTCGCCGTCATCGTCATCATCATCGTCGTTGACGTCGTCACCATAGATTTTTTGCTTTACCGTTTTACGCCCTGGCATTAATTTTTACTAATATGGAGATATGATGAATCTTTAAGTCAAATACCACAACATTTGACATCTGCTATATATTCATGAATGATTCTTTTACGTGCCGCGCCTATCGTGACACAAAACCTCGGTTTTTAGTCTCGCCCAAAAGACCTATGACTTTCATTTCTTATGCCCAGGGCTTGGCGAAGGAAGAATCACTTCTAGTACCTTTTTCAAGTCTTGAAGCAATCGGAACTGTCGTCGACAGACATATTATGCAATATTTATCTCTTATTATTACCCTTATTTCGTTTTCCGTTTACATTTACTTAACATTAGATAAAAATGTGCATTTTCCTACCATATTCGCCCGGAACTGGTTTTGATGTTCTAGGGACGACTTTTATGTTGTATTCATACACGCTATAACGATGATACACAACACATATTTTTGTTATTGTGATTTGTTGTGAAATAAATAATTTTAAAAATATTTTTAATTATGACCATTGTGTCATTGATAAGGATGTATAATTAAAATAATCTTATTGAATATTATAAACACAATACAATTTATTGATGAAGGAGATAACACCGTTACAATGTATCCGGGAGGAATGTATCCGCAAGTAATCTGACAAACTTTCTAAAAAATCAGCTTAGGTTCCATCAGGACTCGAATCTGCGCTGACCAGAAGTGAGAGACTGTGTGGTTCAAAGCTCTGGGCCACGGAGACCCCTACAATTATGAGATGAACCAAAACCTTTGAAACAAGGACTTTGACAAAGTATTGTTCGCGACAACCCTAAAACAAATCCACATGTATATACAAAGAGATTGACCTTTATAAATATTACAATACCAAAGTTAGAATGCTCAAGACGATCGTTTCTGTTAATTAGACTTAGAGAAAGTGATATTATACAAGGTCAAATAATAAATCTAAGAATGTAGCCGAAATCTGAATGTATATATTGAAATATTTACGTCCTCGTTCTTATCGCGGAAAACGAAATCGGGCGTAAATATTTCAACATGTACATTCAACACCATAAACTTATACATCCGAAAGATACCTCGTGGTGGCTAAATGAACAAAAGCAAAGTGTATCATTAGAATAAACTTGCCAAACGTAATTAACATGTTGTAATTGGGTAGTTTGAACCCGTTATCACACATTAACTTTCGGGTTATTACGGCGATAACCGAGTTTTAAAGAAGCACATGCCATATTCATGTGAAAACGGATTATTATACGTGGTTAATAATGGTCGCGTTTTTGTGACATCATTTCAGCTTCAGCAAATATCCGAACATGCATGGTAGAGGTACTCCGAATGTTTGACGACTTTCATTTTGCGATTACATCAGATAATCATATATTGCAATACTGTATTTATTTCATGACTGAAAAAGTAAAAAGGAAGAAGTACCAATGGATAATCGAAACTCAAATTCCATTAGAACACGACAAATTAAATATACAAATGGTCTCAACATGAAGAACAGAACAATTGCGAACGAATCCCAAACGGGATGGGACCAGGTGTCCGGAAGGTTTACTGGTTTAAATCTCTATTGAGAATTAGTAATTACGTGTTCAATGATATATTCAATTGTATTAGAGTTGTAAGTGTTATTTAGACAATTTCAGACAAAATATTGCCATTGCTGACAACTCATAAGTATAAACCGAGCAAAAACAGAGAGTATAAAGCAAGCAAATCAGCTACAACAGAATGAGACATTAATGTAATAAATGTAAAAGGCAAACGATGTCTAGTTATATTCCTTGTTCAATCGTATGCATGTTTATTTTTATGTTTTACGTTTTTATGTGTAATATCTATACCAAAACAAGAATAAAACCTGAATTTCAGAAACCAAGTTTTCAATTACACAAATATTCACTTCTGATAAAGTTAGCGCAAATAACCTGGGGGTTGATAAATTTAGTTGTCAACCTTGATAAAAAGTTAGCAAATAAAGAAATATCATGAAAGAAGAAAGTTTGTTGTAAATATTGTCTCTATACTTAAGTTAAAAGTAGCGGGACGTCATTCCTATCATGGCATAAAAATCTGATTTACTAGTCGTTGGATTGTTATATGACACTGGGAAGCGATTTTGAGGTTGATATAGCAATTGAGCAAAACCAAAAATTATAAAACAAGCCAAATAGCAATGAAAATAACGTAAAATCATAGTGATTTAATGAAATACAGTCTGTACATTTTAAAGAGTTTCTGCAATCGGAAACAAAATATAATGTCTTTTTTAAAATCACTGACAACATGATCAAATGTGAAGTATTACCAAAAATAAAGTTTGTCTATATTTTGCTTTAAAGCGATTTGTCGTAGTTGTCTAACTTTAATACTTAGATCTTCTACCAGCGCTAGGCTTTGGAATCTTCGACCAGCGCTAGGCTTTGGAATCTTCGACCAGCGCCAGGCTTTAGAATAGAAAATCACAGTTCTTTCGGAGGAGAGTGAAAGCCGAGGCTCTTCTCTGCGGATTTTATTAAACTATGACTAAAAGCGATAGTCAAATAAAAGACGTTTTTTTATTGGTTTATTCAATACGATTCAACCAATCATATACACTTACACAAACAGAAAAAGAAGGAAGCAGGATATGGCAATACAATAATTCACGGCCCTCCGGACTGTCCAAGGAATGCAAGTAGCGCTTCTACGACAGAAAACGAGAAATTATCGAGAGTTTAATGTCAAATCATAAACTGATACTATTTTCAGTATTTTGCCCTTAACTAGTCAGGTGTTCGTTCACAGAATTACTTTGTTATATTTTAATTATATTTTAACTAAACTGACAAATATAATTCACAACGTTGCTTTAAGGTCATTCCACCCTAAAATCAAAAACCTATCTTTCTATCAGGA
The DNA here is from genome assembly GCA_030159075.1 of Atrina japonica. Taxonomy (NCBI): domain Eukaryota; kingdom Metazoa; phylum Mollusca; class Bivalvia; order Pterioida; family Pinnidae; genus Atrina; species Atrina japonica. Next base: position 428,157 of record BROG01000149.1, read on the forward strand.
AAACACGCAGAACGACATAAAACATAAAGCCATGTTAGAAGAACAGATGCAATTTAATGCACAGTTAAGTATTTTCCTAATGTGTTAACGAAAGAAAAACAAAAATAACTTATGAAAGACATATCTTTGGCACAGACCAATAAATAACCTAAGAAATGAAAGTTTTCACAATAATGAAAATATATATTAATCTTTAACTGTTCATTTTGGGGCTATGTCTGATTTTTTTCTCTAGATGTTTGTGTTTTTCTAATTTAAGATCTCAAAACCTATCTATTGTTTGTTTGTTTATTGTTGTTTAACAACGTCCCACTCAAAAAATTTTCATTCATATGGAAACGTCACCAAATGCCGGTGAAGGGCTTCAAATTTTGGTCTATGCTCGGCACTTACGGCCATTGAGCATTGAGGGTTCTTTAACGTGCCGAAACCTACTGTAACACGGGACCTCAGTTTTTACTGTCTCATCCGAAAGACAGGAAAAATACCTATCTATCGGTGGACGCTAAACAGAAACAAAGCTTGGAATGGCCTAAATGAGAATCACAGATACCAAAGTTTCAATCGTCAGGAGGTTCCGGCGACAATATACAAGTCTGGTAAACATTGGGCACACACAAATCCCAAAAAAATGAGTAATAACAGGATTTTAGTTATTTAAATGTAATTACCAAAACATTAAATTTACGCAAAAAAAATTTACTTTACTGCCAAACAATCTGTGAAAGATTGCCAATAACAAAAACTTGTGTTCTAACAAGTGAGTAATCAAAAGGTTTTAAATTGTGCTTGGCAAAGAGGGATGACTCCTGCCTATGAAAATTATATGATTTAGTGTTATAAAAACACAGGAACAGAAATCTCAGAAATTCGTCACAATATGCGCTTAGAATAGAAACGAAATAAGGCTTCATGACCGCTGAAAAACCATATATATATAAATATATATATATATATATATATATATATATATATATATATATATATATATATATATATATATATATATATATATATATACGTTAATTCCTTAAGTAATCAATGTTTGCATTTAGGTGTATATATATATATATATATATATATATATATATATATATATATATATATATATATATATATATATATATATACCTAAATGCAAACAATGGTTACTTAAGTACTTAAATAATTGTACTGTATAAAGTCCATGAAACCTTTTTTATTACTTTTAGAGATGAAAATTTAAAAAAATAAAAATTAAGCAATGAATGTAATGATTTGAAAAGCTACCTTGGTCCACTGGAATTTATCCCGTTTCAGTCTGACAGCAAGGAGGCGAAATGTTAAGCTTACTTAATCAGCTGTGTTTTAAGGTATTTATGCAATAATTGCATTATTATTTTATGCACGTTTCTGTTGCTGCATTTCCGCATGATTACAATTTTGCAGTTTTCCCCAAACAAATATGTTATCATATGACATGAAAGTTCAACATGAAACCAACATGGCATGTCTTTCATTTGAATTTGAAAAATTGGCCTTCTACACTTTACTTCCAAAACCATTAATTAGCCGAGTGAACTCCTTTTCTCAGAATTCATCTTATTATGGTATTTCAATGTTATCAGTATGTATACTGCACTTTGAATACTAAACGTTTCATTATTGCTGTATAATCATAAAATTTCGTTGTGGTTTTGATTTCGATTATTTTGTTGTTTTAAACCATAACGAAATTTTACATCAATCGTACCTCGTAATAGTGATATATTCCTTTACAAAGGCTTTCATATTTCAACGAAATTTAATGTCAACGAATTTGTTTTATTTCTTAAACAACCAAATTTTAAACCAACGAAATTTTCTGATTCTATAGTATATAATTGAGGCATCGGCTGAGAAAGGATCCTTGCAGCATAAACATTATAAACATAATACCAAAGTTATAATAGTTTTAAAGTTATAAAGTTATAACAATTGTTTCTGTCAATTACATTCTTCAGTTCAGCTACAATATAACATAGATTTTCTAAAGGGAATGTGGTATCATAAAAGGCCAAATAATAAATCTAAATGCATAATTAATGCAATTCGACAAAACAAGGAAATATGTCTAAATATGTAGATTTTTCACACAGAAACAAAAAGAATTGCTTTCGCCTGTGCGTTTTCTCGAATTTCATTTTAAATCTGAAAACATAAAATTCACAATTTCCCCCCAAATTGTCATAAGGACCCCTTTTTTCAGCCGTTGGCGCGTTTTAACATTTCGAGCCTCCAAAATTATCACAATTTTCTGTTGAAGTGTTAGAATACTTGATAAAGCTCCCACATTTATCACATTTTCCTGGTGACATTATTTTCATTTTTGTCAAGACAACGATCACATCACACTTTTCTGTCGAAGTAATAGCCTACATGTAGTATATTTTGTAAAGCTCTGATATTCATCATCACGTATATTTCCTGCCGACATGATTTTCATTTTGCGTCAGTGTCGAAGTAATTACAACGTGACGTTATTACACCTACTTGGCTTAACGCTCAATTTAGGATAGTTGACTGTCTGAAAAGTGATATTTCATTTTCTCAAATTTCTTCACTATGATGAATCTTACTTCTTTCTGCAATGTATGGTCGGACAACGAGGGATACGATATTTCTCCTTATATCAAATTACAAAATTGAATTTTTCATTTTTTTTTACACATGCATGCTCACCTAAGTTAGTGTTAAAATGAAGAAGTACCAATGGATAATCGAAACTCAAATCCATTAGAACACCACAGATTAGATATGCAAATGACCCCAACATAATGAACAACTGCGAATCCCAAACGGGATGGGACCAGGTGTCAGGAAGGAGAGATTATATAACGTTTCCTTTTGAATACTCTAGTTTGCAAAATAAAAATGATATACAGCTTATCAACTTTATGTATTCTAAATTAAAATATAGAAACGGAAACTCAATTACAACACAAACAGGATATAATGGCAATTCTACAGCTGTTATCAATGTCAAGTTCACATAAAATTATCATTGTCGAAAATGATGGGAAAATAACTGCTACTGAAAATAAAGTTTATTGAAATATACAACTAAAATACAAACAAATTTGTTTAATATCTTGGAATGCAGTATTCCTTTACCTAAAAGAAAAAGAATATATGAAAGAAATAATGTTTGAGTTTTTTTATTTTTTACTGAAATAATGGAACATCGTTTTAAATTATTAACCATACGGTTTATGTTGTTTTGTTTACGATAATAATCAACGAACAAATCTCAGACAATGTATTGGTATAGTAAATATCTCGCACATGATCCAATGTGTCAGGGTCTGTTCAACATATGATAATTTCATATACAAAAGCAAACAAATTACTGATAACTTGCTGTCACGAGATCTTTAGGAATCGCGTTTAAAGTCAACATTTCTCAAATCTAACAGTCTTTATAATGGAAAAATAATGGAGAAATTGTTGAGTTGTCCAACCGATTATGACGATCATTTATATATACCTGTATTAGTTTAAATTTGACTGTTGACTAGCGTCGTTCGTAGACCAGTCGGTGGGGAATGCGTACGACTTCATGGCACCTGATCCCACCTCTGATTTTCTTCAGGTACATGTTTGTCCAGTTTTAACCACATTGATAGACAGTCTGTCGGACCTCCTGACGGTCAATATTTTGATATTTGTGATTTTTAATGTGTCATTACCTCAGGGTCATTCTCTATCACCTGTCACCTTTTTCCGGTCCTTTCATTTTTATTATGCGCATGCTTGATCTTTTATGGTATTTAAAAAAACCGACCCGTATCATTTCATGATAATGCTGATTATTTTCATTTTGCATCCATCTTTTATCTTAAATGCTGCTGTGATGCTTCGGTCATAACAAATTTTCGTCGACGTAAATTACCTTTCGTTTATCATATATAAAAAGTCATAAAGCTCCAACATCTGTCAGTTCATCTGAATTTTTTGTTTTTATTTTGTCTAAAATCGATAAATTGTCATACGACAATTTTGCAGTCTTCCTTCAGGTGCGCTGTTATCCAACCAAGCCCGTAATGATGAATGATGATTGATATCGTTATTTGAATAAAAACCTAAATCAACTGATTTTAAGTACTAGTAATTATTTTTAAAACAAAATCGTTTATTGTAATCGGGAGTTTGTTATGTTTGTTTTTAATGGTGTTTTACGCCATTCTTCAGTTACATGGTGGCGGCCAATTTTATAGGAGGAGAGAACTCGATCACAATAAATGTACCCGGGAAAAGTCCACCGGCATTCCGCAAGTAAACTGACAGTTTTTCAGCTCAGATTTCACTAAGTTTCGAACCTGCTCTGACCAGAAGTGAGATGCTTAATAGTTCAAAGCGCGATGTTGTAACCACTCGACCACGGATACCTCTGCAATATGAATTCATAATTTTTTTTTTAATTCTGATTTCACCACAGCCTCGAGTCGTGGATTCAATTATTCGTAATACTCAATCTTAAATGATATAACTCAGTTATTAGACAATACTTTATATACATTGTAGCTGTTTGTAAAACTTTCGGATGTCACTGTCGAGAGAGCAGATACAAACGAGCACTTTAAGTAAAATACTTTAATATTTTCATATCAAAAATGAAAAATACTTTCAGTACATCATTCAAAATGTATCGCGTGTGCTCGAAATCATGAAAAGTTACGTTGAGCTTCAGTATTTGTGGCACATCTCCCTGAATTATCAGGCGTCTATGATTGTTTTTTAATTGGATTATCCTTCTTGACAAGCTCGTCTCGACAAAGCGTGTCCCATGTCATGTCTGATCAAATAGCAGCCGAAATATGACGGAGCATGATCCAAATGATAAAATATGTCAGCGTCTGCTCAAATTACGAGTATTCTGCACAGAGTTAAAAATAATAGTCTACTATTAAGAGCGGTTTGGTTAAATTCGTTAAACAAATATGAAAAACCATGGCAATGGTGCTGTTTTGTACTGACGGAAACAAAATCGATATCACATCAATTGGTTATACATCTTGGGAGCAATTCATCACATTAATTTTATCACGTCTCTATTTTTCAATTAGCAAGTTGCAAATTTAATAAATAAAGTATTATATTGTGTTCTAACTTTGAAAATTAAACTTTTACCTGAATACTTCAAATTTAGAATATAGTAAGCGTGTCTCACACCTCACAGATATAATTAATGAGTATTATAATGCGACTTTTATCTAATTAGTGCATTACATAATGTGAATTAATCATTTCTTGCAAATGACAAGTCTGCATCGTGTCTGAGAAAACGAAATTTAAATAAAAGCTATGTAATATTTAAACGCAATAATTTGTAAATGAGTCCTACATACTTCAAGCTTTCATTTTATAATGTCGTATGTTTTGCGAACATTTATTTATCATAATGACGGTAAAACGTGCAAGTATCATTTGTTTTAATTTTTGCATTGTTTTTACACCGAATTTTATAAGATTTTAATAATCTGGGGTTTTCTTCTATGACAAAAAATGTTTCATTTTATCATCCATTATATTTGATTGTTTTAAAAAGTGCATCTCAGGTTAAGGTGAAAAAGAGGTACACTGTTTAACATGTCTAAGACACTGAAACAGTTACTGATAAAAACTACATAAAACCCATACGGGAAAATGTGGAATTATAACTAAACTTTTCTAGAGGTCCGTGTTTGTCCATTATCACCAAATTTGTATATGTATCTTGGTCATCCTATAGATTTATAATTTGCTATCTGGAATTTTATATAATTATATATCTATATTATATAAAGTCGATGTAATTATGTTCGATTTATCAGGTGAAAACAAAAATTGAAAGATAAAACCTTGACCTACATATGGCGACTTTTGAAAGGGCGCCTTTGCGGTAGTTTGTTGACTGAACACTTTGCTACAGAATTGTTGAAATATTTGTCTTTCACAGAAATGTTCTTACCATAACAGAAATGTTGATTTGTTTACAAAATTTTAATTACCTGATCACAAATCTTCGTCACAACCTTGTTGAATTAAGTTGAATTTGTTCTTGTCACAAATATTTTTATTACTCTTTTCGCAAATGATGAATTAACCTGGTCTCTTCACAAATGCTGAATAACCTGATCTTTTCACAAATTCTGAATTACCGGATATCGTCACACAAATTGTTGATTACTTTACCTTTAAAATTTTGAATTACAAATTACAAAATGTTGAATTACCTATAACTCTCTTGAATTACCTTATGTTGTTAAATTTGCTTACCTTATAACAATTGTTGACGTACCTTATCTCGACAAAAATGTTGACTTACCTTATCTTTTCACAAATATTGAATTACCTTATCTTGTCACAAATATTGAATTATCTTCTTTTCCTATATTTTTCATTCAAAAGCAATGTTGAATTTCTTGTCATTATCCTTACTTCGTTCTATCTGTGACAAAATTAAATTACCTTATCTTGCCACAAATGTTGAATTACATATCTTGCCACAAACGTTGAATTACCTATCTTTTCACAAATCAATTGTCTTACCGAAATGTTATCTTGTCTCACAAGAAATCTTTGATTGGTTCTTATCTTGTTAAAATGTTGAATTGAATAATTTATCTTATTAAAATGTGGAACATTGTACTTGTCATGTCGCAAATGTTGAATTACCTTATATTGAATTACCATGTATTGTTATTATTTTAATTACTTATTATTTTGTCACAAATTTGGAGTTTACCTTACGGCGGGTTTTCATGCTTACTAAATATTGAATAACCGTGTTTGTCTTTTTAACCACAAATATTGAATTGACCTTATCTTTTATCACAAATGTTAAAATTAACATCTTGTTATATTAAAATTTGGATTATTTCTTTTCCTATATTACTTGTTTCTATATTTCAATAGTTAGTTCTTATCAACTGTTGAATTACTTGGTCTTGTCATTATCTTAAAAACTTCTTTTGAATAAAGTGGAATGTCTATCTGAAATGTGAATAAGGTAATATCAATTGTTATGTCATTATATCCGTTGAAGAACTTGTTATAAATGAAGAACTTGTTCATTATGTTGAATAAGAATCTTGAATTGCCTGTTCTTATCTAAAATGTTGTAATCTTTGTTCTATGAAATTTGAATAGATGTTGTTATAATCGCTGAATTGTTTTATCATGGTGAAAATGTTTAACGTGTTTCTGAACTTGCACTTGTTAACCGTAATGTTGAAAAATATTTGTGAAATCCGTAATGTTGAATAACTTGTTTTATATTTGTTATTATCCGTAATGTTGAATAACTTGTTTTACACGTGTTATTATATTTGTTATTAACCGTAATGTTGAACTTGTTATTATTAGTAAAATAGCGTTTTACAATTGTTATTATCGAAATTTTGATTACTTGTTTTTTTTCAAATGCCGTAAGTTTAATAACTTGTTTTTCATTTGTTATTAACCGAATGTTGAACAACTTGTTTTCACGTGTTATATTAAAATGTTGAACATCTTGTTCATATTAAAATGTTGAACATCTTGTTCATATTAAAATGTTGAACATCTTGTTCATATTAAGAATGTTGAACATCTTGTTCATATCAAGAATGTTGAATAACGTTTTCTTATTTGAAATGCTGAATAACTTGTTTATATCAGAATTGTTATGTGGCTAGTTCTTATCAGAAGTGTTGAATTACTTGGTCTTATTACAATTTCTTAATAACTTCTTTTTATTTGTCATTAAAAGTTGAATAACTTGTTTGAATAACTTTCATCAAACTCAAATTTCTTTGAATAAAGTACATAGTTGACATTTCTCACTTCTGACGTAAATGGATAAAATATGTCATTATAAATATGTTGAAGAACTTGCCCTGTCCTATAACAATTTATTGAAAAAACTTGTTCCTGTTTTAAATAAATATGGTTGAATAAATTCGTCTTAAGGAATCAATTTACACTGCCGATTTTAATACCTATATTCGAAAATTATTACAATTTCTTAATCACAGATGTTCCTATTGAGAAATTCGAAATCCCATTTGTCACTATTAGAAATTGCTCCGAATGAACAACATGTTTTATCCGAAAATGTTTGAATACACATTTTGTTTTAAACGACTAGTTATTAGGCTGAAATGTCATGAATTACTTGTTTTAATCATTGTGTATTAACCGTTCGCGCATGTAGGAAATAATACACTTTTAAAATTGTTGTGTAAATTATCTCAAATGTTCCCCATTACTTGTTTTATATTTGTTATTATCCGTAATGTTGAATAACTTGTTTTACACGTGTTATTATCAGAAATGTTGAATAACTTGTTTTATATTTGTTAGACGACTCCGTTCATGTATGTTGAATAAACAATATTCGTACCTTTACAAAATAAGGTACTGTTCAATGTTCGAGATTTAACATGATAAAAGTAAATAAGTCGGTAGGCCCAGATATTTTGTGAAAAGATAAAGTTAGCCATCTGATATTAACTTTTTTACACGTGTTATTATCTGAAATGTTGAATAACTTGTTTTATTCCAATTTGTTAAGGCAAACCGTAATGTTGAAATAACGATTTTCTTTTATATTTTGTTATTATCGAACGTGTATGTTTAATAACGTTTTACACGTGTTAATTTCTAATCAAATGTTGAATAACTTGGTTTTATATTTGTTACTGTAAACCGTAGTTAGTTGAAATAATCTTGTTTTACATTTTGTTCCTTATCTGCAAATTTTGAATAATTTGTCTTTTTATATTCAATGGTTATTAACCGTAATGTTTCAATAACTTGTACTTTACAAATTTACAAAATAAGGTAATTCAACCTCTTTTACCAACATGATCAAAGTCAAGTTTGGCCCCATACATTTTTGTGAAATTAATGATATAAAGTTAGCCAATCAGACTCTGATACTATTATATCTTTTTTGGAAACACGTGTTATTATTCTGAAAATAATATTGAATAACTTGCTTTTTATATTTGTTATAAAAACGTAATCACTTATTATAACTTGTAAAATTTAAACCAGCATATTTATCCTATTATCCGTAATGTTGAACATCATAAACTTGTTTTACAATGATGTCTATTATCTGAAATGTTGAATAACAATGACTGAATATTTTATAATTTACTTATTATCTAAAATTCATTGTAATAACTTGTTGTTTTAATACTCAAAAACTTTTTATTATCTGAAATGAATTTAAATAACTAGGTTTTATATTTGTTTATAAACCGTAATGTAGAGAATAACTTGAAAATCGTTTTACACAGACTTTTATTATCCTGAAAATGTTTGAATAACTTGTTTTATACTTATTTACCTATTCCAAACTGACCAAATGTTATAACAATATCTTAAGATGTAGATCAAACCACTTTTTATTATCTGAAATGTTAAATGGAATGAACTTGTTTTATACTATCCTTTTTATCATCTGAACATGTTAAAAAACTTGTAAACCACCTATACTTTTTTATTATCTGACAAGGATGATACTACATTGAACTTAACTTTAGTTTTATACATCTTTTTATTAAAAAAATGTTAAATAACTTGTTTTATACTTTTTATTATCTGAAATGTTAAATAACTTGTTTTATAATCATTTGTTATTACTGAATTACTGAATTACTTCTTCTCATTAGAAATAATTATAAACATAATACCAAAGTTATAAGTAAACTCTCTTAACGATCGTTTCTGTAATTAGACTTCAATCAGTTGAGCTCCAATACTAAAAAAGGTATATAGTACATTTTCTAAAGAGTCACTTCTTAAAGTGTATTCCTTTTGTTTGCCGAAATCACTATCGTTAACTTACTTGGGAGTACTAGAGGAAAGCTTTGAATAACTTGTTCATGTCAAAGTGTTTTTATTAGAATTGCTGAATAGCTTGTTCTTATCAGAAATGTTAAATAACTTGTTCATATTAAAAATGGTGAATTTCTTGCTGTTATTAATGAGAAATGTTGAAGCACTTGATATTTTTATAAATACTGAATAACTCGCATTTTTCTCGTCATTTCAGAAACGTTAAATAATTGCCTCCTAAAGAAGCATTAGCTGTATTTACCCAAAAGATCATTTCATTTTTTTTCTACTTTTACTAAACTTGAAATACTTGATGTTTATTTTACTGAATAAATATAGAGCTTATTACACAGTTAAATAACTTGTTTTTATACTTATATTCCTATATAACTTTTGTGAAAATAAGGTCATGCCAATGTGTGGATTCATACTTTACAATTAGTAATGTTAAATGACTTGTTTTTCATTTGAAAGTTAAAAAGTGCTAAAATTTTTATTTCTGTTAAGCAATTTTCATTTTTAAAACATATAGGAACTTGTTTTATATTTTATGCCTGAAATGTAAATAATTTTTTATACTTTTTTCATTATTGTTAAATATCGTTTTCTAAGTAGTAAAAAAGTGGAAAAACTTGTTTTATACTTTTTATCATTGAAAAAAAAAAAAACAGCTAATGCCCCTTTAAATTACAAATATTTAATAACTTGTTCTTTTCCGAATTTTTAATTACTTGTTTATATCGAAATATTGAAGTACTCAAGACGATCGTTTCTGATCATCATTTCACCAATTTTGATCTCTTCTAAACGAACTTGACATACAAGGTCAAATTTCACTAAAAAGTATTGACCTTTTAGAGACTAGAAATATGACCTTTTCATTATCATCGTTTTTAGAGAAACTGAATAGCTTTTCCATCAGAAACATTTGCGACGGGTGTGGCATTCTTGCCAGCAGGAGAAACGCTGACTCCTTCCGGACACTCAGCTGGGGCATTTTTACGAAATGTTCTGTGCCTAAATCATTAAAAGCTGGTTTACCCTCATTTCCTATTTTTTTTTGGGATTCGCAATTGTTTTTCAATTTACAACTACTATACAAAGGCATCTAATCCGCATCTTTTTCTAAGGTCAGGACTTAAGGGATTTCGATTTCAAGTGAAAAATTGGTAAAATCGGGTTTCTAATCACAAAAATATTGATTGATTAATTTTTTCTGTGTATATTTCTTTTTTGTTATTTATAACTTGCTTTTATATCAAATGTTGAAGAACTGAAATTGTTGAATTACTTGTTCCTTTCCTAGCCTGGGATCTTGGTCCAAACATACTTCGTCGATAGCGCAAGCATCAGTGAGCCAAAACCCCATGCTACTTCTTTTCCGAAATGTCGATTTACTTATTCGGTAATTATTGATAAGTCATCTAATACAGACTCATATTGGAAATGACTGCAGATTCAATGCGGTCGTCACCTGTCGACAGTGTTTGTCTACTCCTCTGATTGCACCTTAACCCATCTCTAAATTCCATGAGGTCTGCGTTTGTTGTCGAACTTTTATTTTGCTTGTATGCTGTAAACCTATTACTGACGACCAACATTTTTTATCTAGTGAAGTGGATGCTTCTTATCTGGAAGCCAATTTTGTTGTCTTTTCCAAAATGACAATATACATTACTATGCTAAGTTATACCAAAACGTGAAAACACGATAATATGATAACCCCTGCACACGCGAGTTCTATCTGGATACTCCAGTGTCCTCCCAAAGCAAGCACCATCTCATGCCAACATAAAACGGATCACCCATAAAACATGTTATACATGTAAAACATGTCAGTTATAAATATCTTTGATAAAATAAATGTAAAGGACTGTTTTTGTTTTTGTTTGTTCATTTGCCTATAAATTTTAAAATGTGGGCCGAGTTGTTTCCTAAATTTGAAACATGAACCCTTTTGGACCAAGATCAAGATGCGTTTTCGTCCATGGGATTAATTCATGTACCACGTGGTACTCGATAACGTTTGTGTGGGACTATTGTTTCTATTAGTGGTGGAATGACGGTAGCAGACGATATACCGCGGTAACGTCATTTCAGCGGGAAGATTACGTAGAGCTACGTTCCATCACCATTGGAACGGTATCGGTTATCACGTGGTACATGAATAAGTCCCATAATTTCATAACTTTTCACTTTCACATTTCCATGTGTAAAAACCTATTGTGCGCCTACTGATTATCAGTTTTAATTTCATATAAATATTGATATAGCACAAGCGCTCGTGCATTTTTGGGTTTTTTTTTCTCTGGTATTAATTTTGTGAAATAGATATATTCGGGTTAGTGATACACTTTTCACATTAACTTTTTTACTTTTTCTTCCCACGTGATTTGAATCCCGGAAAATCACATGCTTTACAAATGTCAGACGAACTGCATAGAATTTAGAATCAAGAAAGATGAGGAATTGCGTAAATAAAGTATTGACAGTAATGCTGTTAAGTGTCAGTGTGACGGCACAGATACCATATGTGGAGAAATACTTCGAACAATACCTAGATCACTTTAATTTTGTTTCTTTTCAGCAGAAAACGTTCAAACAGAGATATCTGGTTCAAGGTACGCGATTTCCTTGTTTACATTTATCTAATCTAGTCATAGATAGGTCAAATGACATTGGTATCAGTTTGATGTTACAAATAATTTACTATCCTTGTGTAGATTTTGTTAACTAAACGGCATACAATGTACATGTGGGATTTTTTCAATTTCAGTGTTTGTTTATAATTACCATGTTATTCCCCTGGTCCTGTTGCTGTAGAAATTTAAATGGGGGTATGTTGGACAAGGTACAGCATCAGTAAGTGTATATATATATATATATATATATATATATATATATATATATATATATAATATATATATATATATATATATAGCATATTTACAATAGTATATATATTTCCATATATATATTTATATATATATATATATACAACATGGTGACAAAAGTCTTTCCTTTTTCCATCATTTTCTTCTTTGTTTTATATAAAACCAACAATTTTTTTATCTTTATAAAATCATAAAATCTTTACAGAATTTCACAAAATTTTACAGAATTATAGTTAATTAAATTCATATTTATAAAATGCATACATCGTAAATTTACTTGATATATTTATGGGAATATGTTGGTTTTAACCATAGAGAAAATTGTTAATTTCCTTCCTTGTTATTTAAGTCATCTCTATTCATGTAAACTAATTTTGTCTTTCATAAAATTAATGTTTATTCAAAATATGCAGGATAGTTTTTTTATATTTTAGAATAGATTCAAAATATGAATTTAATTTGCCACAGATAGAAATGTTTTATTTTAGTTTCCATTTAAATTTGTGGATTCTATGAACATTTAAAAATTGTTGGTTTTATATAAAACAAAGAAGAAAATGGTGGAATAAGGAAACACTTTTGTCACCATGCAGTATATATATACTTTAAATCATAGTCTGGTAGGGAATGTGGGACATTTTGCCCTTATTGACATTTTGCAATGGGATGTTTCACCCCTATTACTGACTTGCCCTGGGATGTTTCGCCACAATACTAGTATACTATAGTACATTTCACCCTAAAACTGTTTTGAATTAACTTGATTTTCTCATAGAAGTATGAATAACTTTGTAAAATTACTATGTCAAGGTGATAAAACGAAAAGTATCCAAACTTTCTGTTGCCTCAAAATCGTCTGGACACTCATTCCCATTTCGTAATTGGTGGGCAAATATACTTTAAGGCAATTTAACGTGCAAACGTTCAAAACAAACATGGCAGTTTAGAAACGTCAGCGACGTCTGGGAGCAGTTTGTGAATGCACACAGATTGCTGACATAATATGCAAAGCAACCAGAAGATGGCTTACTCCAAATAGATAACCTCCGATACAACAACATGAAATGAACGTTTACAACACAATTTCAATAGTTTTCTCAAAAGTCATATACTCTATTCGTATTCCTGAAATAAATAATGCAAACTATGATCCGTTGACACATAAAAAATACAAAATTAATTGCAGTCAAACTCGCATACATTGAACTCGATTAATTTGAAAAATTGATTAGTTTGAATTGAAATGAAATTCCTCTACAATATGCCGATAGCTCCTATGTTAAAAAACTTGTTTAATTTGAAATCGCTTTGATTGAAAAATTGGATTATTTGAAATGAATTACAAGGTCTGGTGAACACTGAATGAGTTGTTTTGATAACGGTTAATTTAAAGTGGAAGTTTGTCGTTGTCTCAGGTACAAGTTTGTCACAGGTGAATGAACTCCAGTTAAAGACCTGAATACAGGTGTATGAACACTTTAGCTGAGTAAAACTCACATGTAATATTTTGTTTGTTGTTTGTCTTTATTCATTAAAATATTATTGGGTTAAAATCGCATGATGGCAACTCTGAAAAAACGTAAACAATTGACCATTGATGAAAAATACAAAATTATTCAAGCCCTGGATAAAGAGATGAAATCCAAAACCAAAATTGCAAAAGATTATATGGAATTACATTGAAATTTGGTTAACTTAATTTGAAATAAAATTCAAGGTCCTCACAATTTCATTATAACCAAGTTTGACTGTATTTCCATAAAAGTGTCATTCTCCAGACCCTCTTCATGAATTGAAAAACATATTTCATCTGAGTGTTTAACATTTATGTATGATTCAACTTTGTGATTTTCGTAGAAATTTGATCTAATCTGTTATGCATTTTTGACATCATTTCAGACATTGTCAAACCAAATAGATTTTCAGATTTCCTTTGACTCTGTGTTTAGTTTGCTTACATGTGCATGTACATATACATAAGTTTTCTTCTTTTTGCATTTGTTGATGGTGCTCAGGAGAGTGATATAGGCCCACTTGGGCCTCTCGTTTGCATTTCACTTCATTATTTGTACTGTTTCTTTTTTCTTGTCATTGCCATTTCTTGGAAACAAAAAAAAAAAACCAAAAAAAACAAAAAAGGTTTTAAAATGAGTGCTTATTTTGCTGAGTTCTGTATGGTCTAATATCATTTAAATCAGTTTCAATATAATAGTTCCTAATGAAAAGGTGAAAAAAAAATTTTGTTTTTTTTGTTTTGTTTTTTAGACAAATGGTGGCAGAGAGGAGTGGGGCCAATATTTTTCTACACAGGAAATGAAGGTGCAATTGATGAATTCTGGGACAATACTGGATTTGTGTTTGACATTGCTCCACAGTTTGGAGCACTTGTGCTGTTTGCTGAGCATGTGAGTACAGTGTACATTTGTATAATAAACACTTATTCAGGTACTTAATGAGCATGCATTATGACTATCACATAATAGTTTTCATATGCATGTGTATCAACAGTATTCATTGAAAAAAAAAAAGATGTAAATTTCTCCAATTTACATTTTACGATAAAATTATGATAAAACTTTGGTAAAATGTCTACAGACTGATTGATTACTAGAAACCTAAGCTTGGGAACATCAAACAAACATGTGGCCTTTGATACATGTATACAAGAAGGAATTTATAAGGGACATATCATTGTTCTTTTTACTTTTCTTTCTTTATTTTTTTTTTTACGGTTTGTACATGTAGCATGTTGATCCCTATCAAAAACTTAAATATCTTCATTGGCGGATTTAAGAGGTTGTTGCAGGGGTTGCAGCCCACCCCCTTTGAAAAATTAAAAATGACCCCAGGCCCCTCACCTCTGAAGGCATTCGCGCCTTCGCATTTTGTAATGATAAAAATTCTCTATCCCCTTTCAAAAAATCCTGGATCCGCCCCTGATCCTTCTTGCAAATTTAACCAAATTTGGTATATTACAAACTTTGTATCAATGAGATCTCATATATAGGAAATTAAGTAATGACCAACATTCAGAGATATTTTACCAGAGTTATGGAACTTTGAAAACCTTCATGATTGACTCTACATTTACTCTGATCAGGGGCGTAATGTTTCTCCAGGGATTTTCCTACCTCCTATATTCTGGGTCCGGGGTCTGGAAAATTGGGAAAATATATACAACATTTTAACTAAAACAGAAAACTCAATTTGAGACATTTATTTGAAAATACTTTATTCTTTATTTTGAAATTCAAAATTTGGATCTATTGCATATTTTGGGGGAAATACAATGTACAAGCCAATTTTGCATTCAGAATGGATCTTGTAACTGGACCAAAAAATGGCATATAGGAAAATCTCTGTTCTCAAACACTTCTTATTTCAAACAACTTCAGCTGTAAGTGTAACTATCATCATAATAATTTAAGTTTAAACTTTATTTATTTTACAACAATTAACAAGCAAGTTATGTAAGCTTATATATAAATGTCTTTCATTGGCTCTGATGTTTGCGTGTGAGGTTCCTTGTGGTGGGAGGAAACCAGAGTACCCGGATAAAACCCAGGTGTCCAATTTGGCAACTGCCATACCATCTCACACACTCACCCAGGGATGCACAGACCTTGAAAAGTGCTTGAATATAGAGTTAGTCCTTGAAAAGTGCTTGAATATAGAGTTAGTCCTTGAAAAGTGCTTGAATCTAATGCAAAATGCTTGATTTATTTCATCAGAGTGCTTGAATTTTACTTCTGGCATGATTATTCATCACTAAAGAAAGACTTTTAAATAAAGAAAAATTAGCTTGATCATACAGACACTTCACCTACATGTAGTACATACATGTACATATTTACAGTTTGAGTAAAGCATTTTTTGTATGCTGTACTGCTGGATATCTTTAATGTTTAGTGGAACTCAAAGAAGTATTTTGATGACTGCCATTGAACTGTAGAAGAACTTAGCTGTCAGTGTTTCCTTTTTTTTACTTTGTTTTAGCTTCCACATTCTTGATAATTTACACATACCCGTTGAATGTGCTTGAAAAACACTATGAAAATTCCTGGAAAAATGTTTGAAAAACCTTTTTATTGGCTGTTTGAACCATGTCCCTTGTCCAATTCAAGGATTGAAACTGGGTTGCATTGGTCAGAAGCGACTGCGCTACTGGAACATAATGTATCAGTTTCTCCCATTATAATCATACATGTACATGATGTGCTAATGATTTTATAAATTGTGTGTCCAAATAAAATTTAAAAATACAGTAAAACCTGCTATAGCGGCCACCTCTATGTAAGTATTACCTGTTTATAAGGGCCAGTTTTTTCGAGTCCCTTGACTGCATACTTCAACTAAACTGAACCTGTGTGTATAAGGGTCATCTGCACTTAAAGGTCAATATTTTCTGGTCCCTTGGGTGCCCCCTATATGCAACATGTAACAACGAAAATACTTTCAGCCTTTACAGCAGGAGTAATTTGATGATCACAGGAAAATGAAATCTTGCACAGTTGGTATGCTGAAGCAAGTACCCATTAGTAAATTTTCAGACAATTTGATAGTAAAACAGAAAAATATTGTACTTGTATGTAATAAATATAGCCAAATGCAAATAGATGGGATTTTTTTTTTAGGGGAGCATACTTCAGTTCTATTGATATTACAGTCTAAATTGATGTGATTGAATTTCCCCCCTACCCTGGGTGAACCCGAAAACCAGTAATTATTCTAAAGTATCATGTGGAACATTTGACATACCCATCTTTCAGTATATGAGTGAATGAATGATCAACTTTGAAGGAGTTATTTCCCTTTGAATACAGATGCTCTCATAAGTTTTATGAAGGCCAATGATTTTAATGCTGTCAGAAACAAAGGGTGGATCCAGTAGCTCAGTTGGTAGAGTGTCAGATCTTCAACATGAAGGTCTCTGGTTTGATCCCTGATCATGCCAGATTTTCAGAGGCGAGTTTTCCTCTCCTGTCTGCACAACTCTACACCTAGATAGAGGGTAAATGGTCTCGGGTGTGCAATTTGATTACCTTTCTCAGATTGTACTAGTGTAGTGGCACTTAAAAACCTGTTGGAAATACGGAAAACTCAAGGACACAAGCACACACTCTAGATTCTCTCCCTGCCTCACAAGGAAAAGTGACGAGAGCTTAAAGTAGTCATGTCACTTGTTAAATCAAGTCGAAGCAAGCCAGTCGGAAACAAAAAGTGATCCGAGTAGTGTGCAATGTATCGTAAACAGAGCTAGCATTCTTAGAATTTCCTGGAAAGTGTTACGCGATCTGAAGAGCCTTTCGTTATGACCTATCATCTGCAAGGATAGATATACAATGGAACCTCGCCTTAAGACAACCTCTCTTTGCAGACCACAAAATAACACGGGAGCAATTATTCAGGTTATGTGGAGATTATGTCAAATACAAATCACATAACCTCCTTTTCGTTCTTGATGAATTTCATTTTTAAGTCTTCATCATTGCTACCGTAACCTGCAGGTTATGGTCATTCCTTTTAGCGTAACCTGTAAATGGGTTACGACAATTTCTATACTTATGTGGCTCACTTAGGAGACCACCTTGCATTTCAATCCATAAATTTTCAGTCTCTTGATCAACATCTACATTTTTGTAATAAGTACAGAACTTCACTTAGGAGACCACCTCAATAATCATACCATTTAGAGTCAGTTAGTTAGTTGGTCTGAATTGTGAGGTTCCACTGTATAGTCAGTTAGTTAGGTGTCTTAAGTGTCATGTTTCACCATATAGTCAGTTAGTTAGTCAACTATTGTGAGGTTCTACTGTATAGTCAGTTAGTTAGGTGTCTGAATTGTGAGGTTCCACTGTATAGTCCATTAGTTAGGTGTCTTAATTGTGAGGTTCCACTGTATAGTCCATTAGTTAGATGTCTGAATTGTGAGGTTCCACTGTATAGTCTATTAGTTAGGTGTCTTAATTGTGAGGTTCCACTGTATAGTCCATTAATTAGGTGTATGAATTGTGAGGTTCCACTGTATAGTCCATTAGTTAGGTGTCTTAATTGTGAGGTTCTACTAGGTGTCTTAATTGTGAGGTTCCATTATATAGTCCATTAGTTAGGTGTCTTAATTGTGAGGTTCTACTGTATAGTCAGTTAGTCAGGTATCTTAATTGTGAGGTTCTGCTTTAGAGTCCATTAGTTAGGTGTCTTAATTGTGAGGTTCCACTGTATAGTCCATTAGTTAGGTGTCTTAATTGTGAGGTTCCACTGTATAGTCCATTAGTTAGGTGTCTTAATTGTGAGGTTCCATTATATAGTCCATTAGTTAGGTGTCTTAATTGTGAGGTTCTACTGTATAGTCAGTTAGACAGGTATCTTAATTGTAAGGTTCTGCTGTATAGTCCATTAGTTAGGTGTCTTAATTGTGAGGTTCTACTGTATAGTCCATTAGTTAGGTGTCTTAATTGTGAGGTTCTACTGTATAGTCAGTTAGTTAGGTATCTTAATTGTGAGGTTCTACTGTATAGTCCATTAGTTAGGTGTCTTAATTGTGAGGTTCTACTGTATAGTCAGTTAGTTAGGTGTCTTAATTGTGAGGTTCTACTGTATAGTCAGTTAGTTAGGTGTCTTAATTGTGAGGTTCTACTGTATAGTCAGTTAGTTAGGTGTCTTAATTGTGAGGTTCTACTGTATAGTCAGTTAGTTAGGTGTCTTAATTGTGAGGTTCTACTGTATAGTCAGTTAGTTAGGTATCTTAATTGTGAGGTTCTACTGTATAGTCCATTAGTTAGGTGTCTTAATTGTGAGGTTCTACTGTATAGTCAGTTAGTTAGTTGGTGTTCTTAATTGTGAGGTTCTACTGTATAGTCAGTTAGTTAGGTGTCTGAATTGTGAGGTTCCACTGTATAGTCAGTTAGTTAGGTGTCTTAATTGTGAGGTTCTACTGTATAGTCCGTTAGTAAGGTGTCTTAATTGTGCAGTTCCAGTGTATAGTCAGTCAGTTGGTTGTCCGAATTGCAAGGTTCCACTGTATATCCTTTGTCATGGGCCTCAAGCAACTACATACAAATGTATGTGTTTTTATAAAATTCGTTGTGTTATAAATCCAACCATTATTGATTTTCATTCTTAATTTATTAAATATGTAATGTATATGAATGCAATGAAACATTTATTTTGACTAACTGTACAGTAACGAAACGAAAATATTTCACGGTACTTGTCTTGACAAAATCTGAACATGGTGTGTTTCTGACGGCATACAAAATGTATAACATTTGTTCTCGAAAGATGTATAGAAATTTGACAAAAAGGAAGGTACAGTGGGACCTGCCTTGAAAGACCACTCTCATAAGAGACCACCTGTCTTCTGAGACCACAAAGCTGAAAAAAGCTTGGGTAAACAGTAGTTGAACATCTTTAAATAAAACCTCTTTTGAGAGACAACCTGTCTTGAGAGACCACATTTCAGTGGCAGATGTGATGGTCTGTAAAGACAGGTTCCATTGTAATTTGATAGTTCCAATTTTTATATTCTTGTGAATAGATCTAGAGATTTAAATAAACCCTTTTTTTTCCTAAAAAAACATTTCTTACATGTTTTACTACTTAGCTTGATATGCAATTACAAAAAAGAAATATACACAGGCATAAACATTCTTAAATTCCTTCATGTTTTGTGAAAATTGCTTGAGAAACCCAGATTTGCAATTGATCAAATTATTCAACCTCACTACCGTTACAATGTATTTGCATATGCATATGACACTGGACTTGACCTTATTTTCACAAAATATACAGGAATATAAGATTTTTTTATGTCTGTGTATAGCTCTTGTTTGTTATATTGTGCATAGTCGTCGGAGCCGGGGGGGGCTAGGGGGGGCTTAGCCCCCCACTTTTTTGCAAAGGTGTTGAAAATTGGGGCTTAGCCCCCAAGACGTTTTTGTCGTGTGTGTGTTTTAAGTTGGTTTAGCCCCCCCCCACTTCTGGCGTGTGTGCATTTTAAGTTGGTTTAGCCCCCCCACTTTCAATTTGCTTCCGATGCCTATGTTGTGTATGTACTTAGTAAAAGTAATCAAAGTAATTAGGGGGGGAGGGGGGTAAACACAGCTAATTCCTTTTAATATACTGTTCCTTATATTTTTTCACTTATTGTTAAAAACATTTGGTAGAGTATATATTTTTGGTTGGTTCTGTACATGTATTTGTATGGATATGAGCAATAGAATTTGCTCTTTAGCTATACAAGTAAAATCTATAGATTTTAACCAACATAATTGTTGCATAATTGATGTTTTTCAGCGTGTATGTTTATGTGTTTTATCTATAATATCTACAGAAAATGGTCGGTACTACGAGATTAATTCGTCTTTTATTGTTCCGACTGCGAGATAAATTCATTTTTCTCTGACACTGTATTGATTTTGATATTTCCTAAATTTGCAGTATTACATAAAATGTATATACATGTATTACTATTGTTAGTTTTCAATTCCGAAACTCCGTGGGCGAGTGATATTAAAGCAGTTTGCTATTTCAGCTCTAGTCAGCATTTAGTGCATTTAAGTATATATAGGACAAGGTTTTTCACGACTTTTTCAAAGACATTCATATCTGGAACCATTATCTTGCATAAAATGAATTTGCTTGCACAATACATGTACGTAACTGCACAGAATTTACTACATAAATCTATCCATAAGATTGAGCCCTGTACTCTTAGAAAATCATAAAAATTTCTGTCATTTCATGACAAGGTTTAAAGCAATCAGCAGAACAGCTTGTATTACCTACTTTTTAGCTCATCTGAACCAAAGTTTCAAGTGAGCTTTTCTGATAGCTTTTGTCCATCTGTCCATCCATCCGTATGTCCATCTGTCTGTAAACTTTTCACATTTTTGACTTCTCCTCCAAAACCGCTGAAGGGATTTTGATGAAACTTTATAGAAAGCAAGTACTCAAGATCCTCTACCAAGTATGTTCATTTAGGCCCGATTGGCCCAGGGGTGGATCCAGGGTGGGGCAAAAGAGACCCCAGGGAGTACCCCTCTTTAAAAATCTTCTCCTCCAGAACCACTGCATGAATTGAAAAACTAACTGTATCTGAGTGATCTACATAGAAGTATGATTCAAGGTTGGTAATTTTGTTGAAATCGGAAAATTAATTTTTCACTCGTTTTTGATGTCTTTTTAGACTGTAATTTTCATTCATTTTTGTATGATTTCTTTGATTTTCTCCCATATTATTCATTATGATATATTTATCTTATGTGTTTTAGCTGTAGTTTGGTAGGTAAATGCTTTTCTGAAAGAATTTTGTTGAAATTTAATTTTTAAAATTTTTCATGAATTTTTTAAGACTGCAAAAATGAAGGGGGAATAATTTTCCACATTTTCGACTTCTTCTCCAAAACCACTGAAGGGATTTTGATGAAACTTTATAGGAAGCAAGTACATGTAATTAAAATAAACTACCAATTTTATTCATTTTGGCCAGATTGGCCCTGGGTGGATCCAGGGTGGGGCAAAATAGGCTTGGGGGGTACTCCTCTTTAAAAGTCTTCTCCAGAACTGCTGCATGGATTGAAAAACTAATTGCATCTGAGTGATTTTTATGGATGCATGATTGAATTCCTGTTTTTGGAATAAATTGGAAAAGTAACTTTTGACATGTTTTTGACATCTTTGCCACCTTTGTCATTTTCTTTCATTTTTAAGTCTCCTCCACTCCTCAGGAGTGTTAAAACAATTTGTAAATTTGAGATTCCCATATTTGTAAGATACCAACACAGTTCAGGTGAGCGATGTGGCCCATGAACCTCTTGTTTTTTATGTGAACATAAGTGGCCAATCAACTGAATGGAAACACGTTTACCATATGCAAATTTAATATATAGAACTATTGTGTATTATGTCAAAGTTTCTTTCGGAGAGGAATGCAATTAGGCCAAGAGCCGTTTTAGTAGCGCATTGTAGCATCTTTGGAATAAGGAAAAAAGTTTGACAGAATCTGAGTTTTAAACGTCAATGCGATATGCTTTATATGTGGAAAAAATCTAGTTCGTGGTGTTGAAAGTGCTATTTTTGACATTTTGTTCAAACCATAACGAAAAAATATCAAAATAGATCTAGGTGCAACTTCATGTGCCATATAAATGGTGTTTATATATTTTCAAAGGTTTAAAATCAAACCATAAAATCGGTTCTAAAATGAGGTCTTGTGTGGGAAAATTCCGCTGGGTATCAGACTTTAACTAGATTGATTGGTGATCACAACATTTCAGTTTCATTCGCAGACTGGTTAACGCTACAACATCCTCGGTAGGCCTGCGTTGGACAAGAAAACATATAAATCAATGTTACAATGAATTTATTTATTTATTTAAATACTTTATTCAATTTTATTCATTTTATTTATTTATGTTCATAGACGATGTTGCAAAATAGCTACATTATCAGCTTACTTAGAAACAGTGTCTATGAAAACAGTCCGTACCTAAACAAATTATGTGACGTCTTTTAGGTATTTTTCGCATGTTATTTAAAGGTATTATGTAATACTTTTGATCGCTGATCACATTTTACATCAAATTCACCCTTTTGCATGTAGAATATACCATATATTGTTCTTTTCTTGAGGGCAATTGATGACATCTGCTCCTCTTCTCTATGCCTACATTAAATCCTGTGAACCATAAATGTCACGAAAGGTGCATCCAAGCTGGGTATCAGTGGTCTTGTACATTAAACCAGTATTTCACAAAAGACCAAGTTTCGAATTATTTACCGTAAATAAATTAATAATTTTAGCTTTCTGAGAGGACCCCTATATGGTTTGCGCATCATGGCCGCTGTTCAGTTTAGTAACTAAACACATCGGAATACGGGTAAATTTCGACCAGTATTTTACATGAGGTTTCACATATCTGGACAAAATATTTTGAAATTTGTGTATGTGTTATGTTTTATATTTAGAAATACTTTGATGTACGTTATTAGTACACATGGTTTTTATTTTCCGCAAAAATTCGCTTTTCCTCTGTCCTGTATGGACTCAAACGCACTATACATGTTTGTTCAAAGCCTGCTAGAACATATGTACATTTGAATGATGGTTTATGCCACACCCAACAATTTTTCATTTATTTGCTGGCAGCCAGTTTTTAATGGGGGAGGGGAGATCCTGCTTACAATGTATGGTACCTGGGGAGACGCTATACACTTTCCACAAGTAAATTGGCAAGTGCGCCTTCTCACAAAATCAGCTTAATAGCTTCCTGTGAGTCAAGTTGACAAAAATAGTTACAGTACAGCCAGCATGGAACTTAATTGTGCCACATGTTTGCCTGGTCTCTTTTGCCATGGGCATCTCGATAATTTCTAAATGCCCACATGTTTTCGGCGGCCGTTTTCTGCTGAGTCCTCAGATGCAAGATGTTTGATCCATTTGTCTGAATGTGTCTTTGAAGAAGAAAATGTACATTTGTGCATTTCTCACAATCCTGACTGAAAACATTTGTTATTGATAGATGACATTGTCCAATCTTGTTGCTGGAGTTGAACTGTTTTACAAATCTATTTTTGCAGTTTCCTCATAAACAATGGTAGATTTACGCTGTATTTCCTGGTGTCTAGTCGGCTATCAATTTAAACAAGATAGCAGATTGCTTTATTACAACAACCATTGTCTGCCCGTAGTCAGGAATTTGAAAGCAGTAATTGATTACTTTTTTTTATTCAAAGAATATTGTCTATATCACTTTCAGCACTTGTCTCGATCAGTATAGCACCAGATTATTATGTTCAAGTTCTAATATGAAATCATAAAGGGCAGGGAGTTTGGTGGGCATGTTTGGGATTCCATGGGTCCTTTTTAGGTCACTTGAGCTAAAGGTTCAAGTTGACCTATTATGATTGTCTTTTCTCTGTCTTTGTCTGTCATTAACTTTTAGACATTTTCAACTTCTTCTCAAGAACCAGTGATGACAACTTTGATGTGTTATTGTAATTTTAACCTGTATACCCATAAAGACACATTTGGACAGATCTATGTCATTGAATACAAGGGGAGATAATTGAGGAAATCTTGCAAAAATGAATGAAAATGACATAGTCTGAAAAGACCTCAAAAACATGCTAAAATTTAATACCTGTAATCTGATTTCTATGAAACATACGAACTTAAATCATACATCCATTTAGATCACTCAGAAACAATCTGTTTTTCAATTCATGTAGCAGTTCTGGAGAAGATTTTTAAAGAGGCAGAGAGGGTACCTTATGGGACCTATTTTGCCCCACCCCGGATCCACCCCTGGGTCGATCTGGCTGAAAACTAGAGACTTGGTAGAGGACCTTGAGTACTTACCTTCCTAAAAGTTTTGTCAAAATTATTCAATGGTTTTGGAAAAAAATTGATAGGGTGAAAAATGCACCCCCCCTTCTCTTTTGCAGTGGTAAAAAATTCATTAAAAATTCTAGAAATTAGATTTCGACAAATATCTTGCACAAAAACATTTCTTCACTAAATTACAATTATATCACATTTTTGAAGAAAAATTACATCCCCAATTAGACTACATAGGGTGAAAATGTGATGTAACGGCTAGAACGCTATGAGAGTTTCTTATGTAAACTATAAAACTGATGCAGAAATATGTGGATTTCCTTACTTTAAAAGTTACATGTATTGTGTAAAGTAGATATAATTATGTTCAAATCAAGAGATAATAATGAAAAACATCAGTTTTCAAGCAAGAGCAAAATTGTTTATCCTTATAATTTTTATGACCCTACAATTTATAAACCCAAATATAAACATGACAAATTGACAATCTGTGAAATAGCCCCTTTAAAGTAAAACATACAGTAAAACTAAAACAATGTTTTTAATTATCATTATTATTATTATTATTATTATTATTATTATGCACATATAAATATGTACAAATGTATTATGTGTATAAAACTGTAAACATTTTCAAAGAATCTTCAGCAGAGAATTGTGACTCATGTAATGTTAATACTAATTCAAAAAGTCTTCTCCGCGTATTGATTTAATTTTCTCTGAAATAAAATTGATTGTTTGTGCGTTTCGATTTCTGGTAGATTTGTTTTCTAAAGCTAAGATAGTCATCTTTTTACAGTGGTTACTCTTAGATGGATTTTGGCTATACTATAAGATTTATTATTTGACCTTGTATGTTACCACTTTCTCTTTAGGAAATACACATACATTTTAAATTGGAGCTCAACTGATAAAGTCTAATTGACAGAAACAATCGTCTTGAGCATTATAACTTTGGTATTATGTTTATAATATTGCTATAAATTTCCAGTAGAGATTATCATATATTTTTTTTTCATATATTCCTAAATTTGTCTTCAAAAGAACAGCACCATTGATATGTACATGTAATTACAGTAAAACCTGCTTTAGCGACCACCTGTGAATAAAGACCACCTGGTCACAAAGACTATTTTTTGCTGCCACCAATAGCACCATTTGTGTACAAATCAACCTCTGTATAAAGACCACCTCCCTATAAAGACTGGTTTTCTTGTGTCCCTAAGGAGGTCGGTATATACAAGTTTCACTGTATATTCATTTTGATTTTTCATTATTATGATATACAAATAATACATCATACATACAATATATACATCTAAATATTTACTGCTATATGTTTTCTTCTCAAAATCCTCAAAATTGAATATGTACTCACCACCGGCCATTGTCTAGTGGTAGAGCATTCAACTTGCAAGTAGATGGTCCAGAGTTTGATTCTCTGTACTATGTCATACCAAAAACTTTTAAAATGATAGTGACTGTTCTCTCTCTCTCTCTCTCTCTCTCTCTCTCTCTCTCTCTCTATCTCTCTCTCTCTCTCTCTCTCTCTCTCTCTCTCTCTCTCTCTCTCTCTCTCTCTCTCTCTCAAAAACATCTGAAATAATCCTCTATACCCTCAAGCAACATTAGCTTATTGCCAAGAACAATGAGTATTTAGATTCAGGCAGATAGGGGTAAAAGCAATAAATAGATCTATATATAATCAATAAATTAGATCTATATATAATCAGATAATTGGTTATTGTTTACATGTGGTCTGTATCATGGAACCGTGTCTGAAATCATTTTGGTGTACTATACATCTAATTATAGGTTCTATGGTACTTGTGTAAACTTCTCATATTATTTAATGGTTGGGATTTTTACTACCTCACTGTGTGGAGTTTATCTTGACCGTAAATTGGGATATTTTGGTGTGCTGAAATTTGGCCACTGTGGTCATAAAATAAAGGGTTATATTTTGGCCAGTCAAATTTTGGCCATTTATGTTTATATCATGTTTAAATTTGTCCTACCATCAAACCTTGGTCTTACCATATTGAACATTCCAGGTGGTTGAAATATTAAAATATTAAAAAGTACCAAATAATTTGAACTGATATGTCACATAGTACCTTATTAAGATTAACATTTACACAGTGTTATTTAAAAAATAATTTGTTTGTTCATCAAAAAAAAGCACCAACAGAAACATTGTGTATATATTTTGGATTGTTTAATTTTGGCCATGCATTTAAATAGGGTGGCCAAATTGGCCTAAATTAAACAATGGCCAAAATATCCCAATCTGTTGATTTTCATTGGATGGTTATTTGCTGTTTGATTGTGACAGTGTCACAAGGTTTGTGTGTCAGGGAGAACCCTGCGTAACGTTTTCACCACTGATATACGATTATGATTATGACAGTTGATGCTTGTTACGGGAGGTGGTTTTCCAGTTTACACACAAAAAGCTGGTGGTGTCTCCCCAGATACATTGTAACTGAGTTTACTCCTCCATCATTAAAAATTTGTTACCATGGTATAAGTTTGTTATTTATTTTGTGTAGTGTTTTATGCCAAACTCAACAGGTTTTCAGTTACATGGTGGCTGCCAACCCAGTTATAATGTACCCGGGAAGAGACCAATGACCTTCTATAAGTAAACTGGCAAACTTACTCACAAAAATCAGCTTAGGTTCCAGCAGGGCTTGAATCTGCACTGACCAGAAGTGAGAGACTTCATGGTTCACAGTGCAACACACTAACCACTCGGCTACATAGGCCCCAACACCAACCACTACAACAGAAAAGTCCAACAGCAGTGTTGAGATATTTTAAAAGTTGTATTATTTCTTCGTTACGAAAGTCTACAAGGCTTATTTTGTCCAGTAAATAACAAAATTAAAATCATGTTAGAAGGTGTTACAATGTATAATGACTTTTGAAAGGTGATACATTTTACATGTATTACACGAAAAAGTCATTATTACCACTTTTGAACACCTTTCAAAAGTCATTATAACACCTTTTTTCGCGTAATAATGTGATTTTTTTTTATTTTTGTTTTGGTAGACAAAATTGAGCCTTGTAGGCTTTCATAGATCTTTATTTGTTCTACTCTTAATAAATTCCAGTGCAAAGAGAATTCAATTTGATTATGTTCTGTTAAAAATTCTAAGTAAATAATACGTTCATTGAAGCACTACATGTAGCTTTTCCATTTCAAATAGACCAACTTGCCATAAGAGTAGAAATTAACCGATTTGTATTAATTTTATAAAAAAGTATGAAAATAGAAACCATTGTTACATCCATATATGTACTATTTTTAGTAGAGTGTAATAGATTTTCAATGCACACAAGTTTGAAGTACCATATTGAAGTATACTAAAAGCATTAAAGAATGAAGTATTCTGAATTCTCATATCATTTGATATTAATGCTACATGTAGTTTCGGCTTGGATACAGCCTTCAGCCTTGACAAATTCTGCAAATTCTGAAATAAAATCAGCAAAAGGGAATAATTCAAAGAACAAAGGTGGTAGACATGTAATTTTTGTATGGTATGGTAAGTGACCTTTTGTCCAGTTAGTATGTATGCCTTCACCAAATATGGGGACCATGGTGAAGAAATGACTACTGTATGGTAAGTGACCTTTTGTCCAATTAGTATGTATGCCTTCACCAAAGACATGTATGGGGACCATGGTGAAGAAATGATTTGCATATGGCTTTAACTACTGTAATTAAATCAACAACGAAGGGGGATAACTCTAATAATAAGGGTAGTATGAGTGCAGATGTATAAATGCATCAAGTATGGTGATCCAAGTTGAGGAAATGATGGAAGATTTGGTCTGGACAATACAAAAAGATACAAAGGATTGACAGACTCAACTAAAAACTATAGCTTCTCCCCCCCCCCCTTCCCTTCCCTTCCTTCAGGTAAGTGACTAAAATCCAGAAATTTATGATTTGACATTTTTCTGCATGATTTATTCATCTGATCAACCCTGTGATCACAATTAGACTCAACCAGATCAGTAGATAATGTTATCTACTGTAATAGCTCAGGAATGAACAATTTCATATTGTAGCAGCGTATTATTATAACATTTGGATTCTAAATCATACTTCCCTGAATTCTGACAGTGGACTTAACCATCCTTTGAATTCGGCAGGTCCAAATATGACTTCAGGGGTTGATGACTTAAGGAACTCAGAAAAGCATAAAACCCGCTTTAGCAACCACCTGAGTATAAAGACCACCTGGTCGTTTTTTTGCTGTCCACAATAGTACCATTTGTGTACAAATCAATCTTTATATAAAGACTACCTCCCTATAATTATAAAGACTGGTTTTCTAATGTGTCCCCAAGGAGGTCATTATGTATACAAGTTTCACACTGTAGTTCTTTTTAAGTAACCCATCTGCATTTTATTTAGGAATGCAATTTGAAAACAAATCCTTGAATGATATTTCATTTATTCAAGAGCCAGCCTGGCTCAGTCGGTACAGCGCTCGACTCTTGATTCTGAGTTTGAGTCCAGTTGGCGGCAGGTTGGTTTCCTGTCTTGCGGATGAGACAGTAAAAACAGAGGTCCCGTGTCACAGTAGGTGAGCCCTCACTGCTCAATGGCCGTAAGTGCCGAGCATAGGCCATAATTTGAAGACCTTCACCGGCATTTGGTGGCGTCTCCATATGAGTGAAAAATTCTTGAGTGGGACGTTAAACAACAATAAACAAACAAACATTTATTCATTTGAAATAATGCGGTATGTTCAAAATAAAAAAATACATAGAATTTTACAAAATTCTATTAAAGAGCACCTTTACCTGTCAGGATGTCCTGTATCACCCTTTCAACACTACAGACCATAATAGACTGGTCTAAGACAATAGACAAGACCATACCATTTGGAAATCTAGGGGTGAAAGTTTTCATTGGTGTATAAGTGGCCACATGCTGTTCTTTTATGTACATAGAAATGTACGAAACACCTCACTTGGGAGACCACATCACAGTAAGGCCATACATAACTAGAGTCTTGAAATTATGTTAATTAATAAATATTCAATACGGTAACTCCAGACCCTTACTTAAGAGATCTTCTCTTAATCGGTCCACTTTGAGTCAATTAGGTGGTCTTAATAATAGCTAGGTTCCACTGTACTTTTACATACAAGAAAAACTCTGTGCAGAATTATCATTCATGATACTGCCCGCATGTAATTTTCAAGGACTCCAATCATAATGTAGATAGGATTTTTCACTTGTTTATCTACATGGACTTTAGTAAACATAATATATCCTGAAATGTCTAGATCTGTAGCTAACTGCTTTCCCTATGACATTTGCTTTGAGAGTTTTGATTTTCATTTAATCAAGTGTACATGATATATTGGCCATTGGCTTTTGTAAAATGGAAATTATTGAAATAGGGACAGCCATCTTACTGATCTAAGTAATAATTTATGATTTGAACTAGATAGAGACAGCCATCTTACTGATCTAAGTAACATGATCATGCAGCACCATTTCATCATTTCAGCACTATCATGTGGCACCACCCTGTGGTATTATTCTGGCACTATCTTGTGGTGCAATTAAGCCACTGTGTTGTGGCATTATTCTGACACTATCTTGTGGTGCCATTAAACCACTATCATGTGGCATTATTCTGGCACTATGTTGTGGCATTATTCTGGCACTATCTTGTGGTGACATTAAGCCACTATCTTGTGGCATTATTCTGACACTATCTTGTGGTGCCATTAAACCACTATCATGTGGCATTATTCTGGCACTATGTTGTGGCATTATTCTGGCACTATCTTGTGGTGACATAAAGCCACTATGTTGTGGCATTATTCTGACACTATCTTGTGGTGCCATTAAGCCACTATCTTGTGGCATTATTCTGGCACTATTTTGTCGTGCCATTAAGCCACTATTTTGTGGCATTATTCTGACACTATCTTGTGGTACCATTAAGCCACTATCTTGTGGTGCCATTAAGCCACTATCTTGTGGCATTATTCTGACACTATCTTGTGGTGCCATTAAGCCACTATTTTGTGGCATTATTCTGACACTATCTTGTGGTACCATTAAGCCATTATCTTGTGGTGCCATTAAGCCACTATCTTGTGGCATTATTCTGGCACTATCTTGTGGCAATATTCTGGCATTATCTTGTAGTGTCATTAAGCCACTATCTTGTGGCATTATTCTGGCACTATCTTGTGGTGCCATAAAGCCACTAACTTGTGGCATT
This sequence comes from Atrina japonica, assembly GCA_030159075.1. NCBI lineage: Eukaryota > Metazoa > Mollusca > Bivalvia > Pterioida > Pinnidae > Atrina > Atrina japonica. The sequence goes on from BROG01000149.1 coordinate 459,485, forward strand.
ATTCTGGCACTATCTTGTTGCATTATTCTGACACTATCTTGTGGTACCATTAAGCCACTATCTTGTGGTGCCATTAAGCCACTATCTTGTGGCATTATTTTGGCACTATCTTGTGGTGCCATAAAGCCACTAACTTGTGGCATTATTCTGGCACTATCTTGTGGCATTATTCTGGCACTATCTTGTGGTGCCATTAAGCCACCATCTTGTGGCAATATTCTGGCATTATCTTGTGGTGCCATTAAGCCAATATCTTATGGCATTTTCTGGCTCAGTCGGTAGCATGCTCAACTCTTGATCGTGAGGTCATGAGTTCGAGTCCAGCCAGCTGCAGGTTGGTTTCCTGTCCTTCTGGCACTGTCTTGTGGTGCCATTAAGCCACTATCATGTAGAACCATCCTGTTGCACTATTCTTGCACTATCTTGTATTGCCATTCTAGCACTTTGTTTTACACTTTAAAAAAACTTGACACATACTACAGATTACAACATTACATGTATGCATTTGGTTAAAGGAAATATTTTAATGTTAATCACATTTGGCCAGATATCAATCTGAAACCTGGTATTAAAAGAATGAAGAAATAAAAATAAAAATTGAAAAATGTACCTTTTAAGAGTCCAATTATATTAGTTTTTTATGGTCAGAGAAATAGTATTGTACATTGTAAAATCTTTATCTCTCACATAAACAAACAAATATACACACACATACCTACCTACATGTACCTACCTACCTACCTATACCTGCCTACCTACCTACCTACCTACCTACCTTCCTACCTTTAACCTACCTACATGTTACCTAAGCCCACATGCTTGCATGTACATACAATGTATATAAATGTACTGCATGAACAGTTACAAGTGCTGCTGTACTCATATAATTCCATTATTAATATGTTCATCACTACAGTAATTCATCCTATCAGGTACATGATATTAACAAGGTCTCTGGTTCTTTCATTTTTTTTTTTAACGATAATTTGTGATAACGGACAGGTATGCATGGTTTATGATGATCCTAATGTACTGGCAGCTGACATCACCAAGCATTAGTAATTATCCTAAACTGTTACTGGCAGTGTGTGATTCTATAATCAATATGAACAGCAGATCAAATACAACCTGTTTATATTGATGACACTGATGCTAGGATGGACCATCGTGATTCACGGCTAGAAATCAAGTCATTCACAGTCAGAGAAGCTAGCTGTTATTTTCATCACACGTGAAATCTGGATAGAATACTCAGGAAAAAGCTTTTTAAGGATCATTTCTTTCAATGAGAATAGCCATTTGGAATCTGCAAAGGAGATGATTCATTTAAGGAAAGGTAAGCCAGTTTTTATATTTATAATATTTATTTCTATTTTAAAGTTATGTATATATCTTGGGGATCTCAGAATTACCCCCAGGTTGCAGCATATTTCCAGTGTCTGTTCTTACCCTTTATTTGTTTGGCGGAGAAAAGATAGTTAAATTAAGAGATTTTGGACCTATATGTATAATTGACTTCGACAGCTCATTTCAACACAAACTTTATGAAAGACTACTACAAATTTAAAAAGCTATTTAGACTCCAGATTATAATTAGTGTTAATACAATGTGTCATATTTTCAATGCAATCTTGAAGAATTTGTAAACTGGTAATTTAGAAAAATTGAGATTGATTGCCTGACATGTCGACCTACAAATATTTTGATAATTGCCTTTTGTTTTGATTGATGGTTATTGCATTCATTACTCCTCGTGAAAATCTTCATATTCCGAGAAAACCATTTTGCTACAAGTGATGTGTTTACACACTCAAATGCCAAAACTATAAATGTTTAGCGAATTTTTATGAGGGAGCAATTTTTACGCAGGAATATTGATGTTTATTGAAAATCTTCTTCATAAAAATGTTATTGTCATTGCCAGCGTGTTGTGTTCTAATTTAGTGAGGCAAATAATGACAATATTATGTTAAGCTTTTATTTTCTGTTTACATTACCTTTATATCCATCATTCCCGGGAAGATTGACATCACAGGTGCCAATTCTCGGCACTTGCTGCTTCTCAGGGGGCAGTGTAATACAAACGAGATTTATTTCATTTCTGTTCTCTGTATAAGTACAGGATCGGTCATTGATTGGTTTTTTTATTATTGAAATTCATGTTTTTGTATCAATGATTTCACTGATTAAGATTTTTAGCCACGACCATAGAAAAAAGTTTGGTGGTTTCAGTTTGGTGCAAGAGAACCAAAATATCTTGCCTCTAGTCAATGTGGGTACGAGCCTAGTTGGAACCTTTGCAGATTTTGTGAGAAAGTTTGCCAGTTTACTTGCAGAAGGCTAGTGGTCTTGTCCTGGGTACATTGTAATTGGGGTCCATTATATTAGATTATGTTCCATTATAATCTGGCTGTCACCATCCATACACCGTATTCAACCCATTAAGTGCCCATGTTCCTATAAGCGCCCCTCCCCCTTTTTACATACGATCGAGAATCTTTTCTAGCTGGTTCACAATGAGATGTTTACCTGAAAAACTGTAAGTAACAGTTTATCTGTAGCCAACCATCAACAGAATTATGTTGATAGGTGTCCTCTGTAATAACTACAACAATTTTACCAGTCTGCCTTATAAAAAATAAACTGTTTTAGGTCAATTTGACTATTGATTGGTCCCATACTGCGCTCACCCCTTTTTGCTGATTTTTGTAGTGCCCTTTGCGCTTAATGGGTCGAATACGGTAACTGAAAAATTATTGGGTGTAGCATCAAAGGCTTTTTGCAAAAAAATGAAAATTAAAGTGTCATTTACATTAACAAGGTCACTGTATATTCAGTGAAACCTGTCTTTAATGGCCACCCATCTGCCAGAGAAATGTAACCTCTTAATACAGGGGGGCTTTCAAAATGCTGTATTTCTCCCAATAAACGCCCATGTCTCTATAAGCGCTCCTCCCCTTTTTCACACACGATCAAGTATCTTTTCTAGTCAGTTGACAAGGTGATATGGACCCCAAAAAAGTCAATAACAGTTTATCTTAAGCCCCCAGCAACACAATAATGTTTATAGGTGTCCACTGTAGTAACAACAACAACTTTACCACCATACCTTATAAAAAATTAACTGTTTTACGTTAGTTTGACTATAAATTAGTTCCAATAAGCGTCCACCCCTATTTTTCTATTTTTTAGCGCCCTGTTTAGCGTCCTGGGTGCTAATTGGGTCAAATACTGGTTATGGAAATATAACTGAGTGTAATCTTTCAAGAGTGAAGACAGTTATTTTTTTTAATTACAGTTGTCTCATAATATATTTACAGTGTACATTCCTCCCCAAATCTGAATCTGATCAGCAGACATATCTATACACACCAAACAATTTGTCCTTGTTCTTCAGTAAGGATGTGGGGGGAGGTGCACACACACATACACACACAAAACAATTTGTCCTTGTTCTTCAGTAAGGATGTGGGGGGAGGTGCATACACACACACACACAGAGGCACAGGCCAAACAATTTGTCCTTGTTCTTCAGTAAGGATGTGAGGGGAGGTGCATACACACACACACACACACACACACACACACACATAGAGGCACAGGCCAAACAATTTGTCCTTGTTCTTCAGTAAGGATGTGAGGGGAGGTGCACACATGCACGCACGCACACACGCTCGCAAGCACACACACACACACAGGCTCACACACACAGGCTCACACACACACACAGGCACACAAACACACAGGCACATACACAGACAGACAGACACACACACAGGCACAGATACAGACATTCATGTACACATGCACACAAATACATGTACACACAGACATGTGCATACATAAACACATACACACACACAAACATGCACATACAGACATGCACATACACACACACAAACACATACACACACACAGACATACACACACACAGAGACACACACACACACAAACAAATAGACACACACACACACATACAAACACACAAACATGCACATACACAGATATGCACATACACACACAAACACATACACTCACACACAAACACATACACACAGACATACACACACATAAACATATAGATACACAGACACACACACAAATATGCACATACACACACAAACATACACACACACATAAACATAGACATACACAAACATACAGACACATACACACACGAACACACAAACATTCACATACACAGACATGCACATACAAACACACAGACATACACACAAACACACAAGCATGCACATACAGACACACACACATGCACATACACATACAAACACACACAGACATACACACATAAACATAGACATACACAAACACACAGACACACACACACAAACACACAAACATTCACATACACAGACATGCACATACACACACAGACATACACATTTACACAAAACAGACATAAACACACACACACATAAACATATAGACACACAAACACACAAGCATGCATATACACAGACATGCACATACACACACAAACACAGACATACACATTCACACAAAACAGACATAAACACACACACATAAACATATAGATACACAAACACACAGACACACACACATACACACAAACATGCACATACACACAGACATACACAAACACACAGACATACACACAGACTCACACATACACACAAACATGCACATACATAGACATACACACAAAAAACAGACACAGACACACATAAACATATAGACACACACAAGCACACAGACATACACACAAACATGCACATACAGACATGCACATACACAAACACATACACATACAGACATACATACACACTCACACACACACACAGATAGAAAAGTCTTGTTGGCCTTTACCTGATCTGTATGTCTATCTAGTTGTGATTTGTGTACATAATCTTGACATTGTAGTAAATGGCTCGTGAATTTACAGATTTTTAATTAAAAGAAACACAGTCTTACAAGTACTTTCTATGTAAATTTAACTCTGTGTTACCTGCCATTAGAATCAAAATCAATTAGTGTCAGCCAGAATCTACGAATGTCTGTCAGTTCTTAATTTTGCACTATTCAAGTAGGAAGTGATTAACGTGGTATGTTATGGCCGACTCTGCATAAAACATGTACTACATGTATGTACCTAACAATGTCAAAGTGGTAGGGTTCTTATTTCTCTGTAAATGAAACTGTTCAAAGGCTTCGGTCTTTATCAATTCTAAAAGGTTACCTTTTTCCATGATACAATATCATAATGTTCAGGTGCAGAAAAACCGATACAACTAGGCATAAACACTGCCCCTGACGAACCTGATTTGGTCATAAGTCACAAGTGCTAACTCTTTGTAAAAGGTCGAAAGTCGTAAGTATGGTACTAAGACGTAAAGACCTTTGATAAAACAAGCACCAGTTTATTCAGTGAACAACATGACATGTCTTATGTGGAATGACCAAAATATATATAATACACCATTAAAATATACCCATTATTCAAATTTCGACAGGATGAGTATAGTTATTCTGTTTTTAGTGTCTGTTGAAGGGAAGGTGCTTCAAAAGGGTCATTTATGACACTTGGTCTCTTAATTCAGGTTGCCCAGTATCTGATCATCAGAGATTTTTTATATACATACAATTACAAAGAGAGATTATTTTTTTTTATATGCGAGTGCAGCGAGCTCTTTATTGTAGAAATGTTTCAACTTGAGCCAAATCCGATAATTACAGGGTCCTCTTATGGCCACAGTCCTCCAGTGTGTACTATGGGCATCAAAAAGTTTCAACCAGTACATCGCAAATGAGGCTCCACATATGGGTTCCTAGAAACATGGCTGCCGAGTACATTGGGTTTGTCATGGCCCAATCCCGTAATAGCAGGATTAGTAACAGCCTAGAAATGACAGCCTGATCCCATAATAGCCAGATTAGTAATAGCCTAGATATATTATGACGGCTTACCAACATCTTATTGTTCCAATAAAACAATGCCAAATACGCCTTACCTATAATTTGGCAACAATTTCAGCATGATTTTAAGCGAGCGAAGCAAGCACTTTATGACTGTCTGCATCGATATACACCTCATTGTTTTCTTAACCCGATGCATACCTGTCAACATTAGGAAATTTGTCTGGGGTAGAAAATGCATACCACGGTCAAACTTTTTAGTAATGCGTTGTCATTCTGATATATACATGTATGTGTGTACCAGCTGCATCGAAATAAGTGAAAGGTGGATGGTATGGGAGGGGGTGTCCCCCTTCGAAATAACAAGAAAAAATTGTTATTTCAAACTTCAATATCTGCCATTTAATGCATCTAAAAGGGAATTATTGTCAATAATGTTGATGATATATATATATATATATATATTATATATATATATCACATTTCTTTTAATTTTCTAGTCGACTTTGAAATTTATAAGGCATAGATCTAGGCTTTATTTTGAAGTTTTAATACATGTAATATATTAAACATGTACACACACAGCTTGGGAGACTCAAAGTGATGTTATGGTCATTGTGTTATATTAGAATGTTTAAAATTTAGTATTTCTTAATTTGTTATAACAAATTTTAAAATATACTAAATTCTGAATAAAATATAACAGTTGGATTTGGAATGCAGAATAATCTAGACTTACCTGGAAGAAATATAATCTCAGTCTGATTGCTAAATATTTAAAAGCATGATAATTTTTAAAGTCAAACTTGATTTACCTTTATTTAGAAAGATTTGAACATTTATCACCAAAATATTTGCATACCCAAATATTTATTTGAAGGTTTTTATCTTCATATTATACCTTTTTCATTAATTGATAAGATAAAACATCAAATGAAGACTGAATAGTTCACTAAAAAAAAAAAGAGATTGGATAAAGAAAAATCAAATCTGCTTTTAAAAAGAAAAAAACAGATTATTTAGGTTATATAAATGTGTTTACTGTCATTACTGACATTTTATCATATTCAATACAATGTGTTACAAAAAGATATTATTATCTTTGTATAAAATATTATGTAATGAAATAAAACATCGTTTTTGTATTGAAATCATCACAAATTTAATATACATGTAGAACACTGTATAGTATATGGAGTGTGGACGTCATAGAAGACACAACGATCTCGCTTCGATATTTCTCAGCTAAATTTTTAAAGTAAAATCATTGAGGATTGATACAGAAGCTGCATGAAATTAATATAACATCAGTGATGTTAATCTTTGATAACTGTATATAGGACAGAATATATGGATAGTGATTATAGGTGTGGATGTTTAGTCTTTAGATATACAGGTAATCAGTCTGTATATTAGGTACCTGTCCACAATACAGGTCATTGTGTAATTACCGTTGGCACACGTCCGATAATGACACCTCCATATGGTCTAATGACATTAATTAATAAACAGGGTTATTAGTCCTTGTTCTTCATGACTATTTGGAAGATATAGGGGACTTACATGTATATAACCTAGAATAGATGTCTTAATACTTCAATGATATGGAGGCGCCAGAAATTTCAAGCTATTTTTTTCACCAATTAATAGACTGAAAATTACGATTTAGAACATTTAATCCCGACAAAAATGTCTACCAATCGCTGGAAAATGGACAAGAAGCGGTAGAAATATAGGGAAATCGGTTGAAAATTAGAAAAATCGGTAGAAATCGGTAGATTTTTTCTCGGCGGTAGACAAGCAGTAGATGAATAGAAAAATCGGTAGACTACCGCCGAAATCGGTAGACTTGACAGGTATGCCGATGCATTTAATGTTACGTTACGATGTTACAATGACAAAGCAGCGCTTGCTTCAAGGCAATGCCTTAGGTCATATTAAATCTTTATTTCACATTTCTTTTTGCTTTATCAGACATGTTATCTTAATTGATTTGGAGCTGTAGATCCAAGACTATAAATTTCTTGACAAACCAAAGTCACTTAATAAAGGTCATGTCAAAAGTATTGGTAAAAGCATATATATATATATATATATATATATATATATATATATATATATATATATACTGTAGAATCAGAATATTTCGTTGTGGTTTCAATTTTGTTTATTTTGTTGTTTTCATTTATCAATGAAATTAAAACCATGATGAAGTAATGCACACAATTTTACAATTTTACATAAATTACACATAGTAAAAGTATTACGTTTCTTAATGAACATGTTGTTTACATTTCTTTCCCAACATCATGTTATTTTAAGTTCAACAAAATGTAATGTCAACAAATTTGTTTTATTTTTAAAACAATAAAATTTTATCCCCATGAAATTTTCTGATTCTACATTTTATATAACGCCCACTATAGAAAAAGTACTTAAATACATGTAAATAAATACCTGTATAACATATACATGTAGCATATTTGTATAATATATTTATGAGAGGGGTCAAGTTCAGTTCAACTTCAATGTTTCTACATGTTTATCCCCTGTCTGATCTTTAAGATTATATACATATACATATGCTTGTATCCTGAACGTGGTATGTCAAGTTCAGTCAAAGCTCATGTTCATTGTTTCTATATTTTGCTTCTTAAAGACGATAAAATTACACTAAATGTGTATTTCTTGCTTATATATGCATATTAAATGATACATCAAACAAAATCCCTATTTTTATCACAAGTAAATTACTTTTTTAACATGGAAAACAAACATATACTACCCAACATTCCTCCCTTGAGAGTCACATTAACCATTAGCACATAATTCTCAATGATTTTACAGGTTGGTTTTTTTTTTCTTTTTACCTGATAGGTGTATTATGATATTATGACCATGCTTGCATGTAACTGATTACGCACGTACTATTTATAACGTATTTATAACAATGCTACATGCATATCAAAGAGAGGCTTTTTTTTCTTTAGTATCGTACTGTAATCCTTTTACACATTGTTTCTGGACAATTATATGCTTGTAGTTGTGAACATTTATCGCATACATCTTCCAGATTCTATAAATATGCTTTCACAATGACTTTTCCTGATTATTGTCATTTTTTGTATGTAGGTGTATTAATGATTAGTGATGGTAATCTTGAGGTACTAATTAGCAACTCATGGCACAGCAATATAAATAGCGTCTGTGAGAAATACCTACAGAGTTTTTTTTTCACCTGAGTAAGAAAGGGAGCATGGATGACGTAAGGTGACCTGCTGCTTGTTTGACTTTCTGGACTCCACAATGTTTCAGTTATACAGGTGATGACAAGGGTTTGATAGTGGAAGAAAAAGCCTGGTTATAACTGTACCCAAGAAAAGACTACCAGCTCTCAGAAAATTGAACTGATTAACTTCCTGATACATGTAGATCATGTAGCGTAGGTTCCTGCACTGACTAGAGGTGAGATACTTTTGATAAGTGATGTTCTAACCTTAGACACAGTGCAACACCCACCACATCTTTGGAAGAGCTATGTTCTTACATTAGCGACAGTGACAACCCAACCACACTATCCCACCCCAACCCAACCCACCACTCTGTTTTGAAGAGTAATATTCTTATCTTAGCTCCATCGGAACCGGCACCCACCCCCAAGTCCCTCTTTTGAAGAGTGATGTTCTAATCTTAGACACAGTGGAACACACCCATCCCACCCACCCATCTCTTTGGAAGAATGATGTTCTAACTTTAGCCACAGTGAAAACCCAACCACCCCACTCACATCCCCCCTCTCTTTTGATTAGTGATGTTTGTACCATAGCCCCACTGCAACTCACCACCCCCTTTTGAAGAGTGATGTTCAAACTTTAGCCACAATGCAACCCTCACACCTGACCCTCCCCCACCAACCCCCTCTTTTGAAGACTGATATTCTAACCTTAGCCACAACTACATGTAGTGCAAAACGCCCCCCGGTGACCTTTTGCAATTTGTTGTAATTTGTTTTTGTATAAGCAAGTGTGCGTAATGCAGTGCACATGGCAGAAAATTTAATGGAAAAAGTCATGAAAAATAAATGTATTTCTATCTCGTTGAACTTTTTGTTTTGTTTTGAATTTTTTTGTTTTTGTGAGTGTATATATGTTTGTTTGGTTTTTGCACCTTACGTGTATCTTTTTGTATCCTTCTTCTGGGAGCTAAGATTAAATCATATAAGTACTTTTACAAAAACACACACACACTCACACACACACACACTCACACACTCATACACACACACTGACACACACACACACACTGAGACACATACACACACACACTCATACACACACACTGACACACACACATACTCATACACACACACTGACACACACACACACACACTGAGACACACACACACACACACACACACACTGAGACACACACTCACTCACACACACACACACACAAACACACATATATATTGCTTAATGCCACAATTTTTTGAAAGTCCTTTTTTCCAATTCTCCCTCTAATTTCATTGAAGGTTTTCATTCAGCCAATTGCCAAACTCCGTTATTATGCCAAATTTTGTCTTAAAACAAATGGTGGCAGTATAATGAGGTTTTACTGTATGTGCTATGATGAACACTGTATTGACTCTGTCTCATGAATATTACATGTTATTTAAGAGGCCTAATCATCCTAGGATTTGAAGTGTCAGCCATTTATTTTTCTGCGACCTTTTAATGAGGTGTTTGGTATTTCAGTAGCAGCACTTCATCAAATGTAATGCATCATTTGAATTTTCTGTAATTTGTAAAAAGATCGGAGCATACAGCACTCAGGATGACAGTATTACATATAAGTGTCCCCAGAACGAGGGGTCAACTTGGTAACAACATAACCATGGTGATATCAGACTAAAGCTACCTTTACAGTACTGCAATAGATTTAAATTTTAAATACCAAAAAAATTTATCTAGATTTTTCAGTTATAATGGGTCTGTCCAGTTCTTTTAATGGTGGAGGAGAGAACCCGGTTACAATGTACCCGAGAAGAAACAGCCACCCGTCCACGAGTAAACTTGCAAATTTTCTCACGGAAATCAGCTTAGGTTTCAGCAGGGCACAAACCTGAGCTGACCAGAAGTGAGAGACTTCATGGTTCAAAACCTGATAATCTAACCAATCAGCCACAGAGGCCCCTAAATACAGAAAGAACTTGGGAGATTTGTTGTGATAGGATGATATTTGCCAAATAGAAATGATTCTTCTATCTCAATAATTTGAAGAGATGTTACAATTTTGTGATTGATTTTTCGGAGGCCTGGCAGTTGTATACATGTACATGCCTGGATCATGCATAAGACAATAGTTTTTGAAAAAGAAAGAAAATTTTCTTTCGCAAAGCACCTTGTTTAATATTAATGAAAGTCACAGATTTCAATACTTTTGCAAAATCTTTTTTTGGAACAGGGCTGGGGCTTGAGACATGTTGGGAAAGTTAGCAATGTTTCCAATATGTTTGGAAAACCACTACAGATTTGTGTATGCTTTAAATACATCGTACTTTTATAAAGAATTTTCAACTCAGTTTTAATTTTCAGTGCATCTGGATGATAGAAAGAATGTATTTACATCAGATTTTAACTTTTCCTTTTTTTTTTTTTTTTTTTTTGTACATTTTTCGCCTTTACTTAAGCAATGTCGGTATATTTTTGTAATGGGGGTGAAGTCAATAGTTTTATCAGGGAACAATGGTAACATTTTTTTTTATCAGGAATGGGATCAAAAAGAGAGAATCTAGGGGAACCTGGGTCTTTCAGAGTGGTGCAGAATGTTAGAGAAAGCATGCATGTTAAGGAAATCTTGAAAAAGATTGAAGTAATAAAGAAAAAATTATTGAAGCAGTATTAGTCCATAGAATTTATGACACTTCCCTCCTCAAGAATGTGGGGCTTCCCTAGATGAGTGGCTAGAGCATCGTGCTTTAAACCATGAAGTCTCTCACTTCTGGTCAGCATAGATTCAAGCCCCGCTGAAACCCAAGTAGATATTTTGTGAAGAAGTTTGCCAGAGTACATGCAGAAGGCTGGTGGTGTCATCCAGGGTGCTTTTGTAAGCAGGTTCTGTCCTCAGTTATTAAAAGCCTGGCTGCCACCAATTATAACCGAAAGATTGCGAAGTGTAGCATAAAACACCATTCAGATAAAAAATCCTTTACGATGTAACAATGAATCAAATGATTGAATTAATCTTGGCAAAGCGTAAAGGAAATCAGGAATTATTGGCATCGGCAGATTTTTTTTCGTAATATGATGTCTTTACCATTCGTATCATGTTAAATTTTGACAGACATTTGCATGTATTAGAAATGATAGGAGCTTGCTTCATGTTATACCTGTAATTGAATTATGCATAAATTCTTAATGCATTTCGACAGGTACAGCACATAAAATGAAATTAGCTACCTCTAGATAAGACTTTTTTTTAATGTTTGTTTCATTGACAAAAAAATGACAGTCAATTACGAGAAACATTTTTTCTCTTTTATTGTATTATCATAAAATCCTTTTTCTATGTTCTTCAATTTTTGAAACTACTGGCCCAGCCATCATAAAACTTGCAAATTTACTTAAGTCTGAGAATATTCTCAACTTGGCCTCTTCAGCCAATCAGACTTCAGTATTTGCCAATTTTGATAAAATTTTTAGACATACGAAATTCTTAAGTTTTATGGTGCCAGGCCCTGGTAAGATAAGAGGGTTGTCAGTGTGGGTTTGAACCCCACTGGAACCCACAATGTAACCCATTTATAGGAGATCTTGAATGTGTGTTAGTGTAGTTGCAGAAGGTCGATGGTCTTTACCCAACTAGGCTGCAGACAATTTTTAATGGTAGAGGAAAGAACCTGGTTACAACATACATGTAAATGATAAGAGACCACCCCCACCCACCCTGAAAAAAAAGTATACTGGCAGACTTTCTCACAAAATCAACTAAGGTTCAAGTGGGACTCAAACTTGTGCTGACTAGAGGTAAGAGACTTCATGAATTAGAGTGTAGTGCCCTAAGCAATCAGTCACAGAGGCCCCGACTTTTAGATGAAACTAGAAATCGCTGTCTCATGTCATTAGTCCGGTAGGCCTGGCATATTAAAAGAAAACCTCACAGCACTGGGATAAGTCCATTGCACAGGTCAATATTTGTGGCACTGCACCTAGAGCTGATTAATTGGTAATAAGAAGAATTCCATATACAACATGTACTTGGAGAGACTTAATTATTTCAATTATTGATGAAATTTATTTAATGTTGTATTAAACAAAGGCTGAGCAGTATTTGTTCAACTTTGACATAACTGTATCAGTGCACCAGGGTCGACTTCCGAGAGTTAGATTCATCCTTTTAAATTTACTCTGTCCAGACTTATTGATTCCGTAGCAACTCCAATTTATCTGTTTGTACATCCTTATTATCTAGAGGTTGAATTTGGCATTTCTGTCTCATTAATCAGTTGGACTAGTTGGGAAAAAATTTTAATTTTCCTGTGACAAGTCCGCTTGCCCCAAAGTGATATGAAGAATTACCAAATACATGTATAGTAGTATTCACCGAATCGGTACCAGGATTACTGAATTGGTGGCTATAGTATATAATCTATTTTTGCATTTTATATATTATATATTCTCATGAGTCAAAGGGACTACATACATGATTATTTTAGTTTTTTGAGAAAAAAATAAAGGGACTGATTACCGGCAGTTATGGTGTTCAATGTCCATAGTTTCTTTAGTCATTGCTCATGTTTACTTTGTAATGTTTATACAATTTATACTAGTCAATCGGACTAACTGATCGAACAACCTTGACTTGTCCACTGCACAAAATACTAGTCTCAGACTTGCAGACTACTGCTAATTTTGAACCCTGTTTTTTTATTTCTACTTGTAAACTGTGATCATAAACTGAGATCAAAGTAAATTTTCAATTTCGCATCGAATTTCAATAGACCTGAGCTATAGAGCAGAAATTTGATTTTCACTAATTATGATTTAACATCAAAAAAAAGGACAAAATTGTATGACTTAGCAGAGTTTTCCACCCTATTGTAAGGGGCCTTAATAAGGCCCCATTCCCAAGGCAAATAGCAGAATTTCTTGTATTTTCAAACAGTTTTGTGATTTGTAAGCTATGTTCAATTTCATTGATCTCAACGACATCACTAAATAATGCCAAAATTGAATCCCTGCTAAAAAATCTGCCTTCTGTAAATCCAGAAATATTTGTGGGGCTTTGTTTTCATGATACACAAGTTCTAAATTCATTCACTAGATAATATTTTTGAGATTTCCAATGCTAATTTAGTTATACTATTATCATACTTCATTACGCAATAATTTTATTTTCGTTAGGGAGAGCTCTCACTAAATTATGTGTAAATAAAATTCTCGGGAATAAAACCAGACTTAGAGTAAATGGCTTTGAATATCAGTATTATATTTGACACAGTTTTACATTGCAGTTAGATATTCATACCTCTTGCTAATTTTACTTAAGCTTACTGCCACAGGCACTTCATTGAAAAAACATGTGCAGAGAATTTAAATGTACATGTAGATATTTTATGATTTATTCACAAGTTGCAAACAGATATAGCTTAGATGTATTTCTCATGGTTTTATTTTCTGGAACTATTTTTGTCTTAGATTTCTTCATATTGGTTTATTCCACTTTTTCTGTAACATTGACAAATATGCAGGTAGATTTTTTTTTCTGTTATTTTGATGGAATAAAAACATAAATGATAAACTACCAGGAAATGAAATGATTAACAACCAGGAAATAAAGGAACATAATAAGACAGTCCATAAACCCACTCAATTAATTTTTTCTTGTACATGTACAGGTACCAACATTTTGTGCTTGCAATTTTGGAATTTAACTCAATTTTTGTGAGTATTTCCAGCTTAATTTCGAACCTTGGTGACATCAAGCCGTTGACATTCATGTACGAAGTGAAAGTCACAGGCCTTTGGGATGGGACTTAAAACTTGTATTTTGGCAGGTATGGCAGGTAAAGAACCCTCACTGCATCAGTCAATAGCACGGGTCAAAATTTGTTGCATTTGACCTAAAGCTATAAGCATCTCAAAATAAGTGAAAAATTCTTGACTGGTATGTAAAACAAAAACAAAACTAACAGAAAAAACAATCATCTCCATGTTTTGTAAGTAAAAAATGTAAAGAGCTGATCTGCTGTAATGAAAAATCGTACCTCTCAATACAGTGATAACTGCATTGATAAATCGTATGTCTGTCTTCCATATGTACCGATTACAGAAACAGCGTGAAGTGGATACAGATGGTGTGACCTATTAATAGTTGTTTGATTGTCAAGTTTGGTTGTTGTTACCACTTCTAAGAGCTCTTTACTTATACAGGAAGATAATAGACCCTTTAGTCCTGTGACTTTGGTTGGCAAAATGATACAGATACACACACCGTATCATTTTGCCAACCAAAGACTGGCAAATTAACAGGACTGTAGTTACTGCTAAAGGGTCTATTAGAATCAGGTGAGTTGCCACAAATTTTGACTTGGATACCTGACCTGTTGTAGTATGGACTGGATACCTGACCTGTAGTATGGACTGGATACTTGACTTGTAGTATGGACTGGATACCTGACCTGTACATAGTATGGACTGGATACCTGACCTGTTGTGTACTAGATACCTGACCTGTAGTATGATGGACTGGATACCAGACTTGTAGCATGACCTCTATGACATTCACTCATTTTGCCCAGCGCTTGGTTTGACAGTTTACTTGCGGAAGGCCGATGGTCTTCTCCTGGGTTTTCTCCTGCACTATTAAAAACTGGCTACAAACCACATGACTAAAAAATTGTTGACTATTGCATAAAACAATTCAAATTTGAATTCTGAGTGCTTGGCCATGAAACAGGCACAGCCTTTAGTTTTACCTACATTTGTAGGTATCACATGCTACCAGGAATCAAACCCAAGACCTTCTGCTTGCAGTTTACTGTAAATGCTTTGCCACGAAACCACTGCAAGTCATTACAGGGGGCCTCCATGGCTGACAGGTTAGAGCATCAGGTTTTAAATAATGAAGTCTCTCACTTCTGGTCAGTGCAGATTTGAGTCCTGACTGGAACCTCAAAACTAATTTTTGTAAGAAAGTTAGACAGTTTACTTGTGGGAAGCTGGTGGCCTTTTCCTGGATGTTTGGTTGTTGTTACCATGGATGCAGTGTAACCCGGTTCTCTCCTCCACCAATGAAAAACTGGCCACCACCTGTGCATATAACTGAAAAAATTGTTGAGTGCGGTATAAAACAGTATTCAAAATCAAATCAAAGCAAGCTGTGACAATTTCAATGGTTGATGCCATATACTGTACGTGTCCTTATTTTAGCGGTATTCTTATATTAGTGTCTTTTGCGCTCAAGTCATGGCGCTAATTCAAGTGCAGCGCTAAAAATTCTCCATCTGTCTTTCTGCATAACAAAACTATAATGGTATCTGTAGTACAAACGATCAGTTTTTATTACTGTTTACTAGTACCATGTAATACTTATAAATGGTCAGGTACAATCTTCACCTTACCTGCATTGTGTAGAC
Source organism: Atrina japonica (assembly GCA_030159075.1). Lineage (NCBI taxonomy): Eukaryota > Metazoa > Mollusca > Bivalvia > Pterioida > Pinnidae > Atrina > Atrina japonica. Next base: position 476,016 of record BROG01000149.1, read on the forward strand.
TGTTTCATAGTAAACATGAATCCGGGATACTGTTACCTGTATGTGATCGTTGTCTAAGTACAGTTTGTATCTGGGAAAGTGTATCATTTTAAAAAATATTCTTGTTGTAATTGCGCGAATTCAAGATTGCGCTAATAAGTCTACAACCCCTCAGAGCGCTAAAATATGAGTGTGCTAATTTAAATACACATACATTATCCTTCAAAACATGATTCTCTTTCCTTTCAGTTCTTCAATCTGTACAGGTCAACTTAGCAATAGTACTATCTACCAGCACATGACCCTAAATTCAAAGACAAAAAATAGTGCCCAACTACATCATGTACGTGTAGTATTAATACACAGTTAACCATTCAGCCGTTCAGGCGTAATATCGGAGAAACCCTCTGATTCATCACAAGATGTTTGGATGAGTGCGGATATGTCCGCATTCACCAGTTGCTTGTGGCTATGTTGAAAAAATAATTGGTTAAATCTACATATCAGTGCTTGCTTGATGCTGATTAAATGTATGTTTATTTTTTCTAGAGAATTTCGATTTGTATTGAAGTTTGCTGTGAAGTTGTTGATTGTAACGATAAACATTTAAAGTAATATCAAGAGTATATTTTGTCCTGTGAGGTTTATAGCTCTTAACGAGAAATCAGGTGTAATTTTACCTGATGTGTATGATCAGCAATATAACATCAGCAAATAACTGGAATTAATACATTTCTGGTGATTTTATTGGTTGAAAAGAGAGAAAACTTTCACAATGACCTAAACACTAATTAGTCATGACCACTGATGTATCAGTCTAATGGTCACAAATGAATCAATGAACGTGCATCAGTTTAACTTCCTTGTTTAAGTTTATATTAGAAAACAAAAAATTTCAATTTTTTTTTTTCATATTTGTTCCTGAAATTTAATAATAAGTATTGATTTTATCGGGTATACTTTTTCCTTGTTATTGTAATATATGAACAGATGTAGGGAACTTGTCAAAAGAGTAGGGCCAGGGTGGGAAAAAATTGGGCCAGGGTGGAATAAAATTGGGCCAGGGTGGAACAAAGGTGGAGCAACATTGAACCTGGGATTTTGGACAAAGGTGGAACAAAATTGAACCTGGGATTTTGGACAAAGGTGGAACAGAATTGGGCCAGGGTGGAACAAAATTGGGCCAGGGTGGAACAAAATTGGGCCAGCTAGGATGGGACAAACACCTCATGTCCTGTATAATGTTAGACCCCAGTTTTTGACATCTCAGTAGATTATAACACAATCTTAACATGTTTGTTTAATGCCATTTATGTTTTACAACCATCATGAAATTAATTACATATAACTTGAAAGAGATGGCATTTATTATGAATATTAATTATCGATAATTGTACCGATATATGTGATCAATCAGACAGGTATTGCCAGTATTAAGATGATCTAAGGCTTGCTGCTTTTAACATGTTTTAATTTAATCTGTTGATCACTTTGATTTGATTTGATTTGTCTCTGAACAATTCATTGTTTGCTGATTTGATCACTGTTTGCTGTACAAGGAGACTTTGTACTTTTAAAACTTAATTGTGATCTAGCCAAAATCATTTGTTGTTAGGATTAATTCTTGAAGTGCATGCTGCAGTGTCATTAATTATTGCATTTTTAACATTTGTACTGTGTGTGTGTGTGTGTTTGTGTGTGTGTGTGTGTGTGTGTGTGTGTGTGTGTGTATGAAAATCACTTGTTGTTAGGATTAATTCTTCAAGTGCGGTGTCATTTTATTGCAGTTTTAACATTTCTACTCTGTGTGTTTGTGTGTGTGTGCGTGTGTGTGTGTGTGTGTGCATGTGTGCGTGCACATCCATGTGTGTGAGATGAGAGTAAATTTGGTAACTTCAGACCCTGGTCCCTCACATAGAACTTCTACTTCTGTTTGTGAAAATCCAAGATCCTTCAGAATAGGGACCGGGATCCCTGACATATATCTTCTTTGAATTTTAAATAGTGTTTATGCCATGCACACTCAACGATTTTTCAGTTATATGGTGGCAGCCAGTTTTTAATGGTGGTGGAGAGAATCCGGTTACCTGGAAAGAGACCACTGGCCTTCCGCAAGTAAACTGGCAAACTTTCTCACAAAAACCAGCTTACCTGGTATGTTCCAATGGGGCTCAAATCTGTGCTCATATATCTTCTATTTCTGTTTGTAAAAATTTTAGATACCCCACAATAGGTTACTGTTTTCTATTTCAATCTGTTGAAAACCCTCATTGCTCAATGGCCATAAGTGCCGAGCCGAGCATTGGCCAAAATATGAAGCCCTTCACCGGCATTTGGTGACGTCTCCATATGAGTGAAATATTCTTGAGTGGGACATTAAACAACAATAAACAAACAAACATCAGTCTGTTGAAGAACAGTGTCTGTTGCAGCATCTTTCTGCTATCTTTTTTGTGAGATTGTGACTTCTTAGAGACTATAAATAGACTTTTTTTATTTGTTTGAATGGTATAGTTTTATCCACCACACTCAATATCAGTATTATTTTGGGATCCATTTTCTTTTTATTGAGAACACTAGAGTTACAATCAGGCTGAAATTCTGCACCGATTTTAAGTTTATTTTTTTTAAAAAAAACAGGTCTCAGATTTATCATATATATCAAAAGATAACTTAAAATCGGGGTAGAATTTTGACCAAAATTACGATGTACCTTTGCAGAGACTACGAGCCTTTCCGCACATAAACCTTCTCACAAAATCTTATACTGGTAAATATTCAAAACTAAATACAGATTACATGTATTGTCCGATTCGCATAAGATGGCAAGGTGGCATAAAGTTTTGATTATTATACGCTATGATTCGACTAAATTTTTAGTTATGACAACCTAAACAGATGAAATCATTTTACTCTTCACCGGATACTCTCTTATGTATGGTGACAAATAGGAACAATCACTCTAATCAGTGTAATTTTAATGTTATGCTTTATTACCTAAGTTCTAAACTCGTCCACGTCAAGAATGGGTTCATAAGACTCCGGCCCGCCAGGTTATATGGATTTTACTATACCTAAAAATCCTGATAGTATGTACAAGCGTTCAGCTGTACTTTACCATTCCACATCACAAATAAACACATTAATCACATTTCCTAGATTTGATTAACCAGAAATGAGAGATCAGATTTCAGACATTATATATGATTAGGTTTTACAAGAATTACTCAGTATCATGAAAATGTATTACTGGCCTTAGGGAAGGTCAGTCTTGCTGAGATTGTTTACCATGTAACATGATGTACAAAACATTTCAGAATTCATCAGATAAAAGCTCAAATGAAATTTGATGAATGTATAGTGCGTTGCACTGAGGGTTTGATCATGTGAAATCTGATTGTAAACTGGCATGTAAAAGTCTAGTCGCGAATTTCACAAGCAGATTAAGTTTGTGATTGTCAGTAGTGAAATTGACAACCATTGCAGTATAGGCTTTTCTATTGATTGTCTCTAAAATATGCTGGTTGGTTGACTATCATTGTAATTCTTGACACTGGAATATGAAATTACACAAATTGGGGCTCACAATGTTTTTGTTTTGTTTCTTTGATCTTTTGAAGTTAAAATGTGTTCAATTTCTCTCTTTTTTCTTTCTTTTTTCTATTTTTGATGCACTTCTGCTTTCTATAATTTATTTTTATCACTTGTTTTGTTTTATTTTTTGGCTCACTTTTTTTTTACCATTATCAAGAATAAATGGATAGCATAATTAATTTTATAGATCAGTGTTACATTTTCAAGACAAAGGTCCCTGGTTTGTTTCCTGATTTTTCATCTCCTACACACTGACCCCTTCCCACCTTCCAAGCTGGTTATGCCTAAATTGAGGTTCAAAGGTTATAAGTCAATGTGCAGTTCAATTCCTTTGTCCTGTGTCTTTAGGGGTAAATTAGTTAAGTCTTTTAATATATGGACCTCTCAAGAAAGACACTACCGGTATTATACACATGCTAGGTTTCTCTCCCAGCCTTACAGGGATGAATGGCAAGGGCTTTAAGTAGTCACACCACAAAATCGAGTCCAACCAGCACCACCTCCATTATCAACGACCCATATCAAACTCCCGAAACCAAAACCATATCAATTATTTACAGTATGTTTGGGGGCCGACTCCATGGCCAAATATTTAGAGCATCGCGCTTTAAAACATAAAATCTCTCACCTCTAGTCAGTACAGGTTCAAGCCCTGCTGGAACCTCAGCTGATTTTTGTGGACCTCCGTTTTCAGTCTCATCTGAAAGACTCGTGACTTTCACTTTGTACACAGAGCACTTGGCGAGGGGACATCACTACCATTTTTAAGGTCTTTGGTATGACCCTATCCAGGAATCAAACCCAGGACCTTCAGTTTGCAAGTGGAACGCTCTACCACTACCGCTAGACCACCACATGCGTGTATATAGGTAATCATGGCGCTGTCTAAATCATGTTTGGCTATATAAAAATGGACTATTCACACTCTCTCTCCTTTTAAACCAGGTTCAACTGTATTAGTACAGTGGAATCTGTATTGAGACACCACCAGCTTGTGAGACCACATTTTGGAAAGCACTTGGTCAAATACCAGTAATCCTGAAGATAAACCCTCTTTTGAGTGATAAACTGTCTCAGGAAACCACCTGTCCCATGAAACTACATTTCATTGGCAGATTTGGTGGTCTCTAAAGCCAGGTTTCACTGTAGTGGTCTACTGACTGTGGTATACAGTGGAACCTGTCTTGTGAGACCATCCCTTTTGCCATTGAAAAGTGGTCTCTCAAAACAGGTGGTCTCTCAAAAGAGTTTTACTTAAAGGATCATTTAACTAAGTGAATGTCAGGTTGTGGTCTTAAAAGGCAAGTGGTCTTTCATGAGAGTGGTCTTTCAAGACAGGTTCCACTGCACCTGGTTTGTGTATACGAGTAGGGGCTGAGGGAGCAACTATACAAACCCTTACCAAAATATGAAGCAGTGCTATGTTGCAGCAATGTTGTGGTACTATTGCAACATTGCAGCATTATTGTTTTTCATATGCGCTGGCACTATTTTGCAGCATTATTCTGGCACCATCTTGTGGCTCTATCATGTACTATTCTGGCACTATGATTCTGGCACACTGATTGTTGTACCACAATGTTGTGCCAACATTGTTGCAACATTCATATTTTTGTAAGGGAAGTATTACCTTGTTAATTTATATTTAAATAAAAATAATCTGACTGTTTGTCATCTTGTTTTAATTAATCTCAGACAATTTTTTTTTCTATTTACAGGACTTAACATATTATGAATAGAAGATTATAGACCAGGACCAGCTGCCATGTTTAATGAAGAAAGTATTGTGACAATATTTTTCACAATCACAATTATCGTTACAAATGTTTTAATTCTGTTGGTGATACTTTGGACAGAATCAATTCGAAATGTCAACAAAATTTATTTTTGTTCCCTAACAATTGCGGATCTATGTGTGGGCGTGTTCATTACACCTTTTGCCATTTTCAGTACGTTCACAAACTCTTGGATTCACAGCGATAAAAAATTCTGTCATATTGAGGCATATCTACTAGTGATATTTTTCATTACTGGAATATATTCTCTATCGTGGATAAATGTGGACCATTATCTTGCCATACGTAAGCCACAGCGCCACAAGGTTGCCATGACAACTGCAAGGTCACTATGTTGGATTGCCTTTGTATGGGTTGCGGCTATAAGTTTTTGCAGTCCCCCGTTGTTTTCTTTTGAGCGTGCCACTTATTATGACCAGGTGTTCCTTTGCACAATTGATGCCGGACAACATAAGCCTTATTTTGTTACTGCTGGTATACTAGTATTATTTCCAGCAGTGTTGGCTTTGTTTGTCACAAATGGCTACATCTTTACGAGTCCATTCCGCAAAAAAAGACAAATGTACGAATCAATCTTAATGGACACATCTACACGACCAAAAAATTATTTCATGAATTTTTTAATATCGATGGTATTCACTATTGCCTGGATCCCTTGGCTCATTCTGCAGATATACGGAGTTTTCATTGAAAAAATATCCGATTACCCTCATTCTGCACATTTTTATTTACTGTGGTTTGGTATCGGGAATTCTTGTTACAAATTTTTCGTGTATTTAGCCTGGAGTCCTGACTTTCGGCGAGGCTTAAAACAACTCTGTGGGCACCATGATTGTCGCTGTCCAGATTGTGCAGTTACTCAAAGCTTTAGCATCAACTTCATCACTGCAAATACTGGCAAATAGCCAAAATCAAAATCACTCAGAACTTGAGCTGTTCATCATTGCCAGCTCTGGCTAAACGCTCACTGCATTTAAGCAGAGTATCAGCATTAAGTTGTTACTACTGGAGCCGGAAAATCTCTTTGTGCATTCACCAGAGCAGAGAAACCATCTTTGTTCAAGAAAAGTGATATCATTAAGGTGAAGCATGGTGTACTCGTCCAGATCCTTACATGTTTTATCATCATAGCCATTGGCAACAAGTCGACATTTGAAGTTCAGCAAACATTTTCGTTTGGTCGAGAAAATCGCGTCCGAATTGTTTCCATATACAGTCATCTCAACTTATCACGAGACCGTATACGACAAAATGCCGATTATAGCGAGGATATACAAGTGTCTCTTACCCCAGCATTTCTTGCAATATACTATATGAATATTGAAATCTGGCTTTAATGATGTTGGAATCCATCTCCCTTCCACTTTGTTATAAGTGGAGTTGACTGTATTCTGAAAGTAAACAAACAAACGAAATGAAAGATGTGAGAAGGCTATGAATAGGATTGAGATTGTGCCAAGTCAAATACAATGGTGGAATGACGATTTACAGTAATTGCTGTAGTATTATTTATATAGACTGGACAGTACATGGTCATTAATAAAGCGGTCACATAATTACACTAACGAGTGGCATTCAGGCATTTCGTTTGGTAATGAAATAAGTGACATTTAGTTTAGTACAAAAACATTTGGTCATTGTAGCTCAGTATTGGGTAAAGCAGATGATAATTAAACAATGCTTGCTTTTAATATGAAGTCTTATCTTGAAGTGGAGCTACCCCTTAAAGGGGCATTTAAGTTGTGGTATTTTTTCAAATTTTTTTGTTTACTTTTTTTACTACTTAGATTACAAAAAAGAGATATACCGTTACACAGGGCATAGAAATTCATAAATTCCTGTATATTTTGTGAATGTTGCTTTAGAAGCCCTGTTTAACAATTATTCACTCTCAGTTTATTAACTCAACCTTACCATTCTTATTCATTCGCCTTCGGCTTCTTAGGGTATTTATACTGCATATTTCCGTGCTGTCCGGCAAGGTACAGGCTATTATACTCACCTTTAAAGAGGTCAAAATCAATGACCTGTAACGATAGTTATATAAGAACGGGCATGTGTCAGTATTGCCATCTTTTAAAGTAATCAGGTTTGCAATCAACCTAACATAATTTGGGTGGGAAATCAGAGGTGGGTTGATAAATACCCTTCGAGCCTCCGGCTCATTCTAAGAATGTTCCTCATCCATCACATTAGCATGATTTAATGAGGTTCCATTATATGAATATGTGACATTGGATCTGACCTTATTTTCACAAGGAATATAAGATTTTTCATGCCTGTGTTATTAGCTCTTATTTGTTATTGTACAACAAGTACAAGCAGAAAAAGTAAAAAAAAGAAATAATTTTTTTTTAATAAACACAGCTATGCCCCTGTAAGACCCTCACTTTTTACAACTTTACATCAGGTTTGAAAAATGGGCTTAAATTTGATTCTCCAATTGCCCAGGGTCGGGCCCTAATTTACCACCATTTCTGAAGTGTCTGTTCATTTGTGGAATGCCTATGCTCAGCCATTGTGTGTGGTCTAATACTTCTTGGCACCAACTGTTGGTGTACAAGTAAAGAAGTGTAACAACTAAAGGTTACTAGATAACTTAGAGTATGTCTTTCAGTTTGCTCAGACACAAATATTTTTTGACACAGTCCCTTAGTTTTTACATCTGATTCCTCCTGCTTTTGTAATGATGATCAAGACCGCAGAAATTCAAAAGAGAATACTTTTATTGCCAACAATGATTAGGAATTTCATGGAATATTAGTAATGAAAAGCAAACATTCCTATTAAAATCAGATGTTTAAAAATGTAAACGCAAATGATAATGTATCGTTGGAATGGAGAAATCTAATTAAGTGCAACAATGTAAAATGATTTGTATCTAAATTTTAGGTCTGACCGAATTTCATAAAATTCCTTTAATTTTTTTCTTATCGTAAAATGTTTTCATTCACCGAAAAAAATATCATTCCGTGTGTTGATTTCAAAATTAACCCTCCAATTAAGATGGGGATGAAAAAGAGCTATGGCGTAATAGACAGGTTTACGTGATTTCTTTACGAAAACTTATTGCAAATCTAATGACGATCAATCAATATAGGCAATGTCTGTGAGATGGTCCATCCATCTGCATCAACAATTTGGTTTATTAGCTGTTGCGTATAGCTCTTTGGTGAATTTGAAACTCTGCTTCGCAATTCCGCCACGCAGATTCTTGTTAATCATTTATATTTTTTGAGTCGATTGTTATGTTAGACTCATCAGTAAATGCCAAAAAAAAAGAATCAGTTTACACAAAAATAGAACTTTGACCTTGCCACTCGACAATTTGTACAAGAACTTGGTTACAAAATGTAAGTTAAATATTTACAAATATTTTGTTAGTGACCTTGAAATTGGTTTTTCAAGGTCAGTTGTTTTTTATTTATTTGGCACATTTAAATTAATTTTTTTTTCTATTTTCTGTAGTAATCTGTTAAATTCTTTTTGGAATATAAGTCAATATAATATAATATCATATCGACCACAAACTATTATTGACTTCAAGTCATATTAATTACTGTGTTTTCATGTGTAGTATTCAGACCAACTCCTCTTGACATCTGGTTTCATTTATTGTCTGAGAGAATGTAAATTCCCGGTATTGTGTTTCTTATTTGATAACAAAATCCAATCATATTTCATCACATACACACACACACACACACACACACACATGCTCTCACACACATATACTCTCACACATACACACACATACACACACACACATAGACACACAAACACAAAAATACTCACACACACATATACTCTCACACATACATACATACACACACACACTCTCACACACACATATATAAACACACATACACACAGTCTAAATGTCAGAGACACACTAACACACACGGACAAACACAGAATGATAGAAAGCCACCTGTCTCCAGAGACCTTGACAGACCTGTTTTTGTATATCTGTCGCACATACATATACACACAGTTTAAACGTGAGAGACACACTAACACACACAGACAAACACAGAATAATAGAAAGCCACCTGTCTCCAGAGACCTTGACAGACCTGTTTTTGTATATCTCTGGCACATACATACACAAAGACATACACACAGTCTAAATGTCAGAGACACACTAACACACAGAGACAAACACAGAATGATATAAAGCCACCTGTCTTCAGAGACCTTGACAGACCTGTTTTTGTATATCTCTGGCACATACATACACACACAGACATACACACAGTCTAAATGTCAGAGACACACTAACACACACGGACAAACACAGAATGATAGAAAGCCACCTGTCTCCAGAGACCTTGACAGACCTGTTTTTGTGAAAATCACCTGTCTTGAGATACTAGCTTAATTAATGAAACCGACTTCTCTTGAGATACCAGTGTTATAAAATCACATGTCTTGAGATACCAGTGTTATAAAAATAATCTGTCTTGAGATACCAGCCTAATAAAATCTACCTGTCTCGAGAGACCAGTGTTGTGGAAACCACCTGTCTTGAGAGACCATTGATGTGAAAATCACCTGTCTTCAGAGTCCAGTGTTTTTAAAAAAATCTGTCCATTGTGGTAAAAATCACCTTCCTTGAAAGTCCAGTGTTGTAAAAATAAGCTGTCTCGAGAGTCTTTTGTTGTAAAAATCATCTGTCTTTAGATACCAGTATTGTGAAAGTCACCTATCTTGATAGACCAGTATAATGAAAATAACCTGTCTTCAGACACCAGTGTTGTAAAAACCACCTGTCTTGAAAGATCAGTGTTGTCAAAACAACCTGTCTTGAGAGACCAGTATTGTGAAAATCACCTGCCTTTAGAGACCAGTGTTCTGAAAACCACCTGTCTTGAGAGACCAGTTTTATGAAAATCACCAGTCTTGAGAAACCAATATAGTAAAGATGACCTGTCTTGAGAGACCAGTGTTGTAAAAATCACCTGTCTTGACAGACCAGTTTTAAGAAAACCACCTGTCTTGAGAAACCAGTGTTATGAAAACCACCTGTCTTGAGAGACCTGTGTTGTGAAAATAATCTGTCTTGAGAGACCAATGTTGTGAAAACCTCCTGTCTTGAGGGGCCAGTGTTGTCAAAACAACCTGTCTTTAGAAACCAGTGTTGTGAAAACCACCTGTCTTGACAGACCAGTGTTAAGAAAACCACCTGTCTTGAGAAACCAGTGTTATGAAAACCACCTGTCTTGAGATACCAGTGTTGTGAAAATAATCTGTCTTGCGAGACCAATGTTGTGAAAATAACCTGTCTTGAGACTAGTTTAATGAAAATAACCTGTCTTGAGGGACCAGTGTTGTCAAAACAACCTGTCTTTAGAAACCAGTGTTGTGAAAATCACCTGTCTTGAGAGACCATTGTTGTAAAAATTCACCTGTTTTGAGAGACCAGTATAGTGAAAATCACCTGTCTTGAGAGACCAGTGTTGTGAAAACAACCTGTCTTGAGAGACCAGTGTTGTGAAAACAACCTGTCTTGAGAGACCAGTGTTGTGAAAACAACCTGTCTTTAGAGACCAGCTTTATGAAAATCATCTGTCTTGAGAGACCAATACAGTGAAAATCACCTGTCTTGAGAGACCAATATAGTGAAAATCACCTGTACTGAGAGACCAGTGTCATGAAAACCACCTGCCTTGATAGACCAGTGTTGTCAAAACAACCTGTCTTGAGAGACCATATTTTATATTTGGCTTGATGAAAAATTATATCAAGATAAGATGAATCACTTATAAATATTTGACTATTTCCATAGTAACTATCTCTGTTCTATTTAATTTCAGCTGTTATTAGTATTGATCCAGTTGTATAAATGAAGATTCTCAGAGAAGAGTAAAAAATCAAAATAAAGTACAAATGTATTATATCATATTTTGATATTATATATATACTACATAAAGGGTCACGACCACCAAATCAATGAGTCGAACTTCCATGAGTCGAACTTCCATGAGTTGAATTTCTCGATGTTTCGAACGATTGACAAAGTCCCAAATAATTTTGTTATTTTATACTACTTATAAACATTTTATAATTTGAACTTTTATGAGTCAAATTTCTCGATGTTTCAAATAAATTTTTGTTCCCATTTTATAAAAAAAACAACAAAAATTCCTACAAATAATTTGATGTCAAAATTTACATGTGACAGAAATCACTTCATGGTAATTATTCTCCTTCTCATAAACACTCAATGTTTTAATTTCACGAAATCTACATTAATTTTTGCACTTATTATTACTTATAGTAATAACCATATATGTTTTTTAAAGTGGTTTCGAAACAGTCATATATATACCTTATAGGACATCTGAAACTAAAAAACATATTATTCTCAGTTACCATCTGTGAGTAGAAGTCCCGATGTTTCAAACTTTTCTAGGTGATGGTCCCTTGAACTTTGACTCATTTAAGTTTTACTGACTATGGTATACAGTGTAACCTGTGTATAGGGGCCACCCAAGGGACCAGAAAAATATTTACCTTTATGTGCAGGTGACCCTTATACACAGGTTTAATTTAGTTGAAGTATGCAGTCAAGGGACTTGAAAAAACTAGCCTTTGTAAACAGGTAATCCTTATGTAGAGGTGGCCCTTTATAGCAGGTTTTACTGTGTATACAAATCATTATAAACCAGTACAACAGAATTTGTTATAGTATATAGGTTTGTCTCTGTACATCTTTCTATCTGTCTTTTAGCATTTGCCATAAAGCAGCAAATTTCATTAACGCAGGTGCACTACATATGTTCAGGCTCTATTTGGTTCATCTGTTTCCACATTTAAGTAGTAATATCCCTCACTCACCTGCATATGGAGTTTATATTTCACAAATGATCCGATATGCCAGGCCGTGCACAACATATGAAGATTTCATATACAGAGGTAAACTACTCACTGACAAATTATTGACACAGGGATATCGAAAACCGCGTTTAATGTCAACGTTCCGCAAATTTTATGGTCGGTATAATAGTCTTGTTTGCGACTACTCTGTTTCACTAAGTGAAATGTTGAGTTGCCCTTTTCGTCGGTGGTTGTTGAGACGTCTGTACCATTTGTGACGAGGATACACTCCTCACGTGCTTCATTGGACTTGACTGTGGACTCACGCGGGTGTGACCGGTCGACAGGGATGCTTACTCCTCCATGGCACCTGATCCCACCTCTTGGTTTCCAGAGGTCCGTGTTTGTCCATTTTTACCGGATTTGTATCTATGTCCTGGACATCCTATTGATTTATACTTTGGTATCTGAGATTTTTATATTCTTATGCTTTGTCAGGGCAATTTGTCCTCATTTTCTTGACAACCCTCACCATATCTAAGTCATTTATTTACCTGGATCTCCATATTTGGTTGCAGGTATAGTCCGATTCACATAAGATGGCGAGGGTAACTTTTTAAATTATCATATATAATTTTTGGTTATGGCAAGTTGCACTGGAAAAAACACTTTATTACTCACTAGTTAGTCTCGTATATACGATGACAAGTAAGAATTATCACTCTAGTCAGTATATTTTAACGTTATGCTTTATTACTTAAAATTTAAACTCGTCCAGGTCAAGAGAAGGGTTCACAAGACTCCACCCTGCCAGGTTATATGAATTTTACTATATACATGTACTGGTACATGTCGAAAGTATTCATAGTGTAACACACAACAGTTGTTACTCATGGCACCTCTATTTTTGAGTTATTCCCCTTTCATTTTATATATGTAGGCCATATCTATATGATGTAGAGCCTCCGTGGCCGAGTGGTTAGAGCACTGTGCTTTGATCCATGAAGTCTCTCACTTATGGTCAGCGCAACCTGATCTGATTTTGTCAGAATGTTTGCCAGTTTACTTGCTGAAGGCCAGTGACCTTTTTCCGGATACATTGTAACCAGTTCTCTATCCCACCTATTCAAACTGGCCCCCACCATATATAACGAAAAAATTGTTGAGTGTGGCATAAACACTATTCCAAATCAATACACATGTAACACATGTACATGATCTATTTCATTTCTTCATCTAGGCTTACATACAGGGCTAATCAATCATTGGTTACAGGAGATATGTAACATTCAGTTTTTAGCTCACCTGAACCAAAGTGAGCTATTCTGATCACATTTTGTCCATCTGTCCGTTAACTTTTCACATTTTCGACTTCTTCTCCAAAACCATTAAAGGGATTTTGATGAAACTTTATAGGAAGCAAGTACTCAAGGTCCTCTACCAAGTTTGTTCGTTTTGGCCAGATCGGCCCAGGTGTGGAACCAGGGTGGGGCAAAAGAAGCCACAGGGGGTACCCCTCTTTAAAAATCTTCTTCTCCAGAATCGCTGCATGGATTGTAAAACTAATTGCATCTTAGTGATCTAGATAGATGTATAATTCGAGTTTGTGAATTTCGTAGGAAAGCTAATGGTGACCTATTGTGATCGCTTTTTATCCGGCGTGCATCATGCGTAAACTTTTCACATTTTCAACTTCTTCTCAAGAACCAGTGGGCCAATTTTAACCAAACTTGGCATATAGCATCCCCATGTGAAGCCGCATAAAGTTTGCGAATGAAAAAGGAATAAAATGGATTAAAAAACTAATTGCATCGGAGTGATCTCCATAGATGTATGATTAAAGTTTGTTAATTTAGTAGAAATCGGAAAATAAATTTTGACGCATTTTTGACATCTTTTACACACATTGTCATTTTCATTCATTTTTTGTACAATTTCTTTGATTTTCTCCCATTTATTAATCATGATGCATTCATGACTTATTTTATATTTATTAAGAAAAGTTGAAGAGATCTTAAATGTGAGGTGGTCTTTATACTATGTTCCACTGTATTTGTAATATGCCAACTCAGTTCAGGTGAGCCATGTGGCCCAAATGGGACTCTTGTTTTGTTATACTTTATAATTCTGTCAAAATGTTTTTAATCTTCAATAAATTTAAACATTGCAGAGTGGTCTGTCCTTTGAACATTATCGTACTGAAAATAATAGGATTTTGCAAACAAACTACCCACCTAGGAACAGTTTTAGCTTTCAAGTACATTGCATCAGGTTTCACAAAGTCAACAAATTATTGGACTCTCATCTTTACAATGTCATTTGGAAGAAAAGAGAAAATTACATTGACTTTTGTTCTCAAAGCCCATGTAATGAGTTCCCAAGTCAGTCACACATTGATCTGTGTAATAAAATTATTAAGGGTGTCATCTAACATTGAAAAATTTCCAAGCAAGCCATCAATAGCCTTAGGTCATTTGCCTCAAAAGTTGAATCCTCAAAGAATTACAGACTCTCAGCCATGTTATAGGTTTGGTGTGGTGATATACAGTTATTTCATGGGTTAGCGGGCAGCTGTTGGTATACAGTTATTTCATGGGTTAGCGGGCAGCTGTTGGTATACAGTTATTTCATGGGTTAGCGGGCAGCTGTTGGTATACAGTTATTTCATGGGTTAGCAGGCAGCTGTTGGTGTACAGTTATTTCATGGGTTAGTGGGCAGCGGTCAAAATATTGTTGTATTATATATCTTTGTATTACATAGCTGCAAAAACTGGTAATTAAATGTTCGCAGTTTCTTTATTTACATTTTTAGCCCACCGTCTGTTGATCTATTCAAATTGCCCTGCATCTGTGGTCTGTTTGTTGTCCGTCCTGAACAATTCTAGTTACCACTATTTCTCAGAAAGTATTGAAGGGATCTCCTTGAATTTTGACATCAAGGTTCCCCTTGAGGTCTAGTTGTGCATATTGCATTTTCAGAGAGATCAGAATCCAGTATGGCAGACAAGGGACCATCTTGGATTTTGACCAGAGGAAGTTTTTACTGCTATTTCTCAGAAAGGCCTGAAGGGATGTCCTTGAAATTTGGCCTGAAGGTTCCCCTTGAGGTCTAGTTGTGCAATTTATATTTTCAGAGAGATTGGAATCCAACATGGCCAACATGTGGCCATCTTAGATTTTTACCAAAGGAAGATTGTTACCACTATTTCTCAGAAAGGACTGATTGAATCTCGTTGAAATTTGACATCAAGGTTCCCCTTAAAATCTAGTTGTGCATATTGCTGACAGGCCCCTGAAGTCAAGATGTGCATATTACATTTTCAGAGAGATCAAAATCTAAGATAGACACCTGTCGGCCATGTTGTATTTCCATTCTCTCTGAAAATGTAATATGTTCAGTTCAAGTTCAGTTTAACTATAAACTTGTGAAAAAAAAATATTTCACAGAAATATGGATTGAAGTTCAAATTCAATGTTGAGACACAAAATAAGAGAAAAAGATGAGAAAAGAACAATCTGTCATAGATCAGACATAGAACATTCCATGGTGGGAACCAAGATCCCTCTGGGATCTCTTATTTTATATTTCTACTTAAAATCTAAAAATTAAAAATTCTGTGTATGTAATAAACTTTTATATGATGCTGGGAATTGACCAACAAGAAATCATTCCATTTATGTATATTGCCACTATATGAATGCTTTATGCTTTCAAGTAATTGTAATCCCTACTAAAGCAAGTTGTCATCATCATTATCATTCTCATCATCATCATTATCATGCAGTGTATTATAAGAGTTAATGATTAAATTTGTTAATTGAACGAATTGAAAAAGAACACAGTTTGACTTCTCTTTATAGCCAAGATCTTTACAAACTTGACATTTTCTCCCCAATTTTTCTTCTAAATCTTAAACATGCATAAAATCTTCCATTTAGGTGGAAATATATCAAATTTGATTTGTCAAAGTCTGTCAGTAATATCGTATTCCTGTCACAAATCTCTCGTCACATTCACGGGAGGTAAGTTATGGTGTTAACAAACCAGGCAACTTGTTATTTCGTTAATTATTAAAAGAAGTTTTAGAATGAAGGAAAATGATTTGCATACCGGTAAATTCATTATTAATCCCAATATGCTTTAAATAAATATAACCAAAAGATCTATTGCGTTTCAATTTCTGTACATTGTGCTTAATTGTGAAAATGTGCTCAGAATTGTTAACACATTCTTAATTGTCTTCACATATACCATTACCATACTTATCTCCCTTGTCAAGAGTTACCTCCCATTAAGTAAAACATGATACTTTGTATTTCTATACTAAAATATCTGGATCCAGCGTCGTCAAATTCAGTAAATACTCAGGCTCAACTAATTTTCTACAATTTTGAAATGAAAAGAAAAACAAATATGCTGTCACTGAATATTTTTGTACATTTAGTGTATATATATATATATATATATATATATATATATATATATATATATATATATTATTTTTGAATAATGCTGAAAATTATCGCTCACCTTAGGAAATCTTCAGATATATCATAAATACAGGTAGTTTTAGTATAAAAATCAAATTTATTTTTCCATTCTGTCATGAGTAACAAAATACATGTACAATGTATTGTTTTCTCAGCATATCCAGAAGGTTTACTAACAATTACATTAAAATGTCAAAATAGTAGAATAAGAGCTGGGCTTGAATATTTGCTAAATTTTGTGGCACTGGGTCCAACATTGATTTATAAATATACTACTTTAACTCATCAACCCTTAAAACACAATGGACTCTTCTGTAAATCAATGACTTAGACCAGTCCATATGTGTCTTTAGGGGTTAATGGGTTAAGCTGAACACTGCATTACGGTATGTACTAAATATATAAACGTATCTTGATAACATGCTATATGTTCAGATGTTGTTATGAGATCATTTTGATGCCCCTGGATCGAAGATTTCGGGTGGGGGGATGTATTGTTTACTTTTGTCCATCTGCTTTTCCTTGATTTTGTATATTGCAACATTCCATCAGTTAGACCTTTCCACAATAGCTGTGGTCCTATAACTTCAAACGTCAAAACGATTCTTGGAAAATTAGGTCACCATGTTTCTACATTACTACAAATGTGACTACTGATACATTACATTTTTTGCAGTTTGTTATCCAAAGTTATATGACCTCTGGAGTTATCATGAAAATGTCTGTAACTTTGTTTTTTGTGCCTCAAACTTTAACCAGATTAGGCCATCCATAAAAAATTTGTTTGTTTGCTGTAACGTGACCAACTCACCCACAACAAAAAAAAATTTTTATTGTCATTCTGGGAATTTTTTATATATATATATATATATATTCCAGGCTTCCAGTATGCTCTTATTACTTATATTGTAGATGTATATAGTTTACAGTTTTTCCGAAGATAAAAAAACGTACCCACCTACCCACAGTAAAAAATCTGGGTCTTGTTACCGAGCAAACTAACAATTTTTTATATATCTACAAGATTGAGAATGAGTTTGATTGTGGTAAATATTTAGCAGTATTTGCGAGAGTTATGGGACTTTAAAATCGGTATGAATGACTGAGCTCTTGAGAGCATGTTTTTTTTTAATCTAACTCATTCACCCCTAAAACATATTTGGACTAATCTGTGTCATTGATTTTCAGTAGAGTCCATTGTTTTCAGGGGTAGATGGATTAAACACATGTTGTTAGATAACACAAATTGAGTGAAATCAGAAGTTCAAATATATATAAAATATGTCGTTATTATTTATAAAAATGTAAACTCATTTTTGCATATTGTTTATTTTACAGCTGTTAAATACAACATATTTATGAATGTTAATAATACACATTAGAAAATAAAAAATTTACAAAAATTCTCACATTCACATTGTCATTGTAATCTTACGAGTTGGCTTGAAAACTCTTGTTGTTTCGGGGCGGAGTAACCTTTAGATTATATTATACGGATGATTCTACTGACTTTTCGGTTATGACAAGCTGCATGGGAAAAACGTTTTTTTCCTCACTGGAGATACTCTTATGTATGGTGACAAGTAGGAACGATTACTCTAACCAGTGTAAAATTTAATGTTATGCTTTATTACCTAAAATTTAAACTCGTCCAGGTCCAAAAAGGGTTCACAAGACTCCACCCCGCCAGGTTATATGGATTTCGCAATACCTGCTGATTATTAGCCAGTGAAACCGGTGGCAACTTTTGTGTTGGTCATTGTCTCTCTGTCTGTCTGCCTGTCTGTCTGTCTGGATAGTATCCAGACAATAACTTGAGTTAGGGGTGTCACATCTGAATGAAAATTGATATTATGTTAGTTTAATTATGAGATGATCTAAAGTGGGATTGTGTACAGGGTCAAAAGGTCAACTATGAAGGTCACTGTTACTAAAAATAGAGCCTATATTTTGGTTTCCAGATGAATTGACTTACATATGCCTGATATTAATGAAACTTGTTTTATACTAAAGTATAGTACACGATTTTAATTTTAAATCTCCTCATCAGCTAAGATAGTCATCTTTTTACAGTGACTTAGACTCCTAAGACTCTTAAAGGAATATATTTAGGTTTAAACTTTTTTTTTGGGGGGGGGGGCTAATTACTTTTTTATTTGACTAGGAATCACATAAATAGATTTGTATTTATTCCGTCTTTTGTACACAATGGGCCGATGGAATGTAACATATAGTATATTGATGAGAAATTGAAATCAATACGATATCGATTTTCCTGTCATGAAGAGAGGATCAAATTGCTGTATTTAACTTAAGCAAACTGAATTTCTATATTGTTCTTATTCTTATTTTTGTTACACAATTGGCATATTGCATGTTACATGGAGTTAAACATAAATACAGTGAAACCTGTATATAGGGGCCACCCAAGGGACCAGAAAATATTGACCTTTATGTGCAGGTGACCCTTATACACAGGTTCAATTTAGTTGAAGTATGCAGTCAAGGGACTTGAAAAAACTGGCCTTTATAAACAGGTAATCCTTATATAGAGGTGGCCACTATAGCAGGTTTTACTGTATATACATGTATGTCAAGTATGTACGCAAGCGCTTCTTTTCAAGATTTTTGTTAGTTTGTTTTTGGTTGTTTTTTTTTGTTTGATTGTTGTTTTACATTCTGTCAAGAATTTTTTTCTTATATTGAGATGGCAATGGCTTTAGGTGAAGTTCTACAAATTTTGGCCCTGTACCATTGCAGTGAGGGTTCTTTTACGTGCCACGCCTTCCACAACAAGGGACCTCAGTTTTCAGCTAGTATCATCCAAAAGACTCGTGACTTTCACTTTATATGCCGAGCACTTTGCGAAGGAACAGTCACTACCACTAGAAGTCTTTGGTATGACCCAGTCTGGGAATCGAACCCGGGTCCTTCCGCTTAAGAGTCAAAAGCTCCACTACTAGATCACCAAAAGTGGTCTTTTCAAGATAAAGTATACAGTATTTTGTCAATGCTATAATCTGCAAATCTTTTTAATATATACTCCATTGTATAGCACAAAGGGTGTCTCTAGCTTTTACATCTATACTCTTAACTAAATGCAATGAAAAGGGAGATGTCTTAAGAGTCACAGTGCATGAATTTTTATGGGTTTTTTTTCTTAAGTGGCCAAAGTAGCCTAAATTATGCAGAGTTTTTTTTTTCAGTCTTACTCACCTACCATGAAATGACACCTTAATTGGCTTTAATTCTCATTTACTTTTACATCTTTCAGTCTTTGATTTGATCTGGAGAAAGAAATTGTATGAACCTGGGACTCTCTGCTTGTGCGTCAAATATTGCACCACTAGAGTAACCACAATTATACATGCTTTATGTCGCTGCATTTGTTTTGTTTCTGGCACACTCATGTTGGGGCTTAGACATTCAGCCATTGTTTGGACAGGAGATAATCATTCAGTGGTCTATTTATGGAATAAGAATCTAATTGATAGTCATTAGATATTGGCGGGTCTCTGCCTAGCATCTGAAACTGTTCATAGATAAGTTAGTTAATGATATACAGTACAGGCCACATATATGAGCTCATTAAATCTTTGATCTGCAAATTACTGATGACACTTTTATAGAATAATTACTGCTCCCTGTATGATTTTGCCATCGTAAATTGGCATATTATGTGCTCAATTAATCTCTCTTCATTATTTACACATTTTTCAGACACTTGGAGTTGTAAATCATTCCAGCCATATCAAAGATAAACAATATGACATGTTTTTTACAGTACAGTGGTTTAATTCTACCACTTGTAATTTTCACGTTTTTTAATTTGCAGATCAAGAATTACTTAAACTAACATCAGGTCCTTTTACGTATATATATATATATATATATATATATATATATATATATATATATATATATATATATTATATATATGTATATATATATATATATATATATATATATATATATATATAGTATCATTACATGCATTAAAAAATCATTCACCGTTTCTTCATAATATTCACAGATTTGTCGACACTGTGAATGTAGCAAATATCATAACACTACAAGTTAATGTCCCCGATACAATACATAATACAAACTTCTTTAAGTGGTCTGGAGGTAGAGTGTTCGACTCACTAGCAGAAGGTCCATGGTTTGATTCCTGGTACTAGGTCAAACCTAAAACTTATAATAAGGAAGTGACTTCTTCTTCATCAAGCACTCGCCATACAAAGTGAAAGTCACGAGTCTTTTGGATGTGACCTAAAAACAAGGTCCCGTGTCGTGGCAGGCATGGGAACTAAAAGAACTGATACAGCATTGGCGTCAGTCCATAGCACTGGTCATAATTTGTGGTACTTCACCTAAAGCTGGTGACATCTTTGTAAACGTGAAAAATTTTGGTGAGATATAAATTTTAGAAATGTCCATGTGTTAGTCTCTGTCAGCCGCTTAACATGTACATATTGTGTCAGCATTCTGTGTGTTTTCACAAAGTCTGTTCGCACTGTCAACATTTCACAAAGTTTATGGTTTAAAAATATTTCCTCAATCCACATTACCGATTTTGACAGGGATTCATTCCTAATTTTTTTCCCGTCAAAATGAATGTGAACTTGCAGGGGGTGTGGTCGGTCGGCAGGGGTCACACCTACATGCCACCTAATCTCACCACTGAATTTTCCAGGGTCACTGTTAGTCCAATATGCAGTCTTTGTATGTTGTTTTTGGTCTTTCTTACAAAAAAAAAAAAAAAAAACATTAGTAGGCCTACATGTATCCATATTCTCTTTTCCTGAGTCTAAATAAAGGGCATTAGCTGTGTTTTTATTTATTTATTTTTCCCATTTAACTACTTAGATTGATATAAAATAACAAAAAAGAGATATACACAGGCATAAAAATTCTTAAATTAATATATATTTTATGAAAATTGAGAAAAACCAGTTTGGCACTTTTTCAGTTGCAATTGATGAACTCAACCTTACTCTCTGTATTTGCATACCACATTGGACCTGACCTTATTTTCACAAAATATCTACTTGTAGGAATACAAGACTTTTTATGACTGTGTATAGCTCTTATTTGTTATTGTACATGTACATTAAGTACAAGTAGTAAAAGGGAAAAAAATTTGAACATTTATTTTGGTAAGCATAGCTTTTTGCCACTTCATCTTTTTTCATTTTTTTTTTTGCCATTTTAAAGGTCCTGTAGGCTATTTCTCTGTTATTTTTTCTGAAGCTCTCTCTATTCCTAATATCAGCTTAGAGGGTTTCTGAAGCTCTCTCTATTCCTAATATCAGCTTAGAGGGTTTCTGAAGCTCTCTCTATTCCTAATATCAGCTTAGAGGGTTTCTGAAGCTCTCTCTATTCCTAATATCAACTTAGAAGGTTTCTGAAGCTCTGTCTATTCCTAATATCAGTTTAGAGGGTTTCTGAAGCTCTGTCTATTCCTAATACCAACTTACAGGGTTTCTGAAGCTCTCTCTATTCCTAATATCAGCTTTCAGGGTTTCTTAAGCTCTCTCTATTCCTAATATCAGTTTACAGAGTTTCCGAAGCTCTGTTTATTCCTAATAACAGCTTAGAGGGTTTCTGAAGCTCTCTTTATTCCTGATATCAGCTTAGAAGGTTTCTGAAGCTCTGTCTATTCCTAATATCAGCTTAGATGGTTTTGGAAACTCTCTCTCTCTATTCTTAATATCAGATTAGAGGGTTTCTGAAGCTCTCACTTTTCCTAATATCAGCTTAAAGGGTTTCTGAAGCTCTGTCTATTCCTAATATCAACTTAGAAGGTTTCTGAAGCTCTCTCTATTCCTAATATCAGCTTAGAGGGTTTCTGAAACTCTCTCTATTCTTAATATCAGCTTAGATGGTTTCTGAAGCTCTCTCTATTCCTAATACCAGATTAGAGGGTTTCTGAAGCTCTCACTATTCCTAATATCAGTTTTGAAGGTTTCTGAAGCTCTGTCTATTCCTAATATCAGCTTAGACGGTTTCTGAAGCTCTCTGTCTCTATTTCTAATATCAGATTAGAGGGTTTCTGAAGCTCTCACTTTTCCTAATATCAGCTTTCAGGGTTTCTTAAGCTCTCTCTATTCCTTATATCAGTTTACAGAGTTTCCGAAGCTCTGTTTATTCCTAATAACAGCTTAAAGGGTTTCTGAAGCTCTCTTTATTCCTGATATCAGCTTAGAAGGTTTCTGAAGCTCTGTCTATTCCTAATATCAGCTTAGATGGTTTCGGAAACTCTCTCTCTCTATTCTTAATATCAGATTAGAGGGTTTCTGAAGCTCTCACTTTTCCTAATATCAGCTTAAAGGGTTTCTGAAGCTCTGTCTATTCCTAATATCAACTTAGAAGGTTTCTGAAGCTCTCTCTATTCCTAATATCAGCTTAGAGGGTTTCTGAAACTCTCTCTATTCTTAATATCAGCTTAGATGGTTTCTGAAGCTCTCTCTATTCCTAATATCAACTTAGAGGGTTTCTGAAGCTCTTTCTATTCCTAATACCAGATTAGAGGGTTTCTGAAGCTCTCACTATTCCTAATATCAACTTAGATGGTTTCTGAAGCTCTCTCTCTATTCCTAATATCAGTTTAGAGGGTTTCTGAAGCTCTCTCTATTCCTAATATCAGCTTAGAGGGTTTCTGAAACTCTCTCTATTCTTAATATCAGCTTAGATGGTTTCTGAAGCTCTCTCTATTCCTAATATCAGCTTAAAGGGTTTCTGAAGCTCTCTCTATTCCTAATACCAGATTAGAGGGTTTCTGAAGCTCTCACTATTCCTAATATCAACTTAGATGGTTTCTGAAGCTCTCTCTCTATTCCTAATATCAGTTTAGAGGGTTTCTGAAGCTCTCTCTATTCCTAATATCAGCTTAGATTGTTTCTGAAGCTCTGTCTATTCCTAATATCAGCTCATAGGGTTTCTGAAGCTTTCTCTATTCTTAACATCAACTTAGAAGGTTTCTGAAGCTCTGCCTATTCGTAATATCATCTTAGAGGGTTTCTGAAGCTTTCACTATTCCTAATATCAGCTTTCAGGGTTTCTGAAGCTCTCTCTATTCCTAATATCAGCTTACAGGGTTTCTGAAGCTCTGTCTATTCCTAATACCAGCTTAGAGGATTTCTGAAGCTCTGTCTATTCTTAATATCAGCTTAGAAGGTTTCTGAAGTTCTCTATATTCCTAATATTAGCTTAGAAGGTTTCTGAAGCTCTCACTATTCCTAATATCAGCTTAGAAGGTTTCTAAGGCTCTCTCTATTCCTAATACCAACTTACAGGGTTTCGGAGGCTCTCTCTATTCCTAATATCATCTTAGAGGGTTTCAGAAGCTCTGTTTATTCCTAATACCAGTTTAGAGGGTTTCTGAAACTCTCTCTAATCCTAATATCAGCTTAGAAGGTTTCTGAAGCTCACTCTATTCCTAATATCAGCTTAGAGGGTTTGTGAAGCTCTCACTATTCCTAATGTCAGTTTTGAAGGTTTCTGAAGCTCTTTCTATTCCTAATATCAGCTTAGACGGTTTCTGAAGCTCTCTCTATTCTTAATATCAGCTTAGATGGTTTCTGAAGCTCTCTCTATTGGATATATTAGCTTAGAGGGTTTCTGAAGTTCTCTCTATTCCTAATACCGGATTAGAAGGTTTCTGAAACTCTATCTATTCTTAATATCAGCTTAGATGGTTTCTGAAGCTCTCACTATTCCTAATATCAGCTTAGAGGGTTTCTGAAGCTCTCTCTATTCTTAATATCAGCTTTCAGGGTTTCTGAAGCTCTCTCTATTCCTAATATCAGCTTACAGGGTTTCTGAAGCTCTGTCTATTCCTAATACCAGCTTAGAAGGTTTCTTAAGCTCTCTCTATTCCTTATATCAGCTTAGAAGGTTTCTGAAGCTCTCTCTATTCCTTATATCAGCTTAGAAGGTTTCTGAAGTTCACTCTATTCCTAATATCAGCTTAGAGGGTTTCTGAAGCTCTCACTATTCCTAATATCAGTTTTGAAGTTTTCTGAAGCTCTGTCTATTCCTAATATCAGCTTAGACGGTTTCTGAAGCTCTCTGTCTCTATTTCTAATATCAGATTAGAGGGTTTCTGAAGCTCTCACTTTTCCTTATATCAGCTTAAAGGGTTTCTGAAGCTCTCTCTATTCCTAATATCAGCTTACAGGGTTTCTTAAGCTCCCTCTATTCCTAATATCAGCTTACAGGGTTTCAGAAGCTCTGTTTATTCCTAATACCAGTTTAGAGGGTTTCTGAAGCTCTCTCTAATCCTAATATCAGCTTAGAAGGTTTCTGAAGCTCACTCTATTCCTAATATCAGCTTAGAGGGTTTGTGAAGCTCTCACTATTCCTAATGTCAGTTTTGAAGGTTTCTGAAGCTCTTTCTATTCCTAATATCAGCTTAGACGGTTTCTGAAGCTCTCTCTATTCTTAATATCAGCTTAGATGGTTTCTGAAGCTCTCTCTATTGGATATATTAGCTTAGAGGGTTTCTGAAGTTCTCTCTATTCCTAATACCAGATTAGAAGGTTTCTGAAACTCTCTCTATTCTTAATATCAGCTTAGATGGTTTCTGAAGCTCTCACTATTCCTAATATCAGTTTAGAGGGTTTCTGAAGCTCTCTCTATTCCTAATATCAGCTTACAGGGTTTCTGAAGCTCTGTCTATTCCTAATACCAGCTTAGAGGGTTTCTTAAGCTCTGTCTATTCCTAATACCAGCTTAGAGGGTTTCTTAAGCTCTCTCTATTCCTTATATCAGCTTAGAAGGTTTCTGAAGTTCACTCTATTCCTAATATCAGCTTAGAGGATTTCTGAAGCTCTCACTATTCCTAATATCAGTTTTGAAGGTTTCTGAAGCTCTGTCTATTCCTAATATCAGCTTAGACAGTTTCTGAAGCTCTCTGTCTCTATTCCTAATATCAGATTAGAGGGTTTCTGAAGCTCTCACTTTTCCTTATATCAGCTTAAAGGGTTTCTGAAGCTCTCTCTATTCCTAATATCAGCTTAGAAGGTTTCTGAAGCTCTCTCTATTCCTAATATTAGCTTAGAGGGTTTCTGAAGCTTTCACAATTCCTAATATCAGCTTAGAAGGTTTCTGAGGCTCTGTCTATTCCTAATATCAATTTAGAGGGTTTCTGAAGGTCTCTCTATTCCTAGTATCAGCTTAGAGGGTTGAAAGCAGTTTAGTGTGACAAAAGCTTGTATGTCAATATGAAGCTTGATACATTAGAACTGAAATTATATAAGATAAATGCCACCTAGGGGAATGTCTACCAGACAACACGCTGTCTGTTCCTCTTGTGTTTGATATGCGATATTATTGACTGACTTTATAACTTTATTATGACATATTGCTGTAGAAAAATTATTCACAATGGATTTAAAGCTTGATTGATGATCGAAATATTTAAAAAGACATTATATTTTGTTGTCTTTTATGCCCGTTAGGATTATGGGCAGGTTATTTTTTTATGGAGCTGTCACTTCATCGGTTTGCTCATTGCTCTCTTCATAACATAACATATTTCGAGGTAACTGCAGTTTATCGGTCACTATAGATAGAGTAAGGGAAAATACCTCTATAAACCTTACCCAAATATGAAAACTTAAAGCGATATAAGCTGTCACAATGATTATTTTTGTCCCCTGACATATAGTCCAAAATATGATAAAATGTGTTTTGAAAGTTATTTGTTTTATTAGAATTTAAATTTTCTCGTACCTTAAAAAATTCAGCTGTATTTCCACTATATCAAAGTCAGCCAATTTTTATGTGTTTTATGTTTATTTTTAAAATACAGGATGTGATTTTTATTGGAAAGTGTATGTATTAAGTAAAATATTATCTTTTCAACGCTATTTTATATACCTGAAGAAAATCGGATGAATATATGAATAAATACATCAGGGTCACAAAAAGAAATTTTTCCAATCTTTAAAGTGATATAAGCTGTCACAGTGATTATTTTTGTCCCCTGACATATAGTCGAGAATATGATAAAATGCGTGGTCAATTACATTATCAAACACGTGAAACTTTGTAAAAGATCTTCTTTTCGAAGTTATTTGTTTTATTAGAATTTAAGTTTTCCCGTACCTTAAAAAATCCATATGCAATGGCCTTTCAGATAAACCCTTTCGCCACATCAAATGTACTTCGTAATTCAGTTGGGGGATCTCTGTCCTTTACGTGCTCGAACTATGTTGAAGCCGGTCGATTTTATGTGTTTTATATTAACTTTTAAAGTAGAGAACTTGATTTTTATTGGAAAGTGCATGTATTATGTAAAATATATGCTTTTCAATGCTATTTTAAATACCTGAAGAAAATCGGATGAAAATATGAATAAATATATCAGGTCACAAAAACAATTTTTTTTTTTATTTTTAATGTTACCCTGGATGCTGACATTGACAAAATCAAAACAGTATAACTGTGAAAAGTATGCGTATCTCATGCTTTACAATCGTGCCGCCATTTCCTTGAGTGGAGTTGGGCAGTTCATGATCATATGTGTCAAGAAGGATAAAGCCGAGAATGCGATGGGACAAGTTAAAAATGGGTCAAGATCATAAGGTCAAGGTCATAGACACCTAAGTAAACAGAAAATATCAGTTTTTCATAAACTTTTCTACTTTTTTTAACTTCCTCTCAAAAAACAATGGGTCAATTTAAACCAAACTTGTAAAATAGGAGTTATTCCCAAGTGTTTGCTAATGAGAGGACACCTAAGTAGAACGTACAGGGGCTGCAAAAGAGGTCAAAACTTGGCACATCTTTAAAAATCTTCTAAGTAAACACAAAGTATCAGTTTTATATCAACTTTGATACATTTTATACCGACAAATGAGTTCCTTAACCCTCTCATCCCTACAGACCACAATAGACTGGTCTTAAACTATAGAAAAGAATATACCACCGAGAAACTCGGGGGTGAAACTGTTAAATTAAGGCACATTGGGCCTCTTGTTCACCGGTTGCTGTTATTGAGAATCCATTTTTCACATCAGTTTCATCAAGCTCCTGATAAATAATAAAAAAATATTGTTTGAATTTAAAAATTTTCAGAATGACCTGTCTCTTCCTCAGGACTAACAGATTAAAATAACATAAATAACACACACTAACACTCACATGGAAGCATGCACCCCCCTCCCCCTCTCACATACAACCAGAATATGAAATATTTGTTTGTGATAACAGAACACAGACGTTCTTCTTTATGTCAGTTGCACTACAGTATTGTTATCTTGTCATGTTAACCGATAACTCATTCATCCCTAAAGACACATTTGGACTAGTCTAAGTCATTGATTTACAGAAGAGTCTAATGTTTTTCAGGGGTAGATGAGTTAAGTCCAGTCAATGTTGGAAATGAATCAGATGTGACTCTTCAGATATTGTAAATTGAACAGCATACTCAAATTACAGAATGTAGTAGTTGTAAATTGAATTGCATTTACACAAATTGTAGCAAGTAGCATGTAAATGTTTTGTTGATTTACCTGTTGGATAAAAATTAAGGTGTAAATGACAAAAATACTTCAGATAAATGCTGATATTTGTAAATTTTTCCAGTTGATATGGAAATGTTAACAGTACTTTATTCTGCTGATGACAGTTGATTTGAATTCAAATGTCAAACTGTCAATTGTTCAGATCCAGACAAATTGATAGCTTGGCAGATAATGATGGAGATGCACCTAAGGGTTGTTGTTACAGTAAAATCCATATAACCTGGTGGGGTGGAGCCTCGTGAACCCCTTCTTGACCGGGAAAAGTTAAAATTTTAAGTAATAAAGCATAACATTAAAATTACACTGGCTAGAGTAATCGTTCCTACTTGTCACCATACATAAGAGAGTATACAATGAGGAATAAAATGTTTTCCCTGTGCAGCTTGCCATAACTGAAAAGTGAGTAGAATCATTATTTTGATGATAATCAAAAGGTTATCACTCCGCCCCACCATCTTATATGAATCAGACAATATATTGTTATATGTGTATATACTGTGGAATCTCGTTATCTCAAAATTCACGGGACCACCCTTCGAGATATCCGAAATTTGAGATAACTAAAGTTCCAAAATTGTCACTTCACATATTTTCTAGTCTTATAGATAATGAATACACCTACTCAGGCTACTGCTTAATTTAAATTGCATTATGCCAGGGCATGTTCAACATATGAACATTTCATATACAGATGTAAACTACTCACTGACAAATTATTGACACAGAGATATTGAAAACCATGTTTGATGTCAACGTTCCGCAAGTTTTATGGTTGGTATAATAGTCTTGTTTGCAATTACTCTTGTTTCACTGGGTGAAATGTTGAGTTGCCTTTTCGTTGACGGTTGTTGAGACGTCTGTACCAATTGTGATGAGAATTCGTTCCTCACATATTTCATTTGGACTTGACTGTGGACTCACGGTGGGGGTGACCGGTCGACAGGGGATACTTACTCCTCCATGGCACCTGATCCCACCTCTTGGTTTCCAGAATTCTGTGTTTGTCCATTTTTCCCTGATTTGTATCTGTGTCCTGGACATCCTAAAGATTTATATTTTGGTATCTGAGAAGTTTTATATTTAAGCAATTTTTAATTACCCTTTCCCCTTGACTCATTAATGGGAGTTGATGTGCAAATTATTGCAGGTAAACAAGTAATTAACTATAATGCTATTTGTGTACAAAAAGTCAACCTTCAGTTGCCAAAGGTAATTCGAAGATAACATTAGTGACAATTTTATTGTATTTCTACACTTCATACCAGAAATATACTTTGAGTTAAGGGAAATTTTGAGATAGAAACTATCCAGAATAAAAGTAAAATAAAAGTAGTACAAATATATTGTAAGACAAGAGCTATTGGTATGGCCAAATGTCCATCATCCATCATTGTCTGTCGGTTAACTTTTCCGATTAAACTTCTTTTCAAGAACCAGTGGGCAGATTTCAAACAAATTTGGCAGGGAGCTTTGTCCTGGAAAGGAGCTTCAAGTTTGCAAAGAGAAAATGGCTAGGACTTATAATTAGGGCTCCAGCAGAGACCAAAAAGGATCAAATCTTGGTACAGCTTTTAAAATCTTCTCATGAACCAATGGTCAGAGGACTTTAAAATTTTGTATGCCAGATTGTTTTGTCAATATCTACAAAGTTTGTGAATGAAAAAGAAATCTGTTCATAAACAAGCCACTAAGGGATGCTTCAGTAATATTGTGTAGTTTTTACATAAATAGTTTATAACTCAAAACTGATTGACTTTTGGTATGCTAAAATATTTTGGGAAGTTGTTAGGAATTATCTAAGGATCATTTTGACTAAATTTCAAGGTCATTGGGTCAAAGTTCAAGGTGACAGTCACCTAAATAAACAAAAAATAAGTTTTTTTTGTCATATTTGAGACATTTTCAACTTCTACTCAAAAACTATTGGGCCAACTTGAATCAAACTTGACATGCAATATCCCCATGTGAGGTTGCATAACATTTGTGGAAGAAAAGGAGCTAGGATCAAATATGGCTGCCATGGCTAAAAAAAGAACAAATGAGTCGGCATATATTTTTGACTGTATACATGTATCTTGTATATTTCTAAAGCTAGAAAAAACCATCTTTACTTAAATATGATTGGCTTGCAAAGATTTACCAATTATGTCTTTTGGTTGAAATTGTCACCTATGAGAGTTATTTTTCATGTTTTTGGTCATACCGGTATCTTGAAAGGTATTATAAATAGAGAGAAAGTGAAAGAAAAATGTTCAGCACGCAAAGATCTACCAGAAAAGTCAACAGGGCTAAAATTGTCAGGTTGACGTTAATGGGAGTTATTTCCCCTTTTATGTAAATACAGTCAAACTTGTCTATAAAGGCCACTCAGGGAACAGGCAAAAGTAGCTGTTATTGACAGATGGCCTTTGTAAAAAGGTTTATTCAATATAATAAAAGTTAACAAAGGTTATGTTTGAATGGCCTTCATAGACAGGTTCCCTTTATACAGAGATGGCCTTAAATGCAAGTTTGACTGTAGCACTGATGCATTTGTGTGTTACAAGGTTGTCTATAGATAAATCGTAAAATGCTTTTTATCTTGGTTGGTCTGATACTAGATCCAAGTAAAATGCATCACACAGACAAGTACAGACAGTTCACATTTTACATGTCCCTTTTGTATTACATCACGATAAATAAGGAATGGTAAATGTCATCTGTACAAGGCCAGTAAGAATGCTGATATTGTATCTCAGCCTGGGATTATGTTTTGTAGAGAGAGCGTGTTTGTGACAGAGGGAGGGGGGGTAAACTTTTTTTTAAGTCTCTTCGACTGTTGTGGGTGTATTTTTATATCTTCTCTTCTCCAAATGCAGATTGCATATTAAACTAAATTTGGAAAGAAGTATATTCCCATGCAATCTAATTAAAAACTTATCTCTAATCCAGACATTTTGAAATAAAAAAAAAAATTCACTGGTCAACCGGACCAGTGATTAAAGGAATTTCATTGGTCAAAGAAATTTTTTTACTGGTCTGTATATATACGCAATTGAAATGAAATGGAAAATTACTGGTCATTTGGACCAGTTATCAAATAGATTTCATCTGACTTTTGTAAGATTTACCTGTTTTTCTCAGGTAAGACTGGTGAATTTCAAACACTGCTAATCACTCCTATATTTTTATTTATCTGGTATAGGATCTAATGCAATCTCCTATGGGGTCACATGTGGATGACCTAGTAGTTGTGTCAATTTCGACCAATGGAAATTCGACCTGGGAGGAGTGATTTTGAAAACCACTAGAAACCTTCAGGTACATTGTAGTCCCAATTTTGTGGAATCATTAACCCATTCACCCCTAAAGACAAATTTGGACTGGTCTAAGTCATTGATTTACAGAGGAGTTCAATGTTTCTCAGGGGCTGATGAGCTAAGACTAAATATTCTTTGATTTCTGTGATATGGGAGTTAATGAAGGCAATAAAGGATTTCAAAAGTGTCAAAGTAATATGTTCAAAATCTAGAAGAAAAATTACACATCACCGGGGACGAGTACCGACCCCTAACTACTCGTACCCATGCCATTTTCACTCATCTGTTAAGACGAGTGGACACAAGTATATTTTTCTTGGTTTGCTTTTATTTTCAAAATTAATGACTACAAGATGAAGAAAATTTCTGGCAAACTGTCGGCATTGACTTGTAATCATATGCAATAGAGTAGCCTAATTGTTCGAAAAATGACCCATATTTATAATGAGAACAAGACTTGTAGCTTATCACTTATATCTCTTCATTACATTTGAAAGAATTTTCTGTCCATTGTAATTCCCTTGTTTAGCATTTCTGTCTTTGCAAGTCGCAATTTGCATTTTGATGGCTTCCCTGAGAGAAATGGAAGGAGGCTTACAGATCGTAAAATATCGTTCTCTTGTCAGCTTTCATAATATTTTGTAACCTGTGATGATTGATTCTGCAGACTCGGCTTTCTATCTAATTGAAAGTATTACTTGTACTTAAAGCTGTTTATTTCAACAGATTATATATAATCCTTTTGTTCTGTGGTCAAGGATGTTTCACACAAAATATAGGAACAGAACCCAGTCCCAAACTAGCTATCCCTTCATACCTATACTCAGGGCGACCTAGTACTGTTGGAACAATTTGGTCAACTTGACAGAAAGAAGAATATAAAATTTCATCCAAGTCATCACAAAATGTTGTTTAATTTGAATATGTATATATACATACATGATGAAAAGAATCTGTCATGAGTTTCCATTCATATCACATTTATGATACTCGTTTTAAATTTTCTATTTTTGCTGACACCAAGGCTCGCAAAATGGAAAATTCGAAACTTGTATCATAAACATTAAATGTAATATAAATGGAAACTCATGCCAAATTGTATATATATATAAAGCTTAATTTATTGCAAAATGAATTCTGTAGGGAAATCATAGGTTTGCAAGATGGAGTCAAATTGAGATTTTACTGGCAGGATGAAAATGTGACTTCACCAGTCTTGTTAGATTGTACATAACATGATATCCGAAAAGCATAACTTTGAAGTTCATCTGGAATTTTTGTTTTGTTATATAATACATACCCTTGGGAAATCACTAGAAAAGAATTTCTTATAGCATTTGTTTTCGTCAAAACAAACACATTCATTTTAACAATTGTTCTTGACATATCTGAAGCATTTTAATGCCTCTTAGTTTGAAGAATGGCGACACATTATTTTTTGTCAATCCATCACATGGTACAATTTCAGATATAAAATTCTTGAGATCATCAAATTTTATTGAGGTTGACAAATTACATATTAAGATATCAATATTTAAAAATACAGTAAAACCTCTTTATAATGCCCCCCACCCCTTGTTTCATTTGCCACCTCGCGTTACACTACATGTTTTGGAAGTCCACTTTCCCCTATAATTTCACAAAAGGTTTCCCTAAATCTTTTGCCAAACCCCCTAATAATGCCAAATTTTGGTTAAACAAACGGTGGCAATGTAACATGGTTTTACTCTATGTAATTTTTATGCCCCCGTAATTGAGATTCAGGGGCTTATATATTTTGGTCTGTCCATCTATCTGTTTGTCTGTCTGTCTGTCTGTCTGTTTGTCAGCAAAAACTTTAACTTTGGTCATAACTTTTGAATGGTAAGAGATAGGGCTCTCAAATTTCACTTGTGCATTGTGACAAGACCAAATCTTTTAAGACCAAATCTGTTGACCTTGTGACCTTGAACTTGAGTTTCAACCATTTTCTCCAGACTTTGTTATGGAACAGGGGGCATTTGTGTTTCACAATCACATCTTGTTCTGTTATAATACAACAATTTCAAATATAAAACTCTACATGCTCTACACTGTGATATATCTAATTGCCGTGGTTTGGTTTCAATCAAATAATACAAGTTTCTTTCCCCAAATTTTAACATTTGACTTTATGCCAATCTCAAATCAAAGATTTTATCACCAACAGTTGCCAGTATTTTCAAGAGTTATGGCACTTTGAAATCTTCCTGCTTGACTAACATGTAGCTTTTTGGTGGCATGGTGTATATCACACATATCTTTGAACTAAAGTGTATCAGATATTAGAATTTGTATTTCATTTCTTTTGGAGTCAAATTCTGTTGTAATGGGAGTAAATTTTATGATTCGAGATTGAAGTTTGCAATGCGTATTGTTTTTTTTCCTCAGATTTTAACCAGATTTGGTACATTGCTTTATATCAATGGGTTCTAGATGATTTTCATAATGGTCAAATTTCATCAATATTTTCCAAAGCTCTGCACTTTTAAAACTATTGTGAATGTTCGACTCATGGCTCTCATTGGTATAATTTTAAAGCTGTAATCTGAAACTTTTAAACAAATAAAATTAAATAACAATATAATCAAAAGTTTGAAATGTCCCCAGTGTTTTACTTCCATTGGTCACCATATTTGTTCTGTTTTCTGAATATATACATATATACAATTGATTTCATGAATTTGCCACTTTGTCCACTAGAGATGATTATTTTTGTCTTACCTGCTAGTAACACGTTCATGTTTTATCATTGACATTTAGCATTTAAATGCCAGCTCGATAATTCTTATCACTGTTCTTTTTGTTTAGCGCCTGCAGCTTGTCTGTCATGCCAGGCCACAGTTTGTAGAATTTTGTTCCGATTTCACTCATCAGACTTTTTTTCCTTATCTCCCAGAGGTGATATATAAATATACATTATGTATTCTTATTTGTGTCAAAAGAAGACTATAATTTTCTTTTCATATTTTTTCTTTTGTAGAGATTTTATGGTAAATCTTTGCCATTTGGAGAGAGAAGCTTTGAACAGCCAAACATCGGTCTTCTGAGTATAGAACAAGCACTAGGTGATTATGCTGTTCTACTGACACACCTGAAGCAAGAACTCAACGCCACAAAATGTCCAGTTATAGCATTTGGTGGAAGGTAAAAAAAATTGCAGCTATGAAAGCATTGTTTGGAAGCCTATTGAAATTTAGACATCCAATAAGTCAGAAATTCAACAAACAAAAATGAATACCTTGAAATTTTTGTTCCCATTTAAGTTTTGCTATTTTCGTCCTTAGATGAGAGGGCAGATTTAAAATCAGGGCAAAAATTTCACGCTAATGATTTAAGTATTGACTTACATATTGCATGCCATTCATGTAATTTCGGTAATTTTGGGTGAATTTGAAATTTAAAATATGTTTATTATTGCAAAAAAAAAAAACAAGGGCCAAAAATTTTCAGGCATACAGTATCAATCCCTATCTAAAATTAAACACAATCTAAAATTAAACACAATCCCTATCTAAAATTAAACACCACTTCAAAATTTGTGTACTCATGTTTCTGTGATTCACATATCTAGTAGGTCATCTGAGTGACTCACTGGTCTCTCAGTTTTCACTAATCAGGGTGGTCATGCAAAGGCCCTGTTCCCGATGGTCAAGTTGTTAGAAGCATGAAGCTTGAAATCATGACGTCACTCACCTCTATTCAACGCGCTGGTTTGACCCGTACTAGAATCTGATCGATTACCTGTGGTACTTTTCCAGTTTACTTGCGGAAGTCTTCTTTACCTTCATTAAAAACTGGTAATCTCTGTACAGCTGAAAATTTATACATATACACTGATGTTGACAACACACTTACTGTGGGAAGAAACTGAAATACCTGTAGAAAATTTGTGTGTACATGCTGACGACTCCCATACCATCTTACATAAATACCTGTCTGATCTGAGGATTGAATTTGGGTTGCATTGGAGAGAACCGGGTGGGCTTACCACTGTGCTACCTGGACACCCTTTTTATGACTTAAGAGATCATTAAAACAAAACAAACACACCAGCAGCATACTTCCCTTTATATTTCACTTGTTAAAAGATATAATGCAGTGATGATGGACCTGATTCATTTGTCTTTCATTTTAAAACAACCACTCCAGGTGGCACAGTGGTTCAAACAATTTTTTTCAAACAGTTCATTTACCAAATGCTCAACATAGAAGTTGTGCCTGGATACCTGGTAGCATAATGGTGTCCTATTTGTACATTGCATCCCGTTAGTGCAGTATTGTCGAGGGTAGTGCAGTGGTGTCCATTTCTGTAGTGGTGTCCAGGTATTGCAGTAGTGTCTGGGTCATGCATTGGTCAATGCACTCACTTCATAGCAATGAGACCTATGTGCATGAGATTGTATTATGGTTCTAAGCTTGGACACATGGGTTTTCTCCATGTACTCAGTTGTTGTCTTCTGAGCAACTCCCCCTACCCTCACGCCAATGTTGGAGCTAATGCGTGATTTATATCGGTTGCATAAACTTGTTTCTTGATTGTTTTAAAATGAATTATAGTTTACAGTTTGTATAGCACTGGAATGGCATAGATTTACAGTACTGCTAAAAAGTATGCCATTTACCCCCACCCACCCACCCCCCAAAAAAAATATATCCCCACTCCCAATACAAAAACAATGCATTTATTCTCAATTTGCAGTCCCAGTTTACCAATTTGCAGTCAAATGACAATGAATTTGAAAAGATTCTTATGTTATCAGACAGTTTTATGAGCTTCTAGATTTCCTTATTTCAGTAAAATGTAGCTTGATTTCCCAATTCAAAATGCCCAGGCCCCATTCCCAAAATAGTGTTGAAAATTCTGGCTAAGAAACAAATCAACAACAATAACAGAGTTCAATAGAACAAATTCATTTACATCAGCATTCTTCCAGCTGACCCTAATGTTTGTTCTTCTATTGTACATGTATAACTCTAAAACATGCTACGCACGTCTTGTATCAAAGCTGAGACATTGATTCCAACCATTACAATGCAGAAAATGACATCACCTTGAAATTAATTGTTCTATTATGTTCAATATCTGTTTGATCATTTGTTATCAGAGAACATATTCTGTTTTTTTTTCTTTTTTTTTTTTGTTCAACCAGTGTTATAGATCTACAAACTGAAATAGATATGTAAGGAGAAAAAGCCCAGCTAATGAAAAAAAAAATATGAAAATTTGCTGAATTGGAATTTTCCAAAAGACAAGAGAAAATTTTTATTCTCCAGTGAATTGAAGAATGGATGTCACTCACTATATACTAATATAGTTGTAGTTTCGTGTCAGAAATATAAAAGATACCAGCTTTCAGTAGATTGGTTGGTTTCTATCTGGTAGCATTGTTGACATTTGCTAAGTAGTCACTCTCAGTTGTCAACTGACCAGGGTGACTGTGGCACAAGTGGTCAGAGCACCGCACTTTAAACCATGAAGTCTCTCACTTCTACTCAGCACAGATTCTAACCCCACTGTAGCCTTAGCTGATTTTTGTGAGAAAGTTTGTCAGTTTACTTGTGGAGAGCTCGTGGTCACTTCTTGGGTAATTGGGTTCTCTCCAGCACCATTAAAAACTAGCCGCCACCAGATAACTGAAAAATTGTTGAGTGTGGCATTCATACACCGAATTCAACTGACAAGCATTGTAGTGAGTCATACTATAGACAATTTTCCTTTATCACAACTTTGTTATAATGTTAAATTTTTTTATTTTACCATATTTCTGATTTTTTTTCACTTGTCATCACTGCTAAGAATTTCAGACAGACAGTGAATGTTCCTTCACTAAATGATCTGCATATGTTGTGAATCTGTGAGATTTGGGACTGAAAACCCATGTCATTGCAGGTTTGGAGACATGTTCAGGATTGTTTGTTGTTTAAATCGAGAGAGGAGTCGACCTGGCTCAGTTGGTAGTGCACTTGACTCTTGATCATGAGGTTGTGAGTTTGAGATTAGCCAGCAGCAGGTTGGTTTCCTGTCCTTCGGATGAGACAGTGAAAACCAAGGTCTTGTAGATGTCAGCACGTTAAAGAACCCTTACTGCTCAATGGCCGTAAGTGCCGAGCATAGGCCAAAATTTTAAACCTTTCACCAACATTTGGTGACGTTTATAGGAAGTGTCTCCATATGAGTGAAAGATTCTTGAGTAGGACGTTGAACAACAATAAACAAGCAATCTAATCAAAAGAGACAAGTATAAGATGTGTCAGTTGTCCAATGAAGCAGTCAGGTATAGGATGTGTTAGTTGTGTAAAGGAGATGGCAATTATTGTATATGTCAGTTTTTATAGAAGATGTTAAGTAAAGGATGCATCAGTTGTTATTTATAGGATATGTCAGTTCTTGTTTATAGTTTGTGTCAGTTCTTGTTTATAGTTTGTGTCAGTTCTTGTTTATAGAATGTGTCAGTTCTTGTTAAAAGGTTTTTGTATATAGGATGTGCCATTTCTTCTTTAATGGATGTGTCAGTTCTTGTTTATAGGATATGTCAGTTCTTGATTATAGGATTTGTCAGTTCTTGTTTATTGGATGTGTCAGCTCTTTTTATAGGATATGTCAGTTCTTGTATATAGGATATGTCAGTTCTTGTTTATTGGATGTGTCAGTTCTTGTTTATTGGATGTGTCAGTCCTTGTTTATAGTTTGTGTCAGTTCTTGTTTATTGGATGTGTCAAATCTTGTTTATAGGATGTGTGAGTTCTTGTTTATAGGATGTGTCAATTGTTGTTTATAGGATGTGTCAGTTTTTTTATAGGATGTGTCAGGTTTTTTTATAGGATATGTCAGTTCTTGTTTATTGAATGTGTCATTTCTTGTTTATAGGATGTGTCAGTTTTTTTATAGGATGTGTCAGTTCTTGTTTATAGGATGTGTCAGTTCTTGTTTATAGAATGTGTCAGCTCTTTTTATAGTTTATGTCAGTTCTTGTTTATTGGATGTGTCAGTTCTTGTTTATAGGATGTGTCAGTTCTTTTTTATAGGATGTGTCAGTTCTTATTTATAGGATGTGTCAATTGTTGTTTATAGAATGTGTCAGTTTTTGTTTATTGGATTTGTCATTTCTTGTTCATAGGATGTGTCAGTTCTTTTTATAGGATGTGTCAGTTCTTGTTTATTGAATGTATCAGTTCTTGTTTATAGGATGTGTCAGTTCTTGTTTATAGGATGTGTCAGTTCTTTGTTATAGGATATGTCAGTTTTTGTTTATTGGATGTGTCAGTTCTTGTTTATAGGATGTGTCAGTTCTTGTTTATAGGATGTGTCATCTCTTTTTATGGGATATGTCAGTTCTTGTTTATAGTTTGTGTCAGTTCTTGTTTATAGGATGTGTCAGTTCTTTGTTATAGGATGTGTCAGTTCTTGTTTATTAGATATGTCAGTTCTTGTTTATAGGATGTGTCAGTTCTTGTTTATAGGATGTGTCATTTATTGTTTATAGGATGTGTCAGTTCTTTTTTATAGGATGTGTCAGTTCTTGTTTATAGGATTGTGTCAGTTCTTGTTTATAGGATGTGTCAGTTATTGTTTATAGGATATGTCAGTTCTTGTTAATAGGATGTGTCAGTTGTCCAATGGAGATATCAAGTATAGGTAGTGTCAGTTATTTAGTGATAATGTCATGTACACGACATGTCAGTTGCTTAAAGCAGAAGTGGGATACATATATCTTTTGTCTTCAGCACTTCCTCTAGTTTCAACGGGGCCAATATTCGGCCCAATTCCCATTGAAAAAATATGTACATGTGTTATTTTTCCCTAATTTTATGGAAAAATTACCAATTTGGAGTACTGACTTTGACTATAATGGAAAATAAGGTAATGCAGGGGAACTGTGTTTGAAAAAGAGAATCCATTACATTTAGATATACATGTGTGCAAACTAGTTTTCCCAATTTGACATAAATTTGCATTAACATTCCCAATTGTGTTGCCATTGGCATTTTCACAAAATCCGCAGAAAAAAAGCCTTGCTTGTATTTCAATATACGCCATTATATCTTTTCCTGAAACGTTTAATTCTGTTAATCCAATGGACTTATCCACTCTGAATAATCATATTACGAAAAATCAGTTCCTTTTCTTTATACCTCAATACACTTCTGACACTGACTTTAAAATTCTTCAGATTGCACACAAAATAATAAAAAAAAAAGATGCTGATTGTAGACAGACAGCATTTCATTGATTCTAGCATCAAATATTTGTGTGTCTTATCATGCATAAGCTTATTAGCATTTTGTCGAATACAGATGGATTCTCATCAGGACATTCAATCAAAACTGGCCCCTGGGTTCCCCCGATGTGGAATGAAGTTGAGCGCTTGAATGTTTGTTGATAAACACCACTGATAAACAGCCATAACGTTACTCCCAAGGGAGCAACCACTTTATGGCATCCATTTGTAGCGGCATTGAAATAGATGGGCTGAGTAATAGATCGGTTGTGAAATAGATTGCCAGGTTTTTCTGTGACAAACAGTGTAAATACCGACTGTTTACATTGCAAAGTGCTTGGCAAATATGGAACCAATTTTTTTTATAAGATTTCCTATAATTTATGTAAAATAGTCTTTCCATAAATGATATTTTTAGAACAAAACAATCAAATATCAACTTTTTATTCTGTTAATCCTGAATCAAAATAGAAAATAAATATAAGAATTACCTTCAAAGTGACGTACAAAAGCTCATTGATTAAGAGAGGATATTGATTTTTAAAGTGATTAATATATTTGGTTTAATATTGGATCATAAAATGGGACTTTATGAAGCTGAGAGAATTTATTTGAATTGAGTATTAGAATGTACTCATCTATGGGCACTGCATTATGTATCTCGGATGTAAAGAGTGCTGGTCTTGCAATCAGAGGGGTTTTGGTTCAAATCCTAGTAGAAGGCACCAGTGGCACATTATAAAGCTTAGAGAATTTAAGATGTAATGAGTGTTGGTCTCACAGCCAGAGGGATTCAGGTTCAAATCCTAGTGATATCTGGTGGCAATATATATGTGTGTGCTTGGTAGTTGTTGGCTGCTGTTAGATAGAAACAGGAAGATGTTTTAAAGTGACATCTGATGGCAATGTGTATGCATGTAGTTGCTTGCTGCTACTAGACTGAATGAAAAGATACTTTCAAATGATACCTAGCCAGACTGGCATAAAATTTAATGAGTATTTCTTAAATCTGAGGTTTTTTACTTATCTTTAAATAATCCTCAAATCTGGGCCCAAGACCATAAACAAGGAAAATTCTGAGAAAAATTTTATTCTCAAAAGTTAAGAATTTATTCATCTGAGTAAAAAGTGAAAACTCGCAGACCATAAAATGACTTAAGAATTTTCTCAACTGAGGTAAGCTTGTTAAGGGGCAGTGTAAATCTAGTCCAGGACATATGTCCCAATTTATGTCCCGATTCACTTAACTTCGATGTTTGAACATTATTCTTACCATAATCTATAATTAATTATTTAATAACCAACCAAGAGATATAAAACGTGTTAAGAATCAATTAGGCAGCATGTTTTGTGCCATAAAACAGGGAATAGATATTTACCTTTTTAAAAAGATTGAAAATGTCTTATAAAATGCCAATACATGACCAAAATCAGTAATTTATACATGTAATATGTATAATGTATATAATAAACGATATTCAAGATACAAGTAAATTATTATAAGTACATTAGATAAGATAAATTACTTGGGACATACACTTGGGCACATGTATCAGACTAAATTTACACTGTCCCTATTGTTATTGTAAACAAATAAGTCAACAGAAAAAGAAGTGTTGGTCTGCTAACTTATATCGCTCAAACAACACGTTTTTTAAAAGTCAAAAGATTAAACATGTCCCGAAATACTCTAGGGCGATGGTATTAAGCGCCTATTTATCCCAAGGGGAATATAGGGGGCAGCCATTTTCACTGATAAGAATTCTTTGAGTCAACTACAGACTGTACTTAAGTATTTAAACACCTGAGAAAGAAATTTATCAAAAAATTTCTTTATGGCCCACAACTTTACCCAAGTTAAGAAAATTCTCAAGATTGAAGTTGAGTAAGAAATTTGTATGAGAATAGTTTTATGGTCCTAGGCCCTGCAGGGCCCGAGACCATAAACAATGAAAATTCTGAGACAAATTTTATTCTCAAAAGTTAAGAATTTACCCATCTGAGTGAAAAGTGAACACTCGCAGACCATAAAACGACTTAAGAATTTTCTCAACTAATGTAAGATTGTCAAGGGGCAGTGTAAATCTGGTACAGGACATATGTCCCAATTTATGTCCCGATTCACTTAACTTCAATGTTTGAACATTATTCTTACAATAATCTATGATTAATTATTTAATAACCAACCAAGAGGTATAAAACATGTTAAAAATCAATTAAAAATTATATACCTTTTAAAAAAACATTAAAAATGTCTTGTAAAATGCAAATACAATACTCAAGTCAGTAATTTATACATATAATATGTATAACGTATAAAATAAACAATATTCACGGTACAAGTCAATTATTAGATGTACATTAGATAAGAAAAATGACTTTGGACACACTTGGGCACATGTACCGGACTAAATTTACCCCGTCCCTATTGTTAATGTAAACAAACATCATATAGCCAAAACAAGCCAACAGAGAAAGAAGTGTTGGTCTCCTAAATCTATTTCGCTCAAGTAACACGTTGTTTTTGAAATCGAAAGGATTAAACATGTCCCAAAATACTTTAGAGCAACAGTGACAATGACATTAGGGTTTATTTATCCCGAGGCAAACATAGGGCGCAGCCATTTTTGCTGTTAAGAATTCCTTAAGTCAGCTACAGGCTGTATTTAAGTATATTATCACCTGAGAAACAAATTTGTCAAAGAATTTCCTTATGGTCCACAACTTTATCCAAGTTGAGAAAATTATCAAGATTTGAATAAAATCTTGAAGAAAATGAGTAAAAGATTTATCTGAGAATAGTTTAATGGCCTTGGGCCCAGGTGGCAGTGTGTATGTGTGTAGCTGGTGCTTGCTGCTATCAGGCAGAAAGAAGTAAATGCTGTCGAGTGACATCGGTGACAGTGTGTATGTGTGTAGGTACTTCTGTCCGACAGAAACAGGAAGATGCTGTCAAGTGACATCTGGTGGCAATGTGTATGTGTATAGGTGCTGGCAGCTGTCAGACAGAAACAGGAAGACACTTTTAAATGACATCTAGTGGGAATCCCATATCATCAGTTTCATTTTCATTTGTTTATTACAGCTATGGAGGAATGTTAAGCGCTTACATAAGATTCAAGTATCCAAACCTCATTGCTGGCAGTATTGCAGCAAGTGCACCAATATTTCTTTTGGATCCAAATGGAAAAAGAGATTTCTTCTGGGAATTGGTCACACAGGTAGAGAGATCTATTTAACTCAACCCCTGAAAACCAATGGACCTTTCTGTAAATCAATGAGTTATACCAGTCCAAATGTGTCTTTAAAGTAGGATTAAGTTTAAAAATTGGCAAATGGCCACTGTCCTTCCATAAGCATACTAGAAAACTACCACAAATGATAAGCTTGTGATCTAGCATAAGACTTAAATCTGCAAAGACTTCTCAAGGGAGGGGCATGTCATGTTTTGTGGTGTTATCACACCCTGTAGTCACATTTGGATACTCCCATTTCAAAGAATAGAAATTTCAAAAGGGATATAAGCTGTGGTTTTTTTTTCAATTTCTTCTCCTCTTTTACTTCTTTTCTTGGATTGTTTTTTTTTTCTGATGACTGGTAATCTGTCAACTCCATATATTTCGTAGGATTTCACGGAAGCAAGTCCAAAGTGTGTAGACAGAATTAAAAATGCATTTAAAATGATGAATGTTATGAAGGATCAACGTGGAGGTAAGAGGTCATATATCATTGCAATAGGAGTTGTGTGTGTGTGTGTCTCTCTTTAGAGGGGAAATGTGTGTGTGTGTGTGTGTGTGTGTGTGTGTGTGTGTGTGTGTGTGTGTGTGTGTGTGTGTGTGTGTGCGTGCGTGCTACCAGCAGCAGAAGTTAAAGGGGGCATTAGCTGTGTTTACAGAAACAAAATCATTTCAGGCCTAAAAAATCTTATATTCCTATATATTTTGTGAAAATCAGATGAGGTCCGGTGTAGTATGCATATACAAATTGTAAGGTTGAATTAATCAATTCTAAGTGAATAATTGCCAAAATGGGTTTCTAAACCAATTTTGCACAAAATGTAGAGGAATTTAAGAATTTTTTTGCCTGTGTATATCTCTTTTTTTGTTATTGTACTTCAATCTATTTGTAAGTAGAAGAAAAGGAAAAATTTAAAAAAAAAAACAAAAAAAAAAAAAAAAACATAGTTAATGCCCTTTAAGACAAAGCTACATGTACTTCAAAATTTGCCAATACCTGTTTTATTTCAATTTGCTGTATTTAGTTTACCTGTAGATTAACAGATACAAAGTTGAATGTTTACCTCAGAGTCAAGTACAGAAGGAAGTCTGGAAATTGTGTTTTTCCTCTGATGTTTGTGTGAACATTCAAGTTCGTTTATTTGTGAAAAGTAATCAGTAAAACTTTGTTATGATATTTACATCAGTCGCAGACTAGCTTATTGTAAATATATAAACATGTAACGACTAATTGTTTAGATGCGATGAGGTGTTTACAAAAATCCCATTTGTTTTAATATAGATACAGTAAAACCTTGTTATACTTGTTATAATTCCCCTCATTTCATTTGCCTTGCTTTATGTCAAAAGTTTTTGAAAGTCCACTTTTCCATTTTGTTCCCTATAATTTCATTTTAGGTTTCCCTCAACCTATCACCAAACTCGTTTTATAATGGCAAAT
Organism: Atrina japonica; assembly: GCA_030159075.1. NCBI lineage: Eukaryota > Metazoa > Mollusca > Bivalvia > Pterioida > Pinnidae > Atrina > Atrina japonica. Next base: position 520,445 of record BROG01000149.1, read on the forward strand.
TTGGGGTGAACAAATGGTGGCAGTATAATGAGGTTTTACTGTACAGAAATGCCACACCTTAGAAGACATACACAATGTATAAATAGAAATAACATTTGGTTCATCTTATTTGCAGGAATGGAAAAATTGACACAAATATTTCACCTGTGTAAACCGCTTACATCTAATGAGGATTATTTACACCTGTTGGGATGGATACGAAACTCGTTTACTTACCTGGCCATGTTAGACTACCCGTATCCTACCAAATTTATGGGAAGCTTACCTGCCAACCCTGTCAAGGTATGTAGTACGTGTTCCGAATACCCATCAAGATGTAAACTACAGTGAAATACATGCATGCAGTGGGACCTTTCTTGAAAGACCACTCTCGTGTAAGACCACCTGTCTTGTGAGACCACATTCTGAAAACCACTTGGTTTAATAATCCTTTATATAAAGCCTATGTTGAGAGACCACCTGTTTTGAGTGGCAGATGGGGTGGCCTCCCAAGACACGCTCCACTGTATTTGAAAATATTACCAATATTTCCTCCGATCATAATCTCAGACCCCAAACAGAACCAAACAATATGGAAAATTCTGTATACAGTAAAACCTCTTCATAAAGCCCCTCGTTTTATTCACCACCTCGCTATGGGCCGCAATTTTTGAAAGTCCACTTTTCCAAATTTCCCTATCATTTCATTTAAGGTTTCCCTCAACCTATCACCAAACCCACTTTGAATGCCAAATTTGGGCTGAACAAATGGTGGCAGTATAAAAAGGTTTTACTGTATATATAATGTTGAATGCTATATACCGATGGTTTCTTTAACCAGTGCCAAAGTTACCAAATTTATGCAATACTCAAGCTCAGCTTTGATTTTATTATTTTGACAATATAATTTTTTGAAAAAAGTTCTGGATCTGACTGAATAGCATGAATAGGGAACATCTTTTTCATTCACATTAAAAAGCATTGGATCAGATTTATGGTTTTGTAAAAAAAAAAAAAAAAAAAATTAAAAATATTTGAGCATGATAATCAGAATTTTGAATACTGTGTAGTTGCTTATATTCCAGTGGATTTAATTTCGCTATATTCATGGTCATAGAAAATTGCACAAAATTAAATACCTGTGAATGTGATATCTTACATTTATGAAGATTCAGAAAGACAATTCGTAACCTATCTTCCGCGAAATTTAATACTCGTGAATAAGTTCTTTTAAGAAAAATGCGAAATTTTCTCCCCTTGAAATTAAAGAACTATACAGTATGTGCTCAAATTATTTGTTTTAAATTTCTTAATTTTTTTTTTAATTGAGCAAAATAATTTTCTTCTTTATTTACGATTGTATGCAATAGATAAACAAAAATGTCAAATTTCAGTATCAATTCTGTGTGCTTTCATCTTAAAATTATAAAATGTTAGTTGAGCTTGAGTAATGAGTAAATTTTACAATTCATTATTAAAGCATTTTATTACTGAAAAAAATCAAATTGTTATCATTCAGTGTTGTCTTTCATTGTTGGTTATTCAGTGGTTTCTTTCAACATTGCTCTCAATGTTGTGTTTTAATTGCCTTACAATATTGTCTTTAAATGTAGTCTTCCATTGTTGTCTTTCAATGTTGTCTATCAGTGTTTCTTTCATTGTTATCTCTTGTTGTTGTTTATCAGTGTTGTCTTTCATTGCTGTCTTTTGTTGTTGTTTGTCAGTGTTGTCTTTCATTGCTGTCTTTTGTTGTTGTTTATTAGTGTTGTCTTTCATTGCTGTCTTTTGTTGTTGTTTGTCAGTGTTGTCTTTCATTGCTGTCTTTTGTTGTTGTTTATCAGTGTTGTCTTTCATTGCTGTCTTTTGTTGTTGTTTATGTCTTTCATTGCTGTCTTTTGTTGTTGTCTTTCATTGCTGTCTTTTGTTGTTGTTTATCAGTGTTGTCTTTCATTGCTGTCTTTTGTTGTTGTCTTTCATTGCTGTCTTTTGTTATTGTTTATCAGTGTTGTCTTTTGTTGTTGTCTTTCATTGCTGTATTTTGTTGTTGTTTATCAGTGTTGTCTTTCATTGCTGTCTTTTCTTGTTGTCTTTCATTGCTGTCTTTTGTTATTGTTTATCAGTGTTGTCTTTTGTTGTTGTCTTTCATTGCTGTCTTTTTTGTTGTCTATCAGTGTTGTCTTTCATTGCTGTCTTTTGTTGTTGTCTTTCATTGCTGTCTTTTGTTGTTGTCTTTCATTGCTGTCTTTTGTTATTGTTTATCAGTGTTGTCTTTTGTTGTTGTCTTCCATTGCTATCTTTTTTGTTGTCTATCAGTGTTGTCTTTCATTACTGTCTTTTGTTGTTGTCTTTCATTGCTGTCTTTTGTTGTTGTCTTTCATTGCTGTCTTTTGTTGTTGTCTTTCATTGCTGTCTTTTGTAGTGGTCTTTCATTACTGTCTTTTGTTGTTGTTTATCAGTGTTGTCTTTCATTGCTGTCTTTTGTTGTTGTCATTCAGTGTCATCTTTCATTGTTCTTTTTTATTGTATGACTAATGGTCTTTTATCACAATGGTCTCATAGGACAGGTTACACAAACTGAAACTCTCTCTCTCTCTGTCTCTCTCTCTCTGTCTCTCTCTCTCTCTGTCTCTCTCTCTCTCTCTCTCTCATATCACCTTCAAAAAATGTGATAGCAATTTTGTACTATTAAATCTTGTTATGACAAATTGAATGAATTATGAATAACGTTAAAACGTCATTCTTGAATTGATCAATAGAGAATTTAGAGTGCATATTTGAATATTTAATGATAAAATAAAATGTAACTGACACCTACACTTGTAAATTAGTTAGTCAATTTTAACAGCATTGTTTCATTTTTTGAGAAATGAAAGTAGATGTTTTTACAGTGTACTAAATATGCAAAAATATTTTTAAAAAAACCAAAATGTCAGAATTTTTCACATTGAATGCAATTAACTTGTTTACCTCTAAAAATAAATGGATTCTACCTCAAATTAGTGATATTGGAGAGTCTAAGTGTGAATTCAGGGGTCAGTGAGTTAAATAATATAGACCTCTCACCATTTTATTTCCCTCAAATCAAAGTTCAGGAGCATATTTTTCTTTTGTCAATTTGTTTGTCTCTTTGCAACCTTTCGGTAAATAATTATTTGAGTTTTGTACCTCTGGTGGACAACTTTTAATCAATAAGACCTTGAACAAATTCAAGTGAACTCATCAGCCCCTGAAAAACAATGGACTCTTTTGTAAATCAATGACTTAGACCGATCCAAATGTGTCTTTAGGGTTAATGGGTAAAATGGTGTCAGTTATATGGTGGCTACCAGTTTTTAATGATGGATGACTTTCTTTAAAAATCAGCCTACGTTTCAATCAGGCTTGAATCCTGCTGACAAGAGCAGAGAGACTCCATGGTTAAATGTGCTATGGTCTAAGTACTTGGTCTCAGAGGCCCCTGTTAACATTCAGCAAAATATGTTATAGGACTTTAAATTCTTCAAAATTGTTGTACTTCTTGGGGCCTAGGGGTTCTCTTTCACATCTTTTTTTATTTTTAAACAAGTGGGCCACCTTGGCAGTGGTTAGTCAGCATTGCACTTTGAACCATGAAGTCATATAACTGAAAAATTGTTGAGTGTGGCGTAAAATACTATTCAAAATCAGAATCCTATTTTTAAACAAAATCAACCTGTCATAGTATCCGTGCCCATAGGTTTATGTGAACTCTTCCTTACCTAACTGACCCTTAAAGAAACAATGGACTCTACCTCATATCGAAGACATGACCTAGACCATTTGTGTCTCCAGGGATAATTAATTTATATATAATATTGAAATCTATTTAATAGGTTGCGTGTGACTTAGTCCTGACAGAGACGGATGATATTGCAGGACTTTCAAAAGCTGCAGGTAAGCTAACCTAGATAAGTTCCTCAGAAAAGTTTTATTGTTTGTGGAACCTCTGCATAATCTGTATTGAATAATTAGACTGCGAGCTAATCAAATTTTGTGATTCAAGACAGTTCAAATATTTACATGTTGCAGCATTTGTAGGTCTGCGAACCAGGTTCTGTTACATAATTTTTTGAAAAATATAAGAGATTAATTAGTGGTACCCAGCTCTGAGTAAAATAATGGTTCCCAACATAGTGTGTGGATATGTGGTGTTCTGTACTGTGTAAATTAGTGGTACCCAGCATGTTATGGATTAATGGTATCTAACACTATGTGGAGTAGTGAACATCAGCTCTATGTGAGTTAGTGGTGCCATGATCTACATGGTTTAGTGATACCCAGCACCATGTAGATTAGTGATACCAAGCACAACATAGTGATACCAGCATTGCATGAATTAGTAATATCCAACACTTTGTGGATAAGTAGCACCTAGTACTGTGTGGTTTAGTGGTAGCCAGCACTATGTTGTTTAGTGGTACCCAGCATTGTGTGGATTATTTGAACCCAGCACTTTGTGGTTTAGTGGTGCCCAGCACTGTGTGGTTTAGTGGTGCCCGGCTCTATGTTGTTTAGTGGTACCCATCACTTTGTGGTTTAGTGGTGCCCAGCACTTTGTAGTTTAGTGGTACCCAACACTTTGTGGTTTAGTGGTACCCAACACTTTGTGGTTTATTGGTACCCAGCACTATGTGGTTTTAGTGGTACCCAGCACTTTGTGGTTTAGTGGTACCCAGCAGCCCTTTTCACAAAAAATCTTAAGATAACTTTTACTCTTAAGAGTAAAATTTAGATTGTTATGGTTTTCATGAAAAATCTTAAGAAAATCTTAAGATAAAAAATTGTGGTAACTTTAAGAGAGCTATCACCCACACTTAAGAGAAATTTTTACTCTTAAGATTTTATCAATATAATCGTAAGTGTCACCATAGAAAAAAAAAGATGAATTTAATATGTTGTTTGGTATGTTGTTTGATATGATTAACAGAATAGCTAATCGCAGAGAATGTATTTTTTACAATAGAATCTGAGTATAGATAGATCTACGAGTCACTAAAATGTCTAAATATTGACCAGCTGTTAATAGCTCGCTGTTTTTCCGAGGCACTGCATCGTGAACTTAGCGAACACAAAAAGATATTTAATTGAAAGGCGTACAGAAAAATATCATGCGATTCCTCCCCATATCAAGAGGGGATTTTGTATTTAGTAGGTTAATAAATCTAGGACTAGATTGATATCGTTGTGTTGAAACTACAGAAGATCTAGGCTACCATACTGTCCTTGTCACATAATCCGTGAATCAGAAAAATAGCAATAATTTAGATCTAGAATAGAAATCTAGGCCTATATCGATTACACGTTGTCATAATAAGATAACATATGCATAACTCTTGTAATCCTTTAATAGATCTATAATGATAGATTTAGTCAAGACAATTAAAATTTGCTAGCCCTGCCACTATTGTTTACATCTGTACCAAATCCTAACGTTCTTAAAGTCACACACTCTGACGTCATGTAACAGGTCGATCCAAGCTCAAAATTAGGGGTGTTTCTAACGAAGTCGAGTTTACTAGATCTATCATTATCATTACCAAAAAATATTTAAATTACATCGGCAGATTTAGAGGGGCGGTAGGGCTCTCAAAGCTTAGTTAAAAATTAAAAAAAAATCATTGAGACTACTAGGTCGAATTTCTGCTCCGATTTTAATAGACTAGACTTTTTTTGCTAAATCAGTTATCTTCTTTTGAGAAAGATAATCAATTTGATTTATTGGCGGATTATCAGGCATAGGCCCTATTGTCGTGCCTGAATGTAGAAAAAGGCGTCTACGCACTTTAAATTTCATTTTTTTCTGAAAGCGTAAACCCCGATCCCCTTATGAAATGCGACCCCTATAGTTGGCAAAATATTTTTAAAATCTTCAATTTCTCTATCCAAAAAAAAACCACAGAATTTTCGCAACTCCCTCTGTTTAGCAACAATATCAAGACTTGTGCCTCCCCCTTTAAATTATCGGTTTATCTCTGGGGAGATATACATTATATAAAAGTTGTACACGATAGTTTTTAAAAAGTAATAATCCCATGTCACCATCGGCACCACTTTTACAAATTTTCTATATCCGCTAATGCGATGTGATACTTAATTTGAAGGATAAACAGGTCATAATTTAGTGTCTAAAAGCTTCAAAACAACCTCACGGGGCTTGTAAAACTACACCATTTCCAGGGAAAGATACCCTATAGGCCTGTTTGCTGTGAAAATAATCCCTTTGGGACGAACTTGCCATTAGATCGTGTCTGGAAGCTTACGAATTTCCAGATTTATTTTTTTCAAAGGTGCGTGTCCCCATATTCTCAAACGAATTATTGCTTCACAATTTATCCAAAAATTTTAAATCTAAAACATGTTCACTGAGGCTTGTATTCTATAACAATTTAGTATAATTGTGTATCTAAATGGATATGTAAAATAAATGTAAAAAAAAACCCAAATTTTTACAAAATACAATTAGATCTAAAAATATAAACACATGACATCGTATAAATAATTTACTACTGGGTATTTCATGAAGAAAGTACTGTTTATATTGTAAACAATTTTAAATTGATAGGTTTAATAAAGTTCAATGATAGATTTAAAATTTAAAAATTTAAAAGGGAGCACATGACAGTATGAATATCTAAAACGCAAAAGTGACGCCTACACAGCACACACATTTAAATTACGAAATAGAATTTAAAATGTTAATACACAAAAACATAGCCTACAAACATATAATTTACTGATGCCGTATAGATCTAGATAACATACATGTAAAACACAAACAAATACACTAGTATTGTGTAATTTCAAAAGGCTGGAGTAAAATGTAAGTAGAGCTTTGTGAAACTGTATTCAATCATTATTCAAACTTAATTGAATTTCATTTACACCAAAATATTTGTCTTTTCTGGAGTATATTCAGTGCAAATACATCAACTAAAATGCATGTGACGCCTTACAGGAGATATTGTATGCACATGAAAATCGAAAGTGAAACATCGTTGCTATGCTTACTTTAATCGTAAGAATAAAACTTCAGATTTTATCTTACGATTAAATCTTAAAAGAAAATTAAATCTTACGATAGCTTTTTTGAAAATGACTTATGATTTATCTTACGATACTGGTAAGATTTTATCTTAAGAATAATCTTAAGATTTTTTGTGAAAAGGACTGCAGCACTTTGAGGTTTTAGTGGTACACAGCACTTTGTAGTTTAGTGGTACCCAGCAGTATGTGGTTAAGTGGTACCTGGCACTTTGTGGTTTAGTGGTGCCCAGCACTTTGTGGTTTAGTGGTACCCAGCATTTTGTAGTTTAGTGGTACCCAGCACTATGTGGTTAAGTGGTACCCAGCACTTTGTGGTTTAGTGGTACCCAGCATTTTGTGGTTTAGTGGTACCCAGCATTTTGTAGTTTAGTGGTACCCAGCACTTTGTGGTTAAGTGGTACCCAGCACTATGTGGTTTAGTGGTTCTGAGCACTGTGGTATAGTGGTACCCAGCACTATGTGGTTTAGTGGTACCCAGCACTATATTGTTTAGTGGTACCCAGCACTGTGTGGATTAGTAATACCCATAACTGTGTGGTTTAGTGGTACCCAGCATTGTGTGGATTATTTGAATCTAGCACTTTGTGGTTTAGTGGTGCCCAGCACTGTGTGGTTTAGTGATGCCCAGCACTCTGTGGTTTAGTGATACCCAATACTTTGTGGTTTAGTGGTACCCAGCACTATGTGTTTTAGTGATAACCAGCACTGTGTGGTTTAGTGGTACCCAGTACTATGTAGTTTAGTGGTACCCAGCATTGCTTGGATTATTTGTACCCAGAAAGAGACCTTAAAACAATGCAGTGAATAATCATTTTTCTGTAAAAAGGAACATGTTATGGTAAAAAAGATAAAAGGTTGATTTTTATGAAATTCTGTGGGAGATGTTACTTTTAAAAGAACTTGGTCGAGCTTAAAGATTGTCAAATAAAAAACAACAGTAATACAAACAAAACAAGCAAAAATTGAATTTGTTGCTCATTTTCTTCCAGCTTCTTATTTCAGTTCAAGTTTTGATAAATATACTACGGTAATTACATACACACTTTATATTTCCAGGCTTCAGGCCAAGCTCAGATTGTTTGTAGTAATTGTATCGGTTCTCAATATAGAATAGATCTACACGTAGAATCCGTACACATAGTTACCTCAAAGTGAAATATTACACGAGATTCTATTTCACTGTCTGTGAAATCTATCACATTATCACTTTTTTTTCACTCTTCGAAGTATTAAATGGGAAAGACAGTATTTAAAGCGATATGAGTTGTCGTAGGTGATATATTTTACAAGCCCATTTTATGTAATTTTCTATCTCATATATATATCCCAAAGAGAACATCTGGTGGTTAGAATAACAAATGCATGCCTATAATTGCAACAATTTTGCCAAACGTATATCAAGGGTTTTTTTTGTCCGCCATTCTATGAGCATTGCAAATTAACTTTCGGTAATTTTTATGAAGATTACCGAGTGTCCAAAAAGCACATGCTATTTGCAGTTAATATATATTCTATTTTTATCACCCTTTATGTTTATTTTCTTACATCATCATTCCATACCTAAATCATGCAAAGTTGGTCTTTTCCGTCATTTCAAAACATTCGTTTTCTGAAATTGTCCATGTGCCGGGTATATCGGGTGATGTCGACCTATTTTTAAGTCGTACCATTGCATTTTCGTATATACATATACTTTCCAATCAATAAAAATAAAACATTTTAAAATTAAATATGAAACATTGAAATCGGCCGACTTTAAAATTTGCCGAATGTGTCAAATGCTGAGATTGCTGATACACCGAACGCGTAAAGGAACAAGATCCCTATGACCAAATTACAAAGCACATTTGATATGACAAAAAAGTCTATCTGGAAGGTCATTGCATACAGAAATACAGCCGGAATTTTTAAGGTACGAGAAAACTTAAACTCTAATAAAACAAATAACTTTGAAAAGAAGATCTTTTACAACATTTCACGTGTTTGATAATGTATTTGAACAAACATTTTATAAAACATCTCGTGTATATGTGATGGGACAAAAATCATCATTGTGACAGCTTATATCGCTTTAAATGTGAAAGACTGTAACATTTCTCATCAAGTTTTCCTTTGGATTTTTTTCTTCTTTGTAATGTATTAAAACTACAGTCCCATGCCAGAAGTGAGTGGACTAAAATCATTTTCCCATACCTTTCTATGGTAAATCAACTTTTTAAAAATAATGACGGATGATGATGAATAGACTTATTTATAAATTTGTGAATTTTGACAAGAATAAACGCAAGCATAACTTTGTGGTAGTTATTTAAAAAACATTGATTTAACATAAAAACCTATGGGAAAATGGTGATAGTTGACTCACTTTTGGCACGCTGCAGTAATCACTCTCCTTTGATTAACTTGTAGAAGTCAGTCCAGATCTAGCAGTTCAAGGATATCAGGCTTTAGTGTTGGTGATAAACAACAATGTTAAAATGCCAATGTCTTTATCAAGTGGTGTTCTGTTGATTTTTACTGGCTTTTGTTTAGCTTTCATGTGTTGCTGGGATTGGAGTCTGATTTTGAACTAAAGTAATCGAAATTGTTATGCAGGGGTTGAATTTAGCTATTCTGTTGTCATTTCAAATTCAGCAGATTACATTCATGTGTATAGATAAATATTTTATGATGAAAAACCAAATACAGTAAAACCTCTTTATAATGCCCCTTCTTTCTTTTGCCACCTCACTTTACGGCACAATTTTTGAAAGTCCACTTTTCCAATTTTCCCTATAATTTCATTTGTTTCCCCCAATCTATCGCCAAAATTCCTTGCCAAATTTGGGCTGAACAAATGGTGGCAGTACAAAGAAGTTTCACTGTACCAACACTATTAGCAAAATTATTGGGTTTTGGGGGGGTTTTTTTTGCAGGACTTTTTTATAGTGGTACTGGTAAAATGACCTGTAATGATATTTGGACCGAGTTCATTCAGTGTGCCGACCCTACTGGGTGTGGACTAGGTGATAACAGCAAAGCTTGGGACTATCAGGTAAGTAGCGTACGCTGCAATTGGTTTCCAGGGGCCTGTTTTATCAAGAAGTTGCAAGTCCCAAGTTGTAAGTCATAAGTTATTTTTATCTTAAGACAAAACTTAGGATTGTTTTATTAATGCTACCGTAAGTTGAGTCTTAAGGTATATTCACATATTTTCAAATAAGATGTTGATAATTTATGGACACATTTACCTCCAACATTTTTAAAGACAAATTATTACACAAATAGATGGACTTGGGTCTACGCACCGCCTCTGGACAGTCATTTTTTGGTTTATTGTTGTTTAACGTCCCACTCAAGAATTTTTCACTCCTATGGAGACGTCAGCATATGCCGGTGAATGGGCTTCAAATTTTGGCCTATGCTTGACACTTAGGGCCATTGAGCAGTGAGGGTAATTCTTCAACATGCCAACACCTACTGTGACATGGGAGCTCGGTTTTTACTGTCTCAGTCGGAAGGACAGGAAACCGACTTGCCGCCAGCTGGACTCGAACTCATGACCTTATGATCAGGAGTTGAGTACGCTACCGACTGAGCCAGGCCGGCTCCTGGACAGTCATAAATACCTGACCTGATTTGGTCCTTAGTCACAAGTCCTAATTCTTTGTAAGACGATCACAAGTTGTAAGTGTGGTCCTAAGACCAAGTCTAAGACTTTGGACCTTTCGTAAAACAGGCCCCAGATATCCATTGAAGGCAATGGAGGATTTAATTTAACTTAGGGTAATTAATAAGTTGTGTTATTTTGCAAAGTATCAAACAGATATTAACCCTTTCATCCCTACAGACCATATAATAGACTGGTCTGAACAATAGAAAAGAACATACCATTTAGATATTTACGGATGAGAGGGTTAACATCCAATGGTAATATGTATTAAAAAGAATTAATTGGATCTGTAGAGTAAATGTTCTTCCTCAAATTTTCTTTAAGGGGCATAAGCTGTGGGGTTTTTTCAGAATTTTCTTTTTTCTTTTTTACTGTTGGATTGATATACAATAACAAAAAAAAATAAATATACACAGGCATAAAAATTTCTAATTCCTATATATTTTGTGAAAATTGCTTGAGAAACTCAGTTTTGCAATAATTCACTTGTAATTGATTCACTCAACCTTATTATTATATGTATATGCATAGGCGTCGGAAGCAAATTGAACGTGGGGGGGCTAAACCAACTTGAAACACACACACGCCAGAAGTGGGGGGGGCTAAACCAACTTAAAACACACACACGCCAGAAACGTCTTGGGGGCTAAGTCCCAATTTTCAACACCTATGCCTATCTTTGCCAAAAAAGTGGGGGGGCTAAGCCCCCCCTAGCCCCCCCTAGCCCCCTCCCCCCAGCTCCGACGCCTATGTGTATATGTATACAACAGTGAACCTGACCTTATTTTACACAAAATATATAGGACTATAAGATTTTTATGCCTGTGTATAGCTCTTATTAGTTATTGTACATCATATACAAGTAGTAAAAAATGGAGAAAATTGAAATATTACTTTTTTTTGGTAAACACAGGTATTGCCCCTTTAAAATTCTACAATATTTAGTAGTCTTACTATGTACTCATAAGTATGTATTGCTCTTATACTTGGAGGCCTGTACAGAGATCCATCTGGTTGACGGCAGTAACAACCGGACTGATATGTTCCCAGTATTACCTTTCACTGCTGATATACGAAAGAAATATTGTAATGACAGGTGGAAATTGACCCCCAGGGATGACTGGGGTGGAGCTCAATATTGGGGTAAAAGTAAGTAACATTGCTGAGGGGTGTTTCTGAATACTTTGTAAATTTCATATCTTGAAGTTTTAAATCAATGACACCCAGCAATATATATATATATGTATCTTTAGTTTTTGATTATATACATGTAGATTTGCCTATTGTTGCCTTACATATCTGTAGTTCTGTCAAGGTAAATTGGCTTATGTTTACAAATACAACAAGTCTAAATTAAATCATAAGAGGGGTAACAGGCTTCTTGTCGACACAATAACAATAGAGCTTCAGTAATGCATGGAATCTGTGTAAGGCAATACATTTTATCTGTGCAACCTATTTTTGGATTTTTACTGTACTGTTTTGGTTTTTTGGTAGATCTGTAGTGTAGTGACACAGTGTTTGTAAAAAAAAGTTCATATGGCACATCACTACACCAGCTTACCGGAACTACTTTATCCTTTCACATGCAACTTTAACTTGTAAAACAGCATATCAGGGCTTGGACATCATTGCTTTCACTTGTTCAGCTGCATATAGCAATGGAATAATTTGCTGAGGTGTGAAACTCACAACCACAAATTTTATCAGGTCCAGATACATCAGATACTCAGGTCCCTTCAAACTCAGACTGAAACTCACAACCACAAATTTTGAAATTCTGTCTGACTTGCCTCTTGGTGTGCAGAATATACATGTACATAATGAAAACATACTTGATAAAGAAGCTGAGAAACCATCAGGCTTTCAACTTGACAGTATTTTACGATGTCAGGTCCAGATATATAGGCCCCTTCTGATTGACTGTATTTTACAATGTCAGGTCCAGATATATAGGCCCCTTCAAACTCTGATTGATTGTGTTCTATAATATCAGGTCCAGATACATCAGATACATAGCCCCCCCCAAAAAAAAAAAACTTTGAATTGACTGTTCTATAATATCAGGTCCAGATACATCAGAGGCCTGCTAAAAACTCAGATTGACTGTGTTCTGTGATGTCAGGTTCAGATACATCAGATATATAGGTCCCCTTCAAACTCAGATTGACTGTGTATTATGATATCAGGTTCAGATACATCAATACATAGGTCCCCTCAAACTTTGGTTGACCGTGTATTATGATATCAGGTTCAGATACATCAGATACATAGGTCCCTTCAAACTCAGATTGACTGTGTATTATGATATCAGGTCCAGATACATTAATACTTAAGTTTTATGTTATATCATTTTCAGACATACAGACAGCCAGTAACATTGTGTTTTCAAATGGTAACCTTGACCCATGGAGAGGAGGAGGGGTTAGTACTACATTTTCTTTCCCTTTGAAAATATCGTAAACAAAATCTTATTAGATAACTCATCCTGATAATGCTATCTTTGGTTCAATTGATGTTATAATACATGAGGTCTGGTGACATATTACTAATTCTTATAATTTTAAGATTTGTTAACAACCATTCTTTAAAGGAGCTCTTTCACAGAATTTCATTGAATTCAATTCTATATTTTTTTCTATCATTAAATGTTTCTACTTACTGTAAAAATTTACTGTCATTGCTCATTGAAAACCAACTGTCTATAGAAACCACTTGTGAAAAAACAACTGTCTTGAAAGATCACACTTATAATAAAATGTCTTGAAAGATAACACTGGAAAAATCAACTGTCTTGAGAGATCACACTTATGAAAAAACAGCTGTATTGAAGGATCACACTTTGGAAAAATCAGCTGTCTTGAGAGATAACATTTATGAAAAAAAAAACCGTCTTGAGAGATCACACTATGGAAAAAACAACTGTCTTGAGAGATAACACTTATGAAAAAAATGAAACAGATGAAAAACTGAAGAAATAACCTTCTTTGACATGTTCCACCATACAAAACCAGAAATAATGAACAAGGAACATGAATATTTTATATTTCTTTCTTTTCAGGTGAGTAAGAGTCCAAATGCCAACATTAAAGTGGTTCTTATAGAAGGTGGAGCCCATCATTTAGATCTCGGGTAATATGAATAACAAGATATAAGATGTTTACTTATATAGCTGTCCAGACCAGCACAGTTACTTCAGTATGTATCAGTTCAAATTTGTATAGCGTCAACAAGGTGTAATCAAGATTCTACAGACTGAACTATTGTTCCGATATATATTGATCAGAGGTCGAATTTGACATATCTGTCTCGCTAATCAGTTGGACTAATTGGAAACAAATTTTACTAGTCCTACGACAAATTAACTAGCTCCAAAGTGGTACAACAAATTCACTTGCCCCAAAGTGGTACAACAAATTATCAAATCTGTACATATTTACCAAATTGGTACCGGAATTACTGAATCTGCAATCCTATCAACAGATATTCTACAAGTCAACCGGGCTAGCTGCAGCGAGACCTTGACTAGTCAGTTGCAAAAGTCACTAGTCTCAGGCTGGGAGACTTCCTTTAACCACTCACCCCTAATGACACATAAGTACATTAAATTACATCTTTTGATAATGATGGACATTTTTATTCAGGGGCAATGTATAAAACACATTTAATTATGCTTTACAGGGGACAGAACCCAGCAGATCCGCCCTCAGTCTTAGCTGCTAGAGAAGTCGAGAAGTCGTGTATTCGCCAATGGGTCAATGAGTATAGAAAGGTCAACGGTCATAATTAATGTACCAAGAGCAGTTATTCAAGATCACTCTGGCATATCTGGACCAATTTTGTACAGAGCCTTCTATATTATAAAAAAAAAAAATTCATGTAATCCACCCCCCTTATCTTTTGAAAAGAGAATTCTGGTATAAAACTTATGAACATTCCATTAGAAGAAATTAAGATTCACTTAACACTCAGAATATGAAAATGAAATGCATTTTTATTGCAACAGAAACTTAAGTTTAGTATGTGTGAGTGTTTGTGTGTGTCTGTATATATAGGTCTATCGAGATAAATTGGCACATGTTTACAATCACAATGAGTGTGTGTCTGTATATATAGGTCTATCGAGATAAATGGCACATGTTTACAATCACAATGAGTGTGTGTCTGTATATATAGGTCTATCGAGATAAATTGGCACATGTTTACAATCACAATGAGTGTGTGTCTGTATATATAGGTCTATCGAGATAAATTTGCACATGTTTACAATCACAATGAGTGTGTGTCTGTATATATAGGTCTATCGAGATAAATTGGCACATGTTTACAATCACAATGAGTAAATTAAATCATAACAGGGGTGACGGCCTTCTTGTCAATGTTTGTTTATTTGTTTGTTGTTGTTTAACGTCCCACTCAAGAATCTTTTGCTCATATGGAGACGACAGCAAATGCCGATGAAGGGCTTCAAATTTTGGCCGACTGAGCCAGGCCGGCTCTGCTTCTTCTTGTCACAAAAATATTAGAGCTAAAGTAATGCATGGAATCCGTACAAGGCAATATGTTTTATCTGCACAACTTATTTTTGAAAAGTAGACCATATTGTTTTAGTTTGTGACAGAACCCGGATGTGTCATTTTACTTTGGTATACCTGTATGTGTGTGTGAGTTTTCCCAATCACACACTTATATATCTAGTCCAATTCTACAAGTATACCTCCCTTTAATCTAAAGGTGCTTATTCCTGTTTTCCAAGTACAGTAGAACTTCAGGGAGTCAATTCTACGTAAAAGATAATCTATAATTCAAACTTTTGTGAGTCCAATTTCTTGATGTCTCAAATACTTTTTTCTTGTTGGCATTTTTTTTTTTTTTTTTTTTTTTGTGGGGGGAGGGCAGGTTTATTTTTGGGTTTGTGGAGGTTGTCTCTGCTTTTTATGTACAGAACATAATGTTTGTTGGTAGCAAAAACATGTCCTCAAAATATATGTATAAGTTTATTGGTACATGCTTTTATCTATAAAAAAGTATGTCTGTTGTAATCATGATAGGATTTGAACTGCAAGTTATGAGATTTACTCTACTGTATATACTCAAGCTCAATTTTTAATTATTTTGACTATCTACAGTATTCTTTTGTAAAACTTCAGTGTCTGACTAGGAAACAATTACAATGAAACTTGTATATAACGACCTCCTTAGGGACACAAGAAAACGTTATAGGGAGGTGGTCTTTATATAGAGGTTAATTGATACACAAATGGTACTATTGTGGACAGCGAAAAAATTATCTTTGAGAACAGGAGGTCTTTATACACAGGTGATTGCTAAAGCAGATTTTACTGTATTTTTTTTCATTCATATAAAAAAGTGGGTCAGATTTCTAGATTTGTCATAAAAATTGAAAACTCGAGTATTGTACTAAAATTTTGAGTATGTACTCATGTATATAGTTTGACAAGTTTTCTTCACGTTTCTTCAAATTGTACTTAACTACATATCTGTATACATTATATTATAAATACGTTTATCTCTTCTTGTTCCTCAAATGAAGTCTTGATACTGTTATTTACATATTAATAAATTTTGTAATTTTACCAACTTTTTTTTATCTTTTATTTGTTTTTTTGCATTTTATGTACATGTAGACTTACGTAAAACTCATGTTACTTTATATAAAAGAGGCATTAGCTGCGGGTTTTTTTTTCCCCAAATTTCTTTCCTTATTTTACTACTTAGATTAGTATATAATAACAAAAATGATATATTCTTAAATTCCTATATATTTTGTGAACATTTCTTGAGAAAAACCCAGTTTGGCAATTATTCACTTGCAGTTGATTAATTCAACCTTACTATTTGTATATGGATACCACACTGGGCCTGACCTTATTTTCACAAAATACATGTATATAGGAATATAAGATTTTGTTATGCCTGTGTATGTTTGTTTGTTTTTTGTTGTTTAATGTCCCACTCAAGAATCTTTCACTCATATGGAGGCGTCACCAAATGCCAGTGAAGGGCTTCAAATTTTGGCCTATGCTTGGCACTTACGGCCATTGAGCAGTGAGGGTTCTTTAACATGCCGACACCAACTGCGACGCGGGACCTTGAGTTTTTCTTTCTCATCCGAAGGACAGGAAACCAACCTGCCGCCGGCTGGACTCGAACTCACGACCTCACAATCAAGAGTCGAGCACGCTACCAACTGAGCCAAGCCGGCTCAACTCTTATTTGTAATTGTACATCAAGTACAAAAAGTAAAAGTAGAAAGAAATCAATTTTTTTTCAGTAAATACAGCTAGTGCTCCTGTAACATGTTTAATATAAACTTATTTCTGGGATGAAATGCCCAAAAGGCCACCCAGTCAACCCCTGAAGTCATATTTGGACCTGCCCATTTCAAAAAATGGTTAAGTCCACTGTCAGAATTCAGGGGTATTTGATTTTGACTCAAAATGTTATGATAATTTTACATGCAATATGAAATCGTTTACTCCTGAATTATGACAGTAGACCATACTGTTTATTGATTTGGGTGAGTCTAAGTGTGATCACAGGGGTTGATGAGTTAAGAGACATACATATTGATTTATCAGTACTCACAAAATGCTCACCTTTTGAATTTTTTTAAAATCTTTTTTTATTTATTTTTTACTTTTTATTAAAAGAAATTGAAAATGTTCAAATCTATACACAATGACAAACCATCAAATTGTGATACATCAACAGTATAATGAAAAAATACAAATAACAAATCATTTTAGTTTCCAAAACTAACTTTATTATAATATATTTTTAAATCATTTGATAGCTTTAAAAATAAATTTCCATACATGTATTACAAAATTAAACACAAATAAGCAAAATAACCAAAAATCTGGATCAGAAAGTTTCTAAAAGACTAGATTAAATGTAAGCTGTGAGCAGAAAGAATCTAATAAAATCTGTTAATTGAAGTGACAAAGCGCTACAGTAATAACAAAATAAATACAAAAATCTTTTGATATCTTGAGACCCGTTCACACGATCAAAATTTTCTTTGTCAAAGTCTGTCAAAGAGAGCTTGGTCAAAGTTTCTTTGATCTGTTCACACTATCAATGTTTTTTTTTAGTTTTGACTTGTACAAAAAATTGCAGGAGCCATGTGCTTGTATCATGTACACATTGATTACGTCATAGTGAATATCTGCTTTGATTTTGAAGTTTGACGAAAAATAGAATGAGTTTCTATTCCATCAAAGTCCGTCAAAGTTCTTTAACGGACTTAAATCAAAGTTTTATTTGACCATTCACATTATCAAAGTTTGCATCAAAAACTTTGACCAAGAAAACTTTGATCGTGTGAACGGGACTTAACCACTGTAAAATCATTCATTCCCATTTTCTGTGATTTTATTTTCTGTGATAGATCATTTTAGTCCATACTATAGTAAAATCTATATGACCTGGCGAGGTGGAGTCTCGTGAACACATTCATGATCTGTATGAGTTCAAATTTAGGTAATACATTAAAATATAAAACTTGCAAGATTAATGGTTCCTACTTGCTATCATACACATGGTTGTCCATTTAGTGATTAATTGTTTTTCCCTTGAAGTCTGTCATAACCTAAAAGTGATTAGAATCAACCATATGATTATCAAAAGGTTACTCCGCCCCGCCAAGTTATGTAAATATGCTGATAATAATCAGTAATTTGCTCATAAAACTACCAATCAAATTATTATACTGTCTAAAACACTAAAGACTTAACTAAAGAAAGATAACTCTTCCTGCCATGCCAAACCTACAAAAATAATGTGTGGTAAGTAAAATTTATTTTTTTTTTTGGAAAAAAGAAACTGATGCCAGCAAAGAAGAATGACTTTACATGTGAGTTTCTTATACTACTTGGAATGTAAAGTTAATTGCATAACACCAGCTAGCTCAATGATGGTGACAACAACATTTAGAGCCAACACAAAACAGACTGCCTCTTATGACTACCTTGAAGGGGTCTGCCATGTTTTCATATGAAATCACAGTATTGTCATAGAAAAATAAAATGGTCATATGAGAATCATGTTAACACCGATTTTTATTTTACTTTTCAAATGCACTGATATATTTCAGAAATGATAAACTTACTAGCAGCATCTACCTGTAGTAAATATTATAAACACAATACCCAAGTTATACATATTATAGTTTAGCAAAAAATATGCTCATTGTCTTAGATTAAGATTTCATCAGTTGAGCTCGAATTTAAAATAAAATGTAGAGTTCGGAACAAAAAGTGGTATACAAAGCAAAAAAAAAAAATTTAAATGAATTCCAAAATCCATCTAAGAGTAACCACTGTAAAAAATTTGACTGTCTTAGCTTTTCAGTAAGTTAGAATTTAAAATGTTACTTTAGTACAAAATAATCAGCTGGTACCAAAATACCGGGTACCGGGATTATGTATACTATTAGGAACTCAAATGGTCCACCAGTAGTGGCAACGAAATAAGACCTTAAATTTAACATGCGGTACATTTGCCTGTATGGCACAACAACTTTTTATATGCCCTTGGCAAAGTTTGCCAATTGTCACAACGATATGGAAATATGTGTTTATTTATCACAAAGAATACAAAATAAATAGTGACTAGGGGTATTTTATATGTACATGTATATAATGTAGTGAAAAAACTAAACAGAGTATTCTTAAAATAAATTATATCAACCTTAAACAAGAAGCCACTGAAGGCGATATGACTGAACTGTGAAGCATGCCACTGTATTACAAAAATTGCTAGAGAGCAAAACACAACAGATTAGCCAAATATACAAAACTAACCAAATAAGCAAATTTATAAACTGACCAATTATAAAAAATATGTCCCCCAATCTTCTATCTTTTGGAGCATAATATGATTTTCTTACAGTAAAAAAAGAAACAATTGAATTTTAAAATTTCAGATACTTTTGCTGTAATAAATCTCTAGTTTTACTGGATTAGATCTATTCTGAATTGAAAATGGATAGATAAACAATGCTAATGTGATCACCTTCACTAGTTAAAACATCAAAATTTTGAGAAAATATAGGCCTACATGATATTCACATTTCTAATTTTCACTGCTCTTAACTCATCAATCCCCGAAAAGCAATGGACTATTCTGTAAATCAATAGCTTAGACCAGTCCAAATGTGTCTTTAGGGGTGTGTGAGTTAAGAAAACAGACAAAATTTAACTTGAAACCTAACAGATACATTTACGTACAAAATTAGGCACACATATATTTGATTATACATGTATACACTGTACATATAAATTTTGTGCGTCTACAATATACCTAGACTAGAAGATTGTCATTAACATTTATAGATATTTTTGCATACAGCCACTTGCCAAAAGTTTATAGACATTATCATTTTTTACTATATATTTCATATAAAAGCATATTTTTTCAAAAAAATATTCGGAATCCATTTCTTATCGCATTTCAATAGGATTTTCACTGTTAATCAGAGAACTGGATACAATTTCATTATATGTTTTTATTATAATTTTCCGAATTAGAAATTATAAAAATCCATTAATTTAAACAGAAAGTTTAATTTTTTGTGATGAAAATCCCTTCTTTTTGTAATTAAAATTGCAATATCTAATTTTTAATTTTTGTTTAAATTGTCATATTTTTTAAATTAGATAAGAAATGGCTTCAGAATATTTTTTTCAAAAAATAAGATTTTATATGAAATATATAGTAAAAATGATAATGTCTGTAAACTTTTGGCAAATAGCTGTACATTTCACTTGGTGTAGATTTCATTTATTTTTGGAAAATGGTAAAAAGAAGACATTTCTGACTCACCATAAATTTCACTTTTAAAGGTATATGAGACATATTGAACAACAAATGAACATATTTTTTCATCTATAATTTACCTAGACTAGAAGATTGTCATCAAGATTTGTACATACCTTACACCTGGTGTAGATTTCACATGGTTTGGAAAAATGGGGAAAAAAGGAACTTCTGATTCCATAGATATATTTCATTTACAAAGTTGTGTATGGATTAGAGAGGTTACATACATATTCTTTATACGGTCTCTCAAGACAGGTGATCCCATTACAGAGGATTTATTTAAAGAATAATTCAACTAAAGTGTTCTACAAATAAGGTTTCACAAAATAGCTGTACCTTGCACCCTAAAAAATTAAAATCACCTGTCTAAAAATTCTACTCAACTTTGGCTTATACAGAAATCTGATTGGCTAAGCCAGCCAAATTGAGAATATTTTCAGAAATAGGCAAATTCTTAAGTTTTATGGTATCAAGCTCTGTTCTCTCACCAAAGTAATCCCTAAAGACCGGCTTCTATATATAGAAACATTACCTTAAATAGAGGGATCTACAATATTTCTAATTACAATGAACATACACTCCATAAAACTGGACACAGAATCAAAATAAAATATCTCAAAGACTTACAACAAAATGTCAGTCTCAGAAATTTACAAATTTTTCAAACTTGTAGTGGAATGCAAATACAAAACACTTATACAATATCTAATACTGGAGTAAATCACATGGAATTCTAATACAGAATTCAATCTGTGGTCCTTGGGAGTTGATGTAGATTTTTGGATAACAGACAAACAGTAACTTAAGACTTCTATAGATTATCTCAGTTTACAAAACAAGATGTGGATAATATCTAGAAATTACATAGAAATTCAGTGGGTCTACGATATACCTAGGCTACAGGATTGTCTACAGTAGGTCTACACTTAATGTAGAATTTTTGCATACAAGTTGTCATATACACTTGATGTAGATGTAGATTTTCTACACATCTGATACATAGGGCCTACCTTGTATTTAAAATACAATATACCCTAGACTACAGGATTGTCTGTATATTTCTACACGCTGTTGTATACACTTGATGTAGATGTAGATTTTCTACACATCTGATACATAGGGCCTATCTTGTATTTAAAATACAATATACCCTAGACTACAGGATTGTCTGTATATTTCTACACGCTGTTGTATACACTTGATGTAGATATAGGTTTTCTACACACCTGATACATGGGGCCTACCTTGTATTTAAAATACAATATACCCTAGACTACAGGATTGTCTGTATATTTCTACACGCTGTTGTATACACTTGATGTAGATGTAGGTTTTCTACACACCTGGTACATATTCTGTATTTAAGATATCATATACCTACTGGTATAACACCATCTACACTTGATGTAGATTTTCTTCCACTGGGTACATACATGTACCTTGTATCATTTAAGATATGATATACCTAAACTACAGGATTGTCCGTGATATTTCTACATACTGTCTACACTTCATGTAGATGTAGATTTCTACACACCCGGTACATACCCTGTATTGAAAATATGGTATACCTAGATAGGATATACCTGTAACTTTGTCTACACTATAGATGTAGATTTCTACACACCTGGTACATAACCTGTATTTAAGATATGATATACCTGTAATGCTGTCTGCACTACAGATATAGATTTCTACACACCTGATATACCCTGTATTTAAGGACATTTCAGTCCTACATTACATCATTAGTGGTATCAAGACTACAAGATACAGAACAAAAGACAATATATACAGGTAAATGGCATGATTAAATTACCGGTAATTAATTAACCCAGGTGTGCTATAAGAATAAACAACAATTTTTAACAAAAAACAGAAAATTGCACCAAAATATGATAGTCACATCAATCAATAACAACCTTGTTACTTTGGTAACATCAATCATATTTATCAGTAATTGGTTATATTTACATGTAGGCTAGAAATGTAGTGAAAAGATGGGAGACCAAAACTATTTTTAGCATTATCAATCATTTACCCTGTGTTTACAAACTGGATTTATTTTTTGGTAACACCAAGTTAATGATTATATTTACATGTAACAAGATGTGTTCCAGAAAGACTATGCCATGGGGAACTTTCAAGTCCCAAAACTCTGGAAAAAATTGCTGAGCGTTGGTTGTAAACCAAGTTTTCTGAGATCTCCTGAAAAATAAAGCAGCATACAAAATTTGGTGAAAATTTGGGGAAGAAACTTGCGCTATTTCACAGAAACGGTAATTTTGCAAAATAAATAAATAATAAATAAATAAAACAAGAACAGATCAAAAATGATATGCTCCCTGATTTTCAGACTCTGGGCGATTAGAATAGTAAAGCTAGTGTCCTGTACAAGTGTTGATTTTGTAGAAATCCCTTAAAAATATATTTAAAGTGCATAATATTTTAGGATAGACAATGGAATGATACACACCTTACAAAACATGCTTTGATTCATGATTCTACCGAGTCGAGTTGGGAAAAATGCTACAGGTGAAAAAGTTTTCAATACTGTTGTATATCTAAACTGACCTCAAACAGAGATACAGTTCTACATGGTGGTCATATTGGGAAAGAAGGTAGGAAGGGGAGCATGCTCACACACAGAGATTGATATACAGACACTCGTACAAAAGAAACAGACAAAATGAGATATGGTTTTCATATTCCGGTAACTAATATTTAGAAAATGGTCAGAATAAATAGCAGAGAAAGCAAGTACATATAACAGGATTCTCTCCCCTTAGATGAGGGGCAAAAAAGTAGGTCAATCTTACGTCTGATCAAATTATTGTCAGATGAGTATAAAAGTCATAAGTGCAAAAGTTTATCAATCAATATTACCCTATATTTAAATAGGTCACCTGAATTCAAAATTATCTCTTCAATGCCACTGACCCATGGGAAATGAAAATGATGAATTTTTGTTGCCAATACACTAGAGAAAACACAATGTACATACAAAGCACATTGGTCCAATGGTTTTACAAATAAAAATGAGAAATAGCAGGCCTTTTTCTGAAGTTTCCACTGGATCAATATTTGGCCCCATTCCCGATACAAAATACATGTTTTTCCCCATTTCGATGGAAAAGAGTTCCAATTCCGTGAACAGAATGCAACTGTAATGAAAAATCAATTAATGCAGACGGAAATGCATATAAAAATACAGATTCCATTACATTTAAATTCACATGTGTGCAAATTATTTTTCCAAATTTGATACAAATTGACATTAAAATTTCCCAAGTGCGTTGCAAATGAAAATATCCCAAAACTGACAGAAAAAGACCCGAAGAAAAAAAATCATGCACATCAGTGCACATCAGTGCACACTAGTGTGACACATGTCACCTATCACTCACTAACAAATAAGAACTCACAAATATGTCACCTACATGACTCTAGTGACCTAATTATAATGAGTAAAAATGATGATATGTTTTAACAACCAAATAAGAAAAAAAATCATAGTACAAATACATATATAACTATTCTTTTCTTCATGGGCTTGTAAAAAAAAATTAAACCATGAGAATAATGACGTGTCATACTGATGATAAGTATAAAATAATAGAAGGTGATGTGATAAATAATAAATACCCAAAACCATGCGGAGAATAAAACTGACAGGATAAAAAATCTGTCAAATTATACTAGATGACAAATGTGTTACATAGATTCTAATGATAAATGTATTACGTGTCAATGGATACATCAATGGCTTAAAGCCTTAAATACCCTACTTCCAGCTTCAACCCTGATGCCTCTAAGTATTTAAATGGAATGCCCTTTTCTATGGTTTTAGACAAGTCTATTTTTATCTTAATGGTTGAAAGGTTAAAGTCAATAATTTAAAAGTCCTACCGTTAAGATTTCTGACCTTGCATTTTTTTTATCATTAACACATTTATATTGCTTTTTACCCCATACAAATGCAATATGCTAAAATGTAAATTTTGATGTATTGCTCGAAGACGCAAACATGGCAAAGTTAACCAATCACATGAGATATTATAATTGTAACAATGATTTTGATTGGTCAAACTTTGAAGTTCAAACCCAACTGGCAAGATTTATAACCACCAGTCTATAAATCTAATCCCTACAAATATACAAAATGTGATTCAATTGATAATTAATCTCATTATCTATAACAGCTTTTCTGATTGGCTGAGTTTGAGGGTGGTCTTAATTGTTTTAGCACTACACCCAAGCTCATCCAAATCCAAAAGGAAAAGTTAACATACAACCTTGGTCTTGGACCATTAGAACTAAGCAGCATAAAATCTGTTCCAATTCTATGTGTGCTATGTATGGACCATGCCAAATCGAATCAAATT
Organism: Atrina japonica; assembly: GCA_030159075.1. NCBI lineage: Eukaryota > Metazoa > Mollusca > Bivalvia > Pterioida > Pinnidae > Atrina > Atrina japonica. The sequence goes on from BROG01000149.1 coordinate 545,369, forward strand.
ACAGTTATTAACTGAATAATTTCCCCAAAGTTAAAAGATATCTCTCAAGTCAAGTGGTCCTTATGGCAGCAGTGTCTTGATACACTAATTATGTCTGATGATTACTGTTGATCATGATATAGATAAATGTTAAAGTTAAAAATTTCATAAATAAAAGATACATTAAATTACAATCAAATCATAATCAATAAATTGAAAAATAGAGGCAATAGGGCTACGTATTATGCGTTCTAAACTTTTTCACAATTTCAAAAATTCCTAGTAAGCACAGTTTTCATTCAAACTTTAACATGAATTAAAAAGTCCCATGCTTCTTTCCAAGTCAATGCCAAAATTTCCTCTTTTGATAGATCCGTGTTCCCATACGACAAAGCTGACAATTTGTAAAATACCCATAATGCACTGCAGACCAGTGCCGCTGTCAAATAGGTCAGCACCAATGGTATGTAAGGAAATCTGAAATCAGAGGAAAATACTGGTTAATTCAAAATTTAGGCTACAGTGGCGTGCTGAAAAACATGTTCACATTTATGAAACTACTACACAGTGATGTGAATTTTGTTTGCTTTTGGAGGGTTTTTTTTTTTTGTTACTTTTTATTTAAACAATTTATTAAATTTTTTGCTTGGTAACTGACATTTGTTTACCGTAAATGATATTGATCACTTCGTTATAATTTTATGAAAGATGTTGGTTGGGGTCTCAAGGGACATACTCAAATCTTGAGTACCGTACTCAAACTAGATAGTGGAGATAACTCTATAAAGTGATCACAGAGTGCTGATAATACAAGCATTGTATATAACTCTGTAAGTTTATACATACCCTTTACATATAAAGTGGTCACAGAGTGCCAATAATTCAAGCATTGTGTATACTAGATGTGATATCTCTGATTTATTAATGTGCACTTTTAAGCACAAGTTACCTACATCAGTAACACCAACTACCTCGTGGCTGTGTAGAACATTTTATTGTGTCCAGTCAGCAGAATCTGCACACGTTACAAGGAATAGGGGTGTATCTCAAAACATGCAATATAAATGGGTTATCTCAAAACATACAAATGTTACATCTTCCCCTTTATGAAAGTAATAATTATACACCAATGAAGTGATGGTAATTAACAATACATTATTTTTTACAATCATACACTCTGTCTAGAGTAAAAGTAAACTGATTGTCTTTCACTGTTCACATTGAAATGAATCAAATTAATCTGTAACTATTTGTTAACACATTTCAAAATAAAATTTGTAAACAAATAAACAAGCTTTGTTATTTTTAGCAAATGTACATGTAAACAAATTTATATTTCTTCAATTAATCTTTTTGGTTTAACAATTGTTCTACCAGATGCTTCAGATACATTTTGTACAGTAGGCAGAAGTACCCTGTTGGTAGTATTACCCACAGATCTCTCAGGTACATCTAACTCATATGACTGTTTTGTATCCTGACCTGAAACTTGAACATTTTTAAACATACACAAGTTATCATTATCATTCATATTCTGATCAAATGGAATGAACTGTTCATTAGATTGTAAAATGTCTTTTCTATTTCTGCGATACATATGTCCATTTTCAGTTTGTACTAAATATGATCTTGGAGCTACTTGCTCTAGTACAACACCACGATTTTCCCAATGTTTATCCTTTGAATCACGAAGACGTATTGTCTGCCCTTGAGTTAAGGGGGACAACTCTTTCACATTACGATCATAATAAACTTTCTGCTTTAGTTTTTTCTGCGTTTTCATTTGTTTAAACGGTGTTGTAGAATTGTTTTCCAAATATTTGTCAGAAATTGGCAAATTTGAACGTAGAATACGCCCCTTATTGAGTATTTCAGCTGGTGATTTTCCATCTATAATTGGAGTTGTGCGATATATCAGTAAACTCAAGTTAAAATCTGTTCTATCCTCCGCCGATTTCTTGAGAAGGTTTTTTACAATACCGACAGCTTTTTCCACAAGCCCATTTGATTTTGGATATAATGGACTAGATGTGTGATGTGAGAAATCATAAGATCTTGCAAACTCCTTGAATTCAACTGATGAAAATTGTGGACCATTATCACTATACACTATTTTAGGTATGCCTTGACCTGAAAACACATATTTCATAGCATTTATAACAGACTGACTTGACACACTATTTAAACGACAGACTTCTGGATAATTGGAATAATAGTCACACATGACCAAATAATTTACACCATTATGTACGCACAAATCCACTCCTATTTTCTCCCATGGATAGTTTGATATGGGATGAGGATTCAGTGGCTCTGATGCCTGTTTCGGATGATGTTTAATGCATGTCGCACACGCATTCACCATTTCATTGATCTGGCCATTCATTCCCGGCCAAAACATGACTTGTTTAGCTCTATCCTGACACTTGACTATTCCTAAATGACCTGTGTGCACTTTTTGCAACATTTCTTTGTGTAGAGCTGTAGGAATAACTATGCGGTTATTTTTCATGATAAGTCCATCTGCTAAACTTAGTTCACTGCGCACATTCCAATATGCCTTAATCAACATTGGACATTTGTTACGCGTTTCTGGAAATCCTCACAAATTACCTTAGCTAGTAATTGTAGTTGTGAATCCCGCTGTGTTTCTTCAGCAATGATTTTCATCTTTCGGTCAGATATGGGTAAACTCTTTAGAATCATGTCTACATAGACTTTAAGTTCTTCTTCCTGTGGCGAACTAGTACTCTCCATTGATCTAGTACGAGCAGTTCCTCTAGAAAGTGCATCAGCAGTGTGCATGAATTTCCCAGGTGTATATGATACATGTAGCTCATATTTCTGAACTCTTAGCATAAGCCTCTGTAATCTCATTGGACAGTCGTTTAGCGACTTCTGAAAAATGTTAACTAATGGTTTGTGATCAGTCTCTACCTCGATCGCTTGTCCAAAATATATACTGGTGGAAATGCTCGCACGCAAACGCAATTGCTAACATTTCTTTTTCTATTTGGGCATATCTTGTCTCAGCATCTGACATAACTCGAGATGCATATGCTACTGGCATCCAGTTATCCTCATGTTTCTGCAGTATAACAGCACCAAGTCCATAGCTTGACGCATCTGAAGAAATCTTGATCTCACGGTTTGGATCATAGAATTTTAACACTTTTGTACTTTCCAGTACATCCTTCAAGTCATTAAATGCTTGTTGTTCGGTAGCACCCCAATAAAATTCATTTTTATCTTCGGTTAGATTGCGTAAGATTTGTGTTTTCGTTGATAAATCGGGTACATATCTGGCTTGATAATTAACCATACCTAAGAATCGTTGAACATCCTTCTTGCTTTGTGGTATTGCAAAGTTACGAATAGCCTTAACTTTAGCTATATCAGGCTTGATGCCTTCAGCAGATATTGTATCTCCTACAAATGTAAGTTCCGATACTCCAAATACGCATTTTTCTTGGTTTAATTTGAGATTTGCCTTACGTGATGCTGCGAAAACCTCTTGCAAACGCTTATTATGTTCCTGAAGTGAAGAACCCCACACAATTATATCATCCATCATGGTGGTACATCCAGGTATATGCTCAAATATCATGTGAATTGTTCTATGGTATATCTCCGCAGCTGACGAAATACCAAAAGGCAATCTAAGGAAACGGTACCTTCCGAATGGTGTATTGAAACATGTTAGCTTTGACGATTCATGGTCCAGTTTCATTTGCCAGAAACCTGTACGTGCATCCAATTTACTAAAATATCGACCATCTCTGAATCTCGCCTGAATTTCATCACGTGTTGGAAGCTTATAATGCTCACGTTTGATTGCTTTGTTCAATTGCATTGGATCTAAGCAAACCCTGATATTGCCATCTTTTTTTGGCACAATAACAATAGGACTCACCCAATCAGTATGCTCAGTTTCCTTACATATTACTTCCATTTCCGCCATGCACTCAAGTTCATGCTTCAGCTTCTCATATATAGCAAAAGGTATTTTGCGGCATGGACTAATCACTGGTGTGACCGATTTGTCTATGGTTAACTTATGCTCACCAGGCAAGCATCCTAGGCCCTCGAACAGGTCACTGTTTTGTTTGACAATATTCTGTATTGAATCTGGATCTTTTACACCTTGACTGATAGTATACACACGTTTGACTAGTCCTAATCTATCACATGCTTTAATTCCTAGTATTGCAGTGGCTGTATCTTTTACAATCACAAAATACACCTTAACAGTTTTCCTATGATGCTCTACTTCAAGTACACATGCACCTAACACAGGAATATTGTGTTTACTATATGACGTTAGCTTAATGTTAGTTTTACGAAGTTTCGGCCTGTGATGCATACTTTTGTACTGTTTCTCCAGTAAAATGTTGACTTGACTACCAGTGTCGAGTTTGTAGTTCACATAACTACCACTTGTTTTTAACGTAATACGCCATTCCTCAGGTTTGGTATCATTCGAATCAAGTGCATCAATAAAAAATTCACTCTCTTCTTTAACATCATGTACAGTTTTCTTTAGTTGTCGTTTATCGGGTCTAACTTTTGACCTGCACATTTTTGTGAAGTGATCATGTTTATTGCACTTTTTACAATTTTTTCCCATAGCTGGACACTTGTCATGAGAGTTGATGTATCCACAACGACCACATACATGTTTTATATGTCTATATTTCTTATCATGCTTTTGTTTACTTCCGATTGCATGTACTGGTACATCTTGTGATGGAGGAACCCTTACTTTAATATGTTCTTTTGTCGACTCTGCAGCTCGGCAAGTACTTATGGCTTTATCCAGGGTTAGGTCCTCTACCCTAAGTAACCTTTCACGGAGCGTGTTATCAGGTACTCCACATATTATACGATCACGTATAAGCGAATCCGATAGGTCACCAAATTCACAATTTTTTACCATTATTCTGAGTTCAGTTACATATTGATCAATTGTTTCCTCAGATCTCTGTACTCTAGTGAAAAATTTATGTCGCTCATATGTAGTATTTTTCTTCGGCGTACAGTATCTTTCAAACTTTTCTAGTATAGTGTCTAAATCAAATTCCTTACCTTCCTCAAATTGGAAAGTGTTATACACCTGTACGGCCTCTTCACCTATTACGTGTAATAGTATACATGCCTTCTGTTTGTTCTCTTTTTCTCCCGCACCGGAAGCTGTCATGTATACATCAAATCGCTGTTTGAATTTTTTCCAGTTTTCCGCAACATTTCCCGATAGCACAAGACCTGCAGGTGGCTCTAATTTGTCCATCGTGCATCCATGTACCGACTTCTGACACCATGTGATATCTCTGATTTATTAATGTGCACTTTTAAGCACAAGTTACCTACATCAGTAACACCAACTACCTCGTGGCTGTGTAGAACATTTTATTGTGTCCAGTCAGCAGAATCTGCACACGTTACAAGGAATAGGGGTGTATCTCAAAACATGCAATATAAATGGGTTATCTCAAAACATACAAATGTTACACTAGATAGGGGAGATAACTCTGTAAGTTTAAACATACCTTTTAGATATGATGTACAAGTGATCACCAAGCGCTGATAATACAAGTATTTTGAAGACTACACAAGGAAGATAACTATGTAGAAATAATGTTCTCTCAGTTAAAAAGTATGGCATGTAGTGAAGAAGGTATCCACCAACCAGCATCTCTCCAACAAAAATGAAATGGCTCCATTCCCCTAAAAAAGATAATCAAAGATGATGGTGAGTATGACAATATTTCAGACCCTCTACATTTAAGATAATCAACATACAAACTAAAACACAGATTTACACTATATTTTTGTATCACACATAAAATTCTGACGCTACAAACCACATTCTGAGAACGAGTACCTTTGACTGAGAATCTAGTCACATTTTGTTCAGCAGTTATATGAAAGATTAAAGTTATGGTAGGACAGAAAGATGAAAACACAAAAAATGTGTCCTGTCCATCACATAAGGAATTTAAACAGTTTATCTTGCAAGTGTGAGAAAGAAGATAATGAGGCACATCTTTATAAAAGGAAAATTCTGAGAAAAAAACACACATACCTTCTGTAAGATCAAATATCCCCCTCCGCCGCCTCATCAGGTAAAATACCAGCAAAGCTAGGTATGTCACGACAGACAGTGTGGCACAGTACCATATGACCGCATTGCCGATCAAATGTATCTGGGCCTGAAAATAATTGTTAGAAACTGTGTATTGGGTATCAATAGTTACAAAACGTATCACATCAATGTTAGAATCTGAAATTGAATTTTGAAAAGTGTTTTACTCAACATTCAACAATTTTTTCAGTTATATGGTGGCAGCAAGTTTTTAATGGTAAAGGAGAGAACCTGGTTACCCAGGAAGAGACCACCGCCCTTCCGCATGTAAACTGGCAAACTTTCTCACAAAAATCAGCTTAGGTTCCTGTGAGGCTCGAACCTGTAATGACAATAGACATTACAGTTGATTTGGAAGAGTCTAAATTTTACCTCAGGGGGTGTCGAGTTAATACAAACAGTACGGTACGATACTTACATTACTTTCTTTACTCATCCAGTACGCTACATTTTTGGACATGAATGGCCAATCGAGCGGTTGTGAGCTATATTTGTGCTCCATGTCAATATCGCCTTTTGCCAGGAACATTTTATATTGCAACTCAAAGAATTTTGTCCAGAACGAGAGGACCGTAGGCTCTGTCGGAATCATCTCCGCTTGGGCAAGGTCTCTAGCCTGATCATCCTTGTCTTCCACTGAGGATTGAAAAAATTTCATATAAAAAGTGGAGTAACTCATATGAAATGTGGAGTAATCTGTATAAAAAGTGGAGTAACTCATAAGAAATGTGAAGTAGTTTGTATAAGATGTGGAGTAACTCATATGAAATGTGGAGTAATCTGTATAAAAAGTGGAGTAACTCATAAGAAATGTGGAATAGTTTGTATAAGATATTGAGTAACTCATACGAAATGTGGAGTAATATGTATAAAAAGTGGGGTAACTCATATGAAATGTGGAGTAGCTTGTATAAGATGTGAAGTAACTCATACGAAATGTGGAGTAATCTGTATAAAAATTTGGGTAACTCATAAGAAATGTGGAGTAGTTTGTATAAGATGTGGAGTAACTCATATGAAATGTGGAGTGATCTGTATAAAAAGTGGGGTAACTCATGAAATGTGGAGTGATCTGTATAAAAAGTGGAGTAACTCATATGAAATGTGGAGTAGCTTGTATAAAATGTGGAGTGACTCATGAAATGTGGAGTAATCTGTATAAAAAGTAGAGTAACTTATATGAAATGTGGAGTAATCCATTTAAAAGTGGAGTAACTCATGAAATATGGAGTAATTCATATGAAATGTGGAGTAATTTGTATAAGATGTAGATCAAGTCATGCATTATGTGGAGTAGCTTGTACAAAATGTGGAGATATTCATACAAAATGTGTAGTTCTGAGTAATGAGTAGTTCATACATAGTGGAAAAATCCAGTTCATAAAAAGTGGAATCATCCAGTTCATACATTTTGGAATAATCATCAGTGGAATTCATTACAAAATGTGGAAAAATTCCTTTGAAATTTCATTTATTGTATGCAATCAACCACATAAGAAAGCAAAAAACTATTAAAACTATATACTGTGCTCCCCTATATTCCATTGTGGAAGACCCCATATGCCTGGCAAGGGTAATTCAGTTTTAATTCACACTTATTGCTATTTCATTGTACAAGTTTTATATAATATCTTTCATGATCAATAGTCCTTTAGTCTGCCAATGTTCCCTATAATTCAAAAACATAGCAAACCTCACGACAAACATATAATTTTCATTTACTCGGGATGAGATTTCAACGTCCTGTCACCAGAGAGGACAACTCACTGTTGGTATACCCGATATTTCTCTACATAAAAAAGTAGGTCTTCCTGTGACCATTCAAATTTTTATTTACGTACTCAGCATGCTCAGGTCAACTGAGATTTTGATATACATTCCTTAGTTGAATAACATATAATTTATTTACAGTGAGCTTAACTATGGTTAAATCTTCGTTCCTCAACATTTACGGATAGTGACTTGGCCTTCTCATAATTATTTATCTACTCAGCTTACGTCTTTATTTCTCCCATTGTTCACAGAATTTCCCTTCATTTTGATAGGGAATGATTTCCTTGTCAACCCATAGGGTATTGACAAGCTTACACGCGTTATGACATCACAATACCATTTATGACGTAGGGTGTCTGTGGCGTCTAGAATGCGGTGCATGATCTCAGATTTTATTTGCGTAGATCTACATATATATGTATTTAAAACATGAGAGATATATAATCAACACCTACCTTGATGTATAACAAAGGAATCGAGTTTGTCATTCAAGAATCTTACCCTTGGATTGAGATTCCTTTGTCATACCCTCACGGCAGGAGTAGATTGTATTATTCCCCCACCATGGACAGGTGTATCTACCATTACACCAAGCCAGATTTCTATGTCCACACACCTTAGGTTGTAGACAGTCTACACACACTATGACGTCAAAATGTAATTTTATAACACATAGGACTATTTTATGTGATGAGAATACAGTGCATCAAAAGTTGCGTCAGACTTTGTTTACTGCATAAACATATATATGAAGCATGGCAGAAAAATAATCAAACATGGGTGTGTTGAGTGGAAAGAAAAATCTCAACCCTCATGGTAAGAATCTGAAAGTCCAAATCTTCAGGAAAGCCTCGAACTGGACAGCCAGATTTTTACCACTCCGGTGGAGATTTCCTTATCTACTCCACACTGCCATATAAGATTCTATTAATCCTTTCCTCAGGTGGATGTTAACTTACCTTTGGTATACCTGTGTTCCTCTACATTCCAGATGGTGGCAGGTTGATCATTAATTCTATCAGTGGAGACCTCTATCTGGTTAAAACCCCACTCAGGTAGTTGTTTACCTGTTGACTAAAAAAATCAATATTCATGACATTATTGGACTAGTATATTTAGCATAACAGACTGCATCAGCTTAAAGCTATAAAGATTAATTCATCAAACCCTGAAAAATAATGGACTCTTCTGTAAATCAATCGTTTAGACCAGTCCAAATGTGTCTTTAGGGGTCATTGAGTTAAGACGAAACAACACATATGATCACATCTCTGATGCTACAATTATCTATAATGTTTTCAGCTTATTTCACATATATATATAACACCTGCAGATCGTGACAAGAAACCTGAGTGACACACAATCATTCAGAATTGAAAATTAAAATGGCAAATTTTTTCACAAAATCAGCTTAGGTTCTAGCAAGGCTTGAACCCGTACAGATCACAGGTGAGAAACATTATAGTATGAAGTGCAATACTAAAACCAATAGGACTTGGGGGATCCCTCTTATGATCCCCTAAATCTTCCCATGGCGAATTAAAACTCATACCTTCAGAGCTTGTGACGTGTTGACATGAATCAGACGAACGTGGCTCTTGATTGTCTGCCAGTTTTCGTCATCAGATTGCCTGTTGACTATTTCCTAATGAAAGATAAACAACAATGTCATAAATTGTACATATACATTTAGAAAATGAAGTAAAAGTTTTTAAGTGTGTACTTGAGTGCTTCGTAAAACATATTTACAACATATTTAATGTACAGTGAAACTTGTATATAAAGACCCTCTTATGTACACAATAAAACCAGCCTTTATAGGGAGGTGGTCTATATATAGAGGTTTATTTGTACACAAACGGTATAATGGGAACAGCAAAAACAGTCTTTATGACCAGGTGGTCTTTATACATAGGAGGTCGCTAAAACAAGTTTTACTGTATAGATATGTCATTCTACATACTGTAAACTGGAATATTTTGACCACTGATTAATTTTGGCCAATTTGGCCACCCTATTAAACTGGCCAAAATTAAACCGTCCAAAATATGTACACAATGTTTCAACCATTAATACTTTATAGTGTTTTATAGATTAACAAACAAAGGTATTTTTTAAATAACACTATAAATATAATAATAACACTATGTGGAAGTTAAGCTTCCATGTGATGCATCAATTCTAACTGTTCTACCGGCATTTTTTAATATTTTGATGTTTCAAACACCTGTAATTGTTCGACACGACAAGATCAAGATCTGAAGGTAGGCCAAATTCAGATATGATATAAACATAAATGGCAAAAATTTAACTGACCAAAAAATAACCCTTCATTTTATGACCCATGTGGCCAAATTTTAGCAATGCCAAAATATCCCAATTTATGGTACTTCCCTATCCAAAATATCACAATTTACGGTACTCCCTTGTCCAGTCTGACAATAGAACTCTGATCCCATTGTTGAGAAATAAGTGTACTAAATACTGTGCTACCCTGACACATATTCTACATATTGATTTAAGGGGGCATTACCGTAGCTTTTATCTAAATTACTTTCTTTCCTTTTTACTACTTAGATTGATATACAAAAATACATATATACATATATGAACACCACACTGGACCTTACCTTATTTTCACAAAATATATAGGAAAAAAACAAGAACAAATAAAAGTAGAAAAAATCAAAATAATGTTTTTGGTCAACACAGCTAATGCCCCTTTAAGCTTTGTTTAAGAAAATAATTGACCTATCGCCATGTGTCTGTCACATGGCTGTCCATATCCTTTTTTGATGTCATTCGATTGTGATGTCATAATCACACAAAAGTTTGACGGGCCATTTAATTGTGATGTCATAATGGAAAAGTTTGCCAAAAGATGCCATGTCAGGCATTTGGCGAAAGGTCAATTCTTTGGTTCCGAGTCCAGATGAAAATATTGTTGAAACTATGGTAACAATGAAAACGAATAACTACACTCACCACTCTCCATCGATTCTGAGCTGGCATGGAAATATTGTAATCAATATAACAAGTCACTTCCTGGTTGTGAGGAGTTATAGGTGCAGCTACATCATGGCTGAAATTTACAAATAATTTATGGGGATTATTTTGATAGGACTGAAGCAGATTTATGATTTATTTACTAAAATACAAAAATATCCACCAAATACCAAAAAAAATTCATATTTGGTTTCAGCTTATCCACGTTTCATAATTTAATGTCATACAAAAATGTAAACAAAACTTTTAAAAAAAAAAAAAAAAAAAAAAAGGATAAGCAAAAAACCAATATCTTGCTTTAAACCATGAAGTCTCTCAGCTATATTCAGAGCTGGTATGAGTCCAGGTGGTACTTAAACAGCTGATTTTTACCAATTTCCTTGCAAAAGGTTTCTTCCTGGGTACACTGTAACCAGGTTCTCTTCACAAGTACATTGTAACTGAGTTCTCTCCTCCACCATTAAAAACTGGCTGCTACCGTATACAGTCAAACTTGTATATAAAGACCGCTCAGAGGGAATTACAAAAATGGTCTTTATAGACAGGCAATCTTTATATACAGAGTCACGTGATATTATGAAATCCAAGGTATCGGAGATGGCTTTCATTATTTCCAACTACATATTTCTTCCCTGGCTGGATGTTTCATTTAGTAATAATTAGCATATTGTATTTATTTACTAAAATAATTTTTCTAACTCCAGGGTCTGGAAAACTGGAAAATATTCAGTTTTTTAAAATTCCAAATTGGAAATGTTTTGCATATTTTGGGGAAAATACAAGCCATTTTTGCATTGGGAAGGGTCCTGTAACTGGACCAAAAATAGACATAGGAAAATCCCTGTAACTAATACATGTATAACATGTAAATAAATGTAATGAGAATAAGAAATAATTCAATGTTTTAAGTAATTTAAATTAATTTATGATGTAATTGAATTATATACATGTACATCGAGGATACGGCACATTATTAAAACTGAGACAAATATCTAAAATGTGCTCAAAGTAGTTGGTCTGTGTTGTTAAGTTACACAGAAGTGTAAGAATATACAGAAAGTATAGATCATGTAGATAGATGAATTTTATTTAATTTTCATTTTATTTGACATAATCCAATGCTACGAGTGCCCGTGATTTTACTCTTTGGATTGAGATGTTGACTTGCTAATCAAGTGATGTTTGATAAGATAAGATGTAAGACAATTACCCCATTGCATTCCAGAATACCAGAAAAGAATTCATCAGTCGTTCAGCCATGATATTTAAATGCTCTTGTTTGTAAAAACACCTTGTCACAAAGTGTGTCCTTTCTGAAATTTTTCTTTTTAGTCTTAGTCTTTCGCCAATTAAGTATTTATCACCGGAAACTTAAGGTCATTAATTGATGATCGAAAACAAAACATCAATCAGTCAGTGATGTTTGTTAGTTCCTGGTTGTGAAAACACTCTGTCATAAAGCACATCTGGGTGCCTAATTACTACCCGGGGCATTAATTGACACCTCCAGGTGTGTTGTGACTGTCAAAACATCGTGTATTGCGGCATGTTGTTGATTAGGTCTCGAATTGTCCCGCGAAAATTATCTACGAGTTATCTCCCATCCATGAGTAGTAAGTGTGTAAGCAGTCACTACACGCAAGTAGGACAACTACCAGTGGACAAAATACAGCGGTTGCCGGTCGTGTAAGGCAGGTGGTCGCTATATAAGGGGTAAAGATATAGTAATTCTCAAGGGTCAGTCCAAATACAGTCGTTATGGACAGGAAGTCGTTATATGAGGGGGTCGCTAAGGCAAGTTTGACTGTAACTTTAAAGTTGGTGTGCATGGCATAAAATACCAATGAAACAAACAAACAAACAAAATTGATGTGCCATTCTTGCCATAATATGGGAGATCAGTTTTAAACCTGGCCCCAAAGTCACAAAATTTACCCAGTACTCAAACTCAATGTTTACATTATCATTTTGACCAAATAATTGTTTATAAAACTTCTATCTGTAATTAACTGTAGCTAGACAACACATTTTTTTTTTTGTCATTAACATCAAAATCATTGGATCATATTATTAACTTGTTCTGGGTTATTCTATCATAAACATTAAATAAACCAATTAGAATTCTGTTTCATGTTTGAACTAAAGACAGTAGGCCCATCAAACAGATCAATATTTCTGATATTAGTTCAAAGGGGCCTCCGTGGCCAAGTGATTAGAAAATGGCGCTTTAAACCATGGAGTCTCTCACTTCCTGTCACCATAAATTTCAGCCCAGCTGGAACCTAAACTGATACTGTGAGAAAGTTTACCAGTTTACTTACAGAAGGCCAGTACATTCTCTTTTTCACCAGTAAAAACTGGCCACCATCATACAACTTAAAAATAGTTGAGTGTGGCATAAAAGACCATTCAAACAAACAAACAAACAGATACTAGTTTGATGAAATGGATCAATATTTTAACTGTGGATGCAGATTTACCATATGTGTGTTGATGTCATGCGCGATGACTTTGACATTCAAATTTAAGCTACCTGTTTAAAGCTCGGCTGGTGATTCCATGAACCAGTTGTACAATGTCTCCATGTTTGACTGGCTTAGGACGTTCATCAACAATCAAAGAATTCCTGAACAAAAAAAGAGAACAATTTATTAACTTTTGTTTGTTTTAAGTGTACCATGCTGTCTCCGGCTAGATGTATCCATGATACCCATGTCTAAAAAAAAATTATTTTCAACAAAAAATTTTTTCAGTTTGTAGATCAATGACAGAATACTTGACAAGATTAACTTGTAATTTGTCTGTAGCAGACAGCAATTTTAATGAAAGTGAATAATGTATTCCTGTGCTGTTTACAATCAGGCCTTTTTCAACAGTTTCCATGGAAACAATACTCGGCCCCATTCCAAATGCAAAATACAGCAGAGCCTTGCCTAAAGACAACTTCATTCAGGAGACCAACCCACATTTCAAACCATGCATTTTCAGTTTTCTCTTGATAAATATCTAATATATACAGAACCTCACTTAAGAGACCACCTCACTAATCAGACCACTTTGAGTCAGTCATTTTGGTGGTCTCAACAGCGTGTTTCCACTGTATATGTGTTTTTCACACTTTTATGACAAAAATTCCAAATTTGGTGTGCAGACTTCGACTGTAATGAAAAAAAAATTAATGAAGGACGAAATGCATTTAAAAAAGACATTCCGTTACATTTAGATTTAAATGCATGCAAAGTAATTTTTTTTCAATTTTAACACAAATTCTCATTAAAATTCCCCACTGTGACGCCTAAGGCATTTCCCAAAATTGGCAAAAGTGGGCCTGACAGAAATTGAGTGCATCTAATTACAGGACAAGTCTAATTACCATGATAACTATCTATTGATATGAATAAATTTTACTCTATTTTAACCCTATAAAGTCAGCCTTATGGTTGACTGTTAAAAAGGGGAGACAACTGTGTTGAAAACTCAAATCACTAACTTATAGGGAACTTTCGAGTAAGCCCAAATAACCGTTATGATCCTGCATTTATTCAAGACTTTTTCAATTTTGTTCCTCATATGTTCTTCCGGTTTTCATATTTACCTTCGCAACTTACATCATGTACATGTAATGTACACGGCATATCCTTATGTTTTTGCACATTTACATTATTTTGTGTGAAGAAATCCAAGGGACTCTTAAAATATACCACAGTGGGTTATTTACATGTAGTTGAATGCCAAAATACTGAAATGAAGCAGGCAGAGAAAAATGTTTGAATAGACCGTGAATTGAACCCAGGACCTTCCGAACACTAGCAGGATGCCCTTACCAACTATGCTACCGGGGCTTTCTATAAATTTCAGAAACTGGAAACAATGTTGAGGAACATTTTCAAGAATCGTGTGATGGTGATAATAAAAGCAAGATTATAACAGCAATCCTGGGTAACTCTAAAGTTCCCTATTGTTGTCTGATTCACATAACTTGACAGGGTGGAGGAACGTTTTTATTTCATACAGTTGATTCTACTCACTTTTCGGTTAAGACAGCCTTCACGGGATAAGCATTTTATCACCAACTGGGAAACTGAATGTGTGATAAAAAGATAGAAATGATTACTCTTGCAAGTGTAACTTTTTAATGTATTACCTAAAATTTAAATTCGTCCACTTCAAGAAAAGGGGTTACAAGACTCCGCCCCGAAAGATCATGTGGATTTTACTTTACCTTTCGGGATCCTTGACAATCCACCAATTGTTCACATCTTTGAACAGGTAACAAGTTACTTGCTGTTGGTGGCTACTGCCACGGCCATCTGGATATTTGATCGGATAGACGTACGGATGTGAATGAAGCCAGCAAGAACGTCCAGGAACTACAGAATTGGCCTGCCGCAAGGTAATTTGAGATCCATATGCCACATTGAGTGGCTGTCCTTTGGTAAGTGTTGCTAAGCCACCCTAAAAAGAATAAATTAACTTATTGTCATCATTCCTCACCAGAAAAATTAAATACAAATAGCTAAATAAGCTTTGCCTCTAGAACAAAATTTGCATGCATCTATTAAAATTGCAATTGAAGAATGAAAATGTGCAGAGACATGCAAAAAGTATTCCATAACTTTTATTGTTTGTTCATTGTTGTTTAACGTCCCACTCAAGAATCTTTCACTCATATGGCGATGTCACCAAATGCCAGTGATGGGCTTCAAATTTTGGCTTATGCTTGGCACTTACAGCCATTGAGCAGTGAGGGTTCTTTAACATGCAGTCACTTACTGTGACATGGGACCTCGGTTTTTACTCTCATCCGAAGGATAGTAAACCAATCTGCCGCCAACTGGACTTGAACTCACAACCTCACGATCAAGAGTCAAGTACGCTACTGACTGAGCCAGGCTGGCTCCCATAACTTTTATATTTTACTTTACATTTTGTATATTTTTAAAAAAAATAAATAAATTGAAGCCATTTCTTATTGCATTTCTGTATAATTTCTACTGCTAAACAGAAAATGTTTCCAAATTTTATTGGTAGGTTTGGATGTAATTTTCTAATTTATTATTTCGAAGATTTGACAATTTAAAGAGAAAGTAAAAATCAGACATCACAATTTTACTTACCCACATTAAGGAGTTTTCATCCCTAAAATTAAACTTTCTGTTTAAATAAATAAATCTTTTGATTTCTGATTCATAAAATTATAAATCAAAATAAATAATGAAATTATAATTAATTCTTTTTTCAAGGGTGGAAATTCTACTGAAATGCAATAAATAAGGCTTTGCCATTTTTTTTTTAAAAAAAGGTGGTTTCAATGATATACATATAGTAAAAACTAAAAGTGTCTGAACACGATTTGGGCATCTCTGTATATTTGTACATTTGGCAAAGGACAGTGAAACTTGTATACAACGACCTCCTTAGGGACACCAGAAAACTGGTCTTTATAGGGAGGTGGTCTTCATATAGAGGTTGATTTGTACAGAAATGGTACTACTGGGGACACACAGCAAAAAACGGTCTTTGTGACGAGGTGGTCTTTATACACAGGTGGTTGCTAAAGCAGGTTTTACTGTATCCCTAGATATTGTATGTATGTACTCTTCCACCCCAAAGTATCTACAGTGAAACTCTGATATAGTGAAATCCTGTTGACATTCTATAGATTGTGAGATGAGTGACATTTGATATTTATACCAAATTTGTAACTTATTAATTTTAATGAAATCATTGTAAGAAAACTTCATTCACTACATGTATACCAAAGCTTGTGTAATCTTAAAGAAAGATCACATCTATTTCAGAGAAAAATACATTCATATATAAGTATCTATTTTAATTATAACAGAGTGTAAATGATTAGTAAGCGTAGTTGCATAGTAACACATGTATATAAATATATACGGCCTATTGTCAAGACATTTGACATCATAAAACGTCAGAATAAATGCAATCTACTGTAAAATCAGAAAATTTATTTGTAGATCCGTTTCAATTTTGTTTATTTTGTTGTTTTCATTTGTTAGAGAAATTTAAACGATGACAAAATTTTACATAAATCACCAAGTAATAGTAAAAGGTTTCTTTACAAACAGAATTTTTTATTTCATCAAAATTTAATGCCCATGAATTTGTTTTATTTTCAAAATGGCAAAATTTTAACCCCCCCGAAATTTTCTGATTCTACAGCATATCAAAATTTTCTGATTCTACAGCATATCCTTTTAAGATACATGTCGATGGAAGACTACTTTTTGTTGACACATCAGAACAAATAAAGTGTATGTTACATTTAAGTTTTAGAATTCAGAGATATCATTGCTCATGTTGCTCTCTCAATTCCAAAACATTAATGTAAAAAGTATACGATAAAATAAATACAAGTAACATTCAAATTGCGTATCATTTTGAATTAACAATTCCCCCCCCCACATGGATAAATACAATCAGAAATTTTGTATTTCATGTAGGTCGTATGGTATAGGCAATCGATTAAATATATGCATGAATTTTATAAAAAAAAACTTCATTATAAAAGTTGATTTATCAAGTCAAGGGAACATAAAGTACTTAGTTATAAATGTAAAGCTGTTATAAGTGTGTTTCCCAATAGACATGGAGTCTTTGTATAGAATACCAAGGAATCCGCTGGGGAAATCTATGTCACTTCACTATAGCCATAAAGTTGCTACATCTGAGTTATCTAATTTCAAGTTTTACTGTAAATGGTATGTTCTTTTCCACTGCATTGGACCAGTCCATTATGGTAAACAGTATTGACAGGGTTAAAACAAAAGGCTGCAAATGGAACTTTGTAGTTACTTGAATTCCTCCTTGTTCTATCTACAATTTTTTTTACCACAGACCATCATGAAATGGACTATTTTTGTTACATCTATCCCGCAGTTTTACACAACAAATAACTTGAACTGTGCATTTTGCATGATGACACCGTGACACCAGATCAAAATAGGTCAATAGTGTGACTCAGGTGACTTGAAAAAGAAAATATCCTTAACTTGTTTTAAGTCTGATCAAGTTTGCAATGCTTGCTTTGGCTTGATTTAACAAGTGGCACAACTACTTTGAGCCCTTACCACTCCTCCTCGTGAGTCAGGGAAGGTATTCAAACTGAACATCCTAGAACCATTTAACCTCAATCTAGGTATAGAGCTGTGCAGACAGGAGATGAAATTTCACCTCTGAAAATCTGGCATGATCGGGAATTGATTTGCAATGCCCAAAAAGTTCAATTTTTTTATTTTTCAAAAATTTTCTAATGTATGGTTTAACTCATGTTATAATGTAATTATAAGTATTACAGCAATCAAAAGCATTGAAATCTACATTATGTACATCAAGAATAACATACCTCTAAACTGGCTTGAAATGCACTGGTCATTATATTGTCGTGTGGTCCAGCCTTGGTCAGTATACTGAGATGGACATAGAATACGGACACATAGATAGACAGCGGCACAGCAAAGAGGAAAATAAACCTTGCTATCAGATGTTTTACCAGTGACATCTGAAATAAACATTGCAATTTTTAGATGTTTTACAAGTGACATCTGAAATAACCATTGCAATTTTTAGATTTTTTACAAGTGACATCTGAAATAAACACTGGAATTTTTTATATGTTTTACCAGTGACATCTGAAATAAACATTGCAATTTTTTATGTAAAATGTTTCATTTATTTTTTGTTTATTTTGCTGTTGTTTTATGTAACTTCCTTCCAAGATTTTTGTCACTTATATGAAGATTTCATTTATCATAGGTGAAGTGCCACAAAATTTGACCTGTGCAGTGGACCAAGGTCAATGCAGTGAGTATTCTTTCATGTGCTACATCATCTGGAATGTCAGTTTTAAGTCTCGCTCAAAAGACATGAGACTTTCACTTCCTATGCTGAACATTTGGCCAAAGTATTATTTACTATCTCTTTTTAACTCATCAACCCCTGAAAAACAATGGACTCTTCTGTAATAAATGACTTGGACCAGTCCAAATGTATTTTAGGGGTGAATGAGTTAAAGTCCTTAAATATGACTGGATACTGGGTACCAAACTCAGGTCATTCCATTTGCAAGGTGAATGATTTACCACTAAAATCACAATTGTGAAAGGATTTTTTGAAAATTTATGTGACACGTGAAAATGTCAAAAACCAAAAGAATGATTTGTTTTTAATCGTTCATCCATACAGTAGCCTGGAATTAGTTATACAGTATGACAAGTCATTATGTCATTTCTACCAATTATATTACTGTATAGTTGTTAAATATCACAGGGAGAAAATTTCACGTTTTTCTGAAAGGATCTTATTCACGGGCATTAGATTTCGCACAAGACCATTTCTAAAGCGGAAGTGTAACTGGAGTTGAAGTAAAGCTTACGACTCGTGTATATGATGTCTGGTTATACATGAATCCATTTTGATAGGAAATAACTTTTTTTTTCATTTTGATAATTAACGTATTGTCTTTGTGATACCTCATAAGTATAAGGTATTATATTCAAGGGTATTTAATTTCGCGGTATTTTCTTTGACCACGAATAGAGCAAATTTAAATCCCCCATGAATAAAAGCAACTATACAGTACCTTGTACAACAAAACACCAATGAACTAAAGGCTAATTATCCAGCTCTGTATGAAAAATATTTTGTCTCCCAATTTTTTCATTATTTCATGTTGAAATAAACCAATTGAATGAACAATTTAGTAGATTTCTTGTTTTCCCCCATCTGATCTTCCATCATCACCTTTTAGAATCATGTCAATCAGTGACTTACTCTCCTTGTTGTTGGTCTATAAATCTTCATACAGACTAAGAAAACTGGAAATATCATAAAAACCTGGGTCGATATAAAATATATGGACTTACATCAGAGACAGTAGTGTCTGCTAACATATGCCAGTAATCCTTGATGACCAGTACCAGAATCAGTATTGCAGTGAAAAATCCAACATACTTGATACTGAAAATGTAAGGGAAATATGTATCAAAAATTGATATTGAAAATGTAGGAAAAAATGCATAAAAAATTGATATTGGACATGTAAGGAAAAAATGTATAAAAAATTGATATTGGACATGTAAGGAGAAAATGTATAAAAAATTGATATTGAAAATGTAAGGAAAAAATTTATCAAAAATTTATACTGAAAATGTAAGGAACGAGGATACTGCAAAGACTGTACAAAATACGCCCGTCATTAGTCCATGAGCAGTTTATTATTCCGTATACAACTGGTGAGAAATTTTGGTTTTCAAACTTGGCAGAGCTTTTATTGCAATAAATCTTCTCATAAAATTTCAATTTAATCCATTGAAAATTACTCAAGTTATTGAGCGGAAACTGTTTCCGCAAATATTCAAGAGGCCATAACTCTATATATATCTGGCGAACATTTTTGGTTATCGAACTTGTCCGAGCTTTTATGGCAATAAACCTTCTCATAAAGTTTCGAATAACACACTGAAAATAACTCAAGTTATTGGGCGGAAACTTTCTGCAAATCTTCAAGGGGCCATAACTCTCATAAAGTTTCAGATTAATCCATTGATAATTACTCAAGTTATTGAGTAGAATCTGATATGTCTTCGAAGGGCATATAAAAATTGTATCAAAAATTGATATTGAAAATGTAAGGAAAAAATGTACAAAAATTGATATTGAAAATGTAAGGAAAAAATGTATCAAAAATTGATATTGAAAATGTAGGGAAAAATGTATCAAAAATTGATATTGAAAATGTAAGGAAAAAATGTATCAAAAATTGATATTGAAAATGTAAGGAAAAAATGTATCAAAAATTGATACTGAAATGATAGAAAAAAACAGTAATACTTGATACTGAAAATGTAAAAAAAAAATAAATTTGAATACACAAGAGGCCCAAGGGGCCTTAAGTCGCTCACCTGGCAAAATTGGTCAACATTGCAGAAAACATAAAAAACGTGTAAAAGATAAAATGGCTACATGAAAAACAGTAGGCTCATTGGGCCTTAATAATCACCAGAGTGAAATGCATTTTACTGACAAAATACTGAAAAACAACCAAAAGCATGAAAAATTCATTGAAAAGGAGAATTAACTTGCATAAGGGTGGACTTGCCTTGCCAACTTTTTTATAGATCTTTCAAGATAATGTGCAACAACAGTCGAAAACATATGAAATCCATTTAAAAGGGGAAATAACTTTCACAAGGATCACCCTCACAAATTCTGCACGATAATTTTTTTGTAGATCTTTGTGGTGATCACTGGATTATAGGGAAAAACAGCCCAAAACATGAAAAAATCCACTTAAAAGGGGAAATAACTCCCATAAGGGTCAACCTGACAATTCAATTCCTGTTGACTTTTTCGTAAATCTTTCGACTTTCATAGACAAAACTGTCAAAAACATGAGAAATCCTCTTAAAGGGGAAATAACTCCCATAAAGGTTGACCTGACAATTTCGGCCCTATTGAATTTGTTGTAGATGCTGAACATTTTTGCTTCTTTCAATTTCTCTCTATCATACTTTTCAAGATAATAGGACAACTGTCAAAAAAATAAACACATGAGAAATCCACTAAAAGAGGAAATAACTCCCAAAAGGGGCGACCTGACAATTTGGGCTTTTTGAATTTTTTGTAGATCTTTGCATGCTGAACATTTTTGCTCCTTTCTCTTTTAATCTACCTATAATACTTTTCAAGATAATGTCAAAAAAACATCCAAATAGATGAAAAATCCACTTAAAAGGGGAATTAACTCCCATATGGTGTGAAATGACAATTTTGGCACTTTGAATTTTTTGTAGATCTTTGCATTCTGAACATTTATTATATCACAAATATCTGCTGACTCATTCACTCTATATTTAGCCATGGCAGCTATGTTTGGTACTAGCCCCTTTTCATCCACAAAATTTATGTGACTTCACATGGTTATACTTCCTGTTCAGTTTGTTCAAATTGGTCCAATGGTTCTGGAGAAGTAGTAAGAAATGTCGAAAATTTTACAAAAAAAACTTATATTTTCCATTTACTTAGGTGCCTATGACTTTGACCTTTGACCCCATGACCTTGAAATTTTGTAAAAAATGATCCTTAGAAATTCTTAAAAACTTTCTCATATATCTTTGTATACAAAAAGTCAATCAGTTTTGAGTTATTTAACAATTTGTAATACAAATGTACCCTGTGTTACTCAAGTGCCCCCCTAGTGGCTCGTTTATGGACAGATTTTATTTTTGTTTGCAAACTTTGTAGATATTGACTTTACAATCATGCATACAAAATTTGAAACTCATCTGATCATTGGTTCATGAGAAGATTTTTAAAGATGTACCAAGTTTTGGTCCTTTTTGGTTCAATTTAGGGTCCCTATGGGTCCTAGCCCATTTTCATACACAAACTTGATGTGGCTTCACATAGGATACTATATGCCAAGTTTGGTTAAAATTGGCCCAATGGTTCTTGAGAAGAAGAAGTTTAAATGAAAAAGTTAACTGACGGACGGCGACAGACGACAGACATTTGGCTATAGCAATTCGGGCCAGATGAGCTAATAATACTGAAAGTGTAAGAAATCAGTACATCAGTGAAAAATCCAACATACTTGATGATACTGAAAATGTATGAAATAAAAATGAAAAAAAATTTGGCATGGAATGTGTATCAAAAACTTCAAAATGCATGATAGCAGAAATGTAAGAAAAATATATCAATAACTGAAACTGAAAATGTAAGAAAAAGATAAAAATACATACTGTAATCATGAAAATGCAAGAAAAAAGGTTGATACTAAAAATGTAAGTAGAAAAAAAAATTGAACTTGAAAATGTAAGATAAAAAACAAAAATACTTGCTAATGAAAATGCAAGAATTTAAAAACAAAATATCAGATTCTGAAAATGTAGAAAATTAAAAAAAGAAAAAGGACACATTTTCAAAGTAAACTTCAACAAAATCTTGGTCATCTTCATTATATAGAATAAACATCCTCCACTTTCCATTTTTCAGAAAATAAGATGCATGTATTTGCTTCAAGGTGTTTGTAGAAAAAAAAAGAATTTCTATATAACATGTATAATCAAACTGATTTTTTATTTATCTCTTTTTTTTTTACTGTATTACTGATATTACCTGAGTGTACATGTGTATGATATCCCAGTCATTATCAACCAAAACCACCACTGAACGGAAAAGTTCCTACAAAACAACAGAAAAGACTAAATGAAAATATATAACAGTTTATTTGGATGTTTATGTTTACTTACGATTTTACAGGAATTTTCATTAAATATATACTTTAGACAAGCAGTATAAAACAATCTAATTTGTAAACTAAGAACCTAATAACCTTAATCATAAAACAAAAACTTACCTGTGAGAAAGATGTCTGAATTTTAGGAAACTGTATAGAGACAGACAGAGAAAGAAGAGCAGCATCCCTTCCATTAACATAAACCGACACTGCACCAACAAAGCATTATCTGTGAAAAGATTTATAAAAAATTTGTCAAGTCAAATACTCAAGTACCTGTAATGAAATCTGAACTAATATCATCTGTAAAGAAATACTAGTAATGATAACAGAGAAGAAAAATCAACCAAAAAAAGTGAACATAGAGAATCTCAACTCATATTATCTGTGGGGAGAGTGATGACAATAGAGAAGAAAGATTTACCAAAAAATAATGAATCAATAAATGATCTGTAAAATGAACATGGATAATATAATAGTGAAATCTAAATCATCAATGGTGGTAAATAGGGACCCCCCCTTGCCGAATGGTTAGAACATCACGCTTTGAACCATGAAGTCTCTCACTTCTGGTCAGCGTAGGTTCAAGTCCCATTAATGGCTGTAAAGTAAGAATATACATTATCTGGGCCAAGGCCTTTTTTATACATTTGGGCAATTAGTCAATATATTTGGGAATTTTGTATCAAAAAATGATGTCAACACTTTTTAAAATTTTTTATTATTTTCACTACAAGAATTCAAACATAAAATATACACACAAATATAGAAGACAAGGACAACTCACACACATTCACACCAATGCATAAAATTACTATTGTTTGACAGTTTGCATTAATTGCTATTTTACTATTCAGAATCACTCAATAAGCCCCACTTTTTTCGAAATATATTTTCCAGAAAAATGTTTTTATAATAATATTTTTCAAGTTTTCTGTAATATGCTTTATCCTTTTTCGAGCCCTCCAATGTGGGAAGCAGATTTCTGAGCTTTTGTTTATGAATATAATATTTCACTAATTATATATTTAAATTAATAACCCCGATACTTGTATCAAAATTGGTGTTGTCGAATATGATATCTTGTAATGATAAATGAATGTCCAACTCATAACGAGTGAATCTTAAAGTAGCATCAAAATAAGAATTACCAAGAAGAACAAAAATGCCAGCCAGTAACGCAGCCCATCGGGAAAGGTGAAGCTCGACGGCAATCTGATAAACCAGCGGCACCACTAAACTGCCAAGTATTGCTGGTACAAGACGCAGCTGATACACTGGAAATGACGGGGCATATTCTGAAAAAGTGAACAAAATTGAGAAATGAAAAAAAATACTCAAAGTGCATGTAATATTTGTTTTCCTGTGAAATTACAGAAAAGTGTCAAAAACTTTGTGATCACTGTGAAATTACAGACAGATTACAAAAGTGTCAAAAACTTTGTAATGCTTTGTTTGGTCAAAATATTCAACTTGATAATCTCTTGTGTTTTTCTCACAACCATTACTGATTTTTGTATGACCCTATACTGATAGTTTTCCTCCGTTTTCATTGATTTCTCTTTGGATATATAGTATAATTCATGGTAGTATTTCACAAAGGATTGTAAATTGTTGTTCTGTAATAATATCGTATAACAATCCTACAAAATTTACTGATTACCAATATATGATTTTTTGAGATACATGTCCTCAAAATACTCTTTTCGACATTTAGAATTGCATTGTGCATTCAATTACATATGTACTCTTTTTTTATTGGATAAATTAATTTAATTTACCTGCACCAATATGATCAAAATTGAAATTCCCCTCCAATCCACTGAAGCCACCTGTAAATGAAAGAAGAAAAGGAAATACTAATCTCAGACATTCATTTATTTATTTTGTACAGAAAAGTTTTTTTTACAAGATCTTGTTATTATCAGGGAAATTGATAATCCTTTTGAGCAGATCATCTTCATGTATACATGCCATGAAGTGTTGTCAGAAGACAACAAAGCTGGCCAGAAATGGGTGTAAATTTTCCAAATAGACTTTTGACCCACAGCTGTCAGGTTTTAAGGTCAAGGTATGGTAAATATTTTGATTCCTTCAGCCCAGGCTAAAGTTTTTGAAAACTAGGTCAAAGTTCAGGGTCAATAGTCAAGGTACCAAATGAATGCTTTGGTCATAAGGAATCTTTATGTGAAACATCAAAGCTCTGTCCTTCGAGGTTAAGAAGATATAGGTCAGGTTAAAGTTTTCTCTACAGACAATGAAGACAACAACAATAATGGCGATGTCTCCGCCACCAGAGGGCCATGACATTAGTTCTCCAAATTTTCACCCGGGTAAGTTAAAAAGTGATTAACAAGACCTTCATAGTTAAGTGAACATTCAAAGTTGATACTGCTGATACAGACCATGTGTATAGTGTAAAATTACAGTGTAAACAAAAGACATCTGTAAAAATACATGTAGGTTATCATGTTTCTTCTTCAGAATTTTCTATTTAGATACAAGTCTCAGTATTTACTGTATACTATATTTGAAAATTTTCGCCCCTGGTTATTTTTGTCTTTTTGTTGGCAGTAAATTAATATATTTACTCCAAATTAAATTTACCTCTAAATAACCATCGTCTCACAGAGCCATGTATGTCCGAGCTTTATTTATTTAGCTTGAAAATTTTGCTTCCATTTTAAATTTGCCCTCTTAATTAAGGGCAAAAATAATGAAAATTTTCTCAACTAAATGAAAACATCAATCAAACTAAGGAAAGTATTATAACTATTATCATTTCCAAGAAACCACAAAATAACAGGGATCATCGCAACCTATTTGGAGGTTACGCTAAAATGAATGATCGTAACCTACAGAATACGATAACCTACAGGTTACAATAACAATTATGAAGACTCAAAAAATATACATATGTGAATATAAAAATGGAAAAAAATCATCATCGAGAATGAAAAGGAGGTTACATGATTTGTATTTGTCATAACCTCCACGTAACCTGAACGATTGCTCTCTTGTTATTTTGTGGTCTGATTTCTATAGCTAGTAAGTCGGGTATACAAAATGTGTTGATTGAATAAAATAGCTAAAAAGAGCAGATTTAAGAATGCCTCTACTCACCAGCCAAGGCCAACAACATCTTGCCGAGAGGCGGATGAACATCAAAATAAAATATTTTGTTCATGTAAAGAGCTGCAAACTTAGCAAAGTGCAACTCATCAAATCTGAAATTTAAAAGAATTAAAATCATGAAGTGAAACCAACAGAAACAAACAAAAAAAACACTAAAAGTTCAAGTAATAAAAATAACATACTTAACCTTAAAGTGATGTAAGAATTTATCACAAAAAAGAAAGGTGATACAATCCCCTTACCCTTTAACATAACAAAGGGGAATAACTCTGTAAATAAAGGATAGCATAACACCAACTACAAACTTCTCTGAGATTTTGTCTTTCTTAACTAATACACCCCTAAAGACACATTTGGACTGGTCTAAGTCATTGATTTACAGAAGAGTCCATTGTTTTTCAGGGGCTGATGAGTTAACAATTATACCAAGTTCCATAAAATTCTGTTGAGAAATTTATAAACTTAAGCACTGACAAAAAAAAAATTGTAAAACATGTACCGTATTTTATGGCTTATAGGTCGATGTGGGGGAAAGGTCGAATGGCCGATTTTGGGTAAAAATCCAGGTTTAAGTATTAGATAGGTCGAACTGAAAATAGGTCGATGTCGGTAGAGATGAAATCATGAATGGGAGAACACAAAAATACATCGTTTGTGTTTGATAACCTGGTGCTAAAACGATGGTAGCCTACCAAAATAATTAGAGTAATAGGCCTGTTTTACTGTACATTATTAAATAGAAGTGATTAAAAAGCTTACTAGTTGCATTTTATCATACTTAACATCACTTATATTACTTTTGTGTACTGATTATGTATATGTATACATCACTATTATGTTACCTGTCAAATCATCATTAAATTCTTTACAGTATGCCGTTAACACAAGTGACCTCAATCCTTGTCTTATCCTTACATTGGCCTAAATTATTATGTAGCTGCAATTGTCAAACAATTAAATACTCAAGGTTTAGTGTCAATCAATTTATGTAACACTTTTTCCAAAACTTTCCCAACTTCAAAGACTGCCACGCGATCCTTATCAGTTGAAGGTCATGTTCCAGTGAACACAGCTTGTAGTGTCCTGAAAGTCTGAATGAAGACTTCAACTTCACAGTGGGGTGCCGAGATAAGGGAATCATTCAAAAGTATACTGTACAGTATAAATATAATGTAAACAATGTATTTTTATTACACAGTTTCTGATACAGACCTGAATCCCAATGATATTGTAACTTGAAAGATCATTATTTTGTCACTTGATTATGAACACAGTGCATTACGCACACACAACGTCACATTTTAGTTCTATTAAGTGTAAATACAAATGGGTGTTTGGATTATCCAGTGAAAAATGTTGAATTGCGATGTTAAAATGAGGAATTGCAGATACAAATTAAATATTTCACTAAGATAAGTCGATGCGGTGAATAGGTCGAGGTCGCAACTTTGGAGAAAAAAAATATCAACCTATAGGCCGTAAAATACGGTATATTTTGTGTTAAACCATACATCAGAAAAATTTTGAAAAATAAAAAAATTAAGCTTTTTGGGCATTGCAAAATATCGACCTATAGGCCGTAAAATACGGTACCTAAGGGACAAATTCTATATCCTCTCCAAAATTCTAAGGTTACAAAGCTTACCTCACACCAGTTTATTTTAACATTGTTTTATGTGCCCAATTGACCTGACCTAAACCATCTCCTACATCATAGTATTAAAAATAGAATACATCCAAATCGTACTCTTTTTTGCAATATTAACTTGTTCACTCCTAAATAATGACAGTAGACTGCACTTATTTACTGATTTGGATGAGTCTAACTTTGACCACAGGGTTTGAGAAATTAACTCACCCCGAAAAACAATGATCTCTTCTGTAAATCAATGACTTAGACCAATCCAAATGTGTTTTAAAGGGTGAATGGGTTAATAAATATTGTTGAGTGTGGGTTAAAATAGCATGAAACATTTATATCAGTTCATGCTGACATCTAAATGGCTATCATGACCTCTTCTTTATTTCAGTCATACATTTAAATTCAAGAAAAAAAATCTTATTAACTTACACTACCGCTCTTGGTAACCCAAGTAACCACAATCTTGTTGCCATGGAAGCTATAAACAAGAAGCACTGCATGATATCAACTTCAAACTGAACAGAAAATGGTTTTGTTTTTTCTTTTTTGAGTGACCTTCGACTTTCATCCAGACTAGCCGGACGTGGTGATCCATCTCCCTGAAAAGCAAAATTACACAGTTTTTTGTCATTTTCTGCTGGTTAAAATCAATATCATTTCTGGAGAAAAACAAAACCTAGGTTTCTTAAGACAAGAAATTTGCTTTTTTTCTTTTTTCTACAATTTCTATTTCTTTTTTGGTTTGTTTTTTTTTTTTGCTAATGAAAAACTCATGTAAATATTTTTATGAAGTGGAATAAAACATTCCCATGGGGATTTCTTTTTTTTGCACAACAACAGTTACAGTAAACCTATAGGCCGTAAAATACGGTATATTATGTGTTAAACCATACATCAGAAAAATTTTGGGGATTGGGGTGGTGGATATCTGTGGCCGAGTGGTTATAATTAGAGAATCACGTTTTAAACCACAGAGTCTCTCACTTCTGGTCAGTGAAGGTGCTGGTCCTGTTTGAACCTAAGCCGATTTTGTGAGAATGTTGACAGTTTACAACTACTTAGATACATAGTAACCGGATCCTTTCTTCCATCATTAAAAACTGGAATGAAAAATTATAGACTGTAGCATAAAACATCATTTAAACAACATAAAAACGGTAAATCTTCAGATTTAAAAGCCTAGGCTATACATTAAGTGTCATTAATCACTGGAAATCATAATTAATTAACCCTAAAATCTTACCTCCATCCTGTGAGGTTCTGGCATAGACCTAGAGGATGAGCTGGTTTCAGATTCTAACTCCATCTTGAGGGTGTCAACACTGCAATATGTAACAGTTTCATATTTCATCAAAACATTCTAATGGTTTTATGTTCACATATTTCACATTAGACCATATTGAAAATATGTAGATATCCAGTTACCATTCTACTATTTCTATATCTGTGAATCCAAACATTTATTCTTCAAAGATTGCTAATAATCATTTTTTTTTTACAAACATATATAATTATGATAACTTCAAATACTAACTCAGGTAGGCTAATACATTGTAGGTTACTGCACAAAAGATCATGACATGCTATATAATTTCTTCTTCCTAGGTCTGCTAACAAAAAGCTATAAATCTTGAAAAAGAAATACAAAATACTACATATAAAGTCCAAAGACTGAAAGTAATTTTGTGACCTTGCTATGGGTTGTATCCTAGTTAAAATTTAAGAAACTATGTGACTTCCGTCTGCCATTTCTTTTTCCTAAAATGTGTACTAAGTATTAAATGAAGGGCATAACTAAAATATTAAGTTATATCTTATTAGCTATTGTACTCACACATACATGTACTGAGTAACTGAAATTGTAAACGATTCAAGTGTTTGAATCAAGTTCATACTGTTTACATGTAGATAAAATGCCTACATTGTAGTCTGCAGTTTATCGGTAACTGTCGCCACCTTGAATTTAATCAATTGTCACACTAGGTTTAGGAATTCAGGTTAGGGTTTTGGGTGCCTGGTTAGGGTTTAAGTTTAGGGTAAGGTTCTCTATGTATTTTCCCTTACGTTTTCTATAGTGAGTCAGCCCCCACCCCAATCATCGGAATTTTACGTTTTTCAACAACCCAATAAACGGCAAATTTGTTTGACGCAAATTTAAATATCTGTCTAATTCATACCCAATTGTAAGTGCAGCGAGGTGAAGCCAATGGAACCAGAAATAGAGTTAGAGTTAGACGAGTGAAAACCATCCATGTATAAAAGTTAAAACATGTTACCATGCATGGTTAAATCGTTGTTTATATATATATCCAACATCAACATTTTACTTACACTGATTTTCTGCCTTAATACTTCTCTTCCAGTTTATCTGTAAAACATTACATCGATAATTTTACACGTTCTGTTAATTAAAAGAGAGAAAACACCGCCTATCTAGACGCCAATAAATAAATAATTAACTACCGGAAATACACGTTATTATTTAAATTGTAAAACCAAATCCGTTTTATTCTATCCGGAAAATTGCATATATATGGCATGAAGTCTTTTTATTCTTTTTCTACTCATACAGAGCAGTTAATAAGAGCTACAAACTTAAAATATCCTTATTTATCGGAATTTAAGATTAGATTTAACTTAGAATTACAAAACCCAATGATTCATACTTTTATTATCCGTTATTATTACAATTTATGCATATATACCCATGTATTTTGAATCATTGCGTCGGTGGATCTAAGGGGTTATGCCTTATGATTGTTCCACCCTTTTGAATTTGGTAATCAAGGGCGTAGGACAAGGGGGACAAGTATGTTTATGCCCCCCACTTTCTGACGTAATTTCTTTTATCACACAGCCACATTTTTTTTTTCAAAGCAGTACTTGAATAATTGATTTTCCGGAATCCGTACTTATTATTACCAAAATTTTCGCAGCGGCTACGCTCGGCCAGTACTCTTCCTTCCCTTTTGTCCATCATTTCGGTAAAGAAATTTTCGTTTTCTTTTCCTCAGCTTGTATAAATATGAAAATTCATTTGTAAACTTGGCAAATTTTGCATCTTACCAATTATTTACACTTTACATGTATGTAGGCGTAGGTAGGCTATCGGGGTGGCCATGGGGTGCCCCCTCCCCACACTTTCTCATATACCATTTTTTATATACATTATTAACATGGCTGAAATCCCAAAAAAGGATTCCTAGAACTTTTAGAAATGACAAATTTTCTGGACCCCCTCATCATGCTCATGCTTTTATGTTTGCTGATACTCAATTTATTTTTGATAAATGACACGCGATTGTCAATTTAATGCAATATTTGGCCAGAATAAAAACGAGTCGCAATGCGATAATTAACTCTCTGGGCTTTCATAATTATATATTTCTGGAAAGCATACCCTGGACCACGGGGAAATGGCGATTTTTGTGTCTGGAAGCTAGAGGACACCTCATCGGGTTTCCGGATTAATCCATCAACGATATTTTTAACGATAAAGAGGTCATAATTCAATGTATGGAAGATACTATGCCAAATTTTGTCCCGATTTTTGCTGATCCAACCATCTTTTGAGAAGGATATTCAAAGTGGTTTATTAGCGGATTGCTATGGGTATTTTCGCGTCTGGGTGCAGAAAAAAGGGATTCCAAATTAAAAAAAAAAAAAAAATATCTGAAAGATGTGTAAAAACATACCCCTAATGAAATATTGCCTCACAATTAATCCAACACTTAGAAATGTGTGCAGTGATGAGAGAGAGAGAGAGAGTGCCGCCTAAAGTTGATAAAACAGGTGTACAACCTTTCATTTTTCTATAAAGAGTTGAAAAATTTCGAAAAATGTTCGCTCCGCTCACCAACATTGTTTAAGATTTACAACACCCCAACTTAAAATCATCACTCTGCTATCGATGAGGTATGCATTGCATAAATAGTTTTAATTGAAGTTTAAATTTTAATTCTAAAAGTACAAACAAGTTTAATTAATGTCACCAACCTAAATTCTAACCCCTTTTAAAACCACATTTTGATTTGCTCCCTACACCACTGCACAAAGAACACACCATGTTCACGTGTATGGCGTCTTGTCCCCCTCAAAAAAACCCTCCTGGATCCGTCCCTGTAATCCATTCTTAATATTTTAAAAGGGTGTGCCCCCCCCCTTTCTGGACCCAGCTGCGCCACTGGTAATTGTTTTCTAAAGAAGCGAAGATGAAGTATCTTTAAGTCTCTTTTGACACAAGTGATGCGTTCCAGAGGGGATGGCAGTTAAGTACCTGGAATCCTGACAAATTCATGTATTTACTAGACGACCTCATGCACTGCTGTAATAGAACTTGTGGGTTTTTTTAAACTCGTTTGTAGGTAAATAACTAGTCTGTTTTAATACAATATTTGGGATAAAACGCGTCTCAAGAGTGATAAAGTCTGATAATGCTGGGATTTTGAAATTGAACACTTATTAGAATCAAACCCTGGACTTGAGGAAAAGCCGTGATTTTGTGTCTGGGAGACAGACAATGTATCATCAGCGATATATATATATATATATATATATATATATAATATATATATTATATATAGATATAATATATATATATATATAGTATATATTATATATATATATATATATATATATATATATATATAATTTACCGCTGGCATTATCGGTCTTCTAAATTTAAAAAATCCATGATATATCTCGGAAGAATACTCCCGAACCCCAAACCGTTGTTGAATGTATCAATTAGATATTTTTTTAAAGGTAAAAACAAGCTATAAACGGTCTCCTAGGACTTGTGGAATTTAAAGGGGCATCAGCTGTGGGGTTTTTTCCCCGAAAAAATGTTTTCCTCTTTTTCTACTTAGAATCATATTCAATAACAAAAACAGATATACACACGCATGGAAATTCTTAAATTATATTTTTTGTGAAAATTGTTTGAGAAACACAGGTTTGGCACTTTTTCGATTGCAATATATTAATTCAATCTTACTTTTTGTATATATATATATTTTTGTATATATATATATTTATTTATTTATTTATGTCTGTGTATAGCTCCTATTTGTTATTGAACATCGAGTACAAGTAGTAAAAACAGAGAAAAAAATGAAATATATATACATATACATATATATATTGTAAACACAGCTAATGCCCCTTTAAAACAATACTGAATACCTCGGACCCCTGCCACTTTGACACTTGCAAAATTCAAACATGTAGCCTACCGTGGGAGCATACATCTGAACTCTTAGCACTCAGCTTAAAATGTCTGCTGAATTTTCCTTCGTTTTC
Source organism: Atrina japonica (assembly GCA_030159075.1). Taxonomy (NCBI): domain Eukaryota; kingdom Metazoa; phylum Mollusca; class Bivalvia; order Pterioida; family Pinnidae; genus Atrina; species Atrina japonica. The sequence continues at coordinate 578,612 of BROG01000149.1, forward strand.
AGATTGAATTTATCTATGATATGAAACACTTTCTCAGGATTAAATAAGTCACAATTCAGTTTGTAGAAGCTACCAAATATCCTCCCATGTTTTGTCAGAAAAAAATTAAAATGTACTGGAGGGGACATATCCCCGGACCTCCTAGCATTACTCTCTTATATGGTAATGTGATGTATTAGCGGATTAACAATCAATGTTTCGTGATTGTTCTCAGAAATAGATTCCATTTCAGGCCTCCAAAGTTAAAAAAAACAACAACATTTCTGAAACATGCGCAAAACTCGATGCTCTGGAGAAATATTGTCTCAGTCATGATAGATCCACACTTTAGAATTATGTGCAGTGAGCAAGGGCACCACAGCGACAGTGCATCCCCTAAAAGTAAAAAAAAAATGTGAAAAAAACATTTATTTTTTGCTATAAAAGTTGGAAAATTAAAAGAAATTACCAAAACGACATTGATTTGCGCTTGTCCACGTTAGATCGAAATCTCGGATCCGCCTTTAGTGCGGTAAGGCCAATCCCGTTTGAACGTTACGGATATCAGCCGGTGTTCTCTCTCTCATATATTGGCCAGGATTTTTCTTCCATCGTTATGAAAATATCTACTATCAAATGGCTGAAAAATTGAGAAACAATGATATACATGTATTTTAAACGAACAAAGAAAATACGAGAGATCGTTAACTAATGAACATTTATTAATGCAAAATCTTCTTCGGGAGAAAAACCTGCACCCCCTATTTCTGAAAATAAATATATATAAAGGGAGTTATGTGAAAAAAAATATATTGTCGTCTTTCACTTGATAAAGGCCAGGTGGCCGAAAAATTGTGAATATTGAGTGTTTTACTGTTTTTGTTTACATAAATAGTTTTTGTTTTGACTTTATTTCGACAGAACCCGTTTTTTTTCATGTTAGTCGCACTATATATGTAGTACGTTCGATTGCGTGATTCGAACACGCTTTCAGCTGACAATAGGGTACTGATATAGGACCTTTAATAGGTATGTATATATCAATCAAATTAAAACCGTAAATATATTCAGTTTAAAGGATAGTTTTAACTCAAGAAATTACTTAATTTGTGAATTAGGGAGTTTATTGATTGTACTTGCTGCGAAGAAATGCATTTTGGTATTTACAACGTTTAACCCGAACGTGTAAATCCATACAGAGTACATGGACAGATGCTCTATTAAATGATCGCACGCTGCACGGACATATGCCTACAGTATATGTAGACAACGATATCGTGGGAACCGGTCATCTGCGAAAAGTTGATGATATGAAGCTTATGAATGAGATCAATAAGTTTTATAAATAAACTTGATGCCAGTTTGTTTTATCTAAATAACACGAATTTTATGCGAGAACGAAGACTGATTTGTTGCATACTGCCAAAGTCGTCTCGAAAGATAAGTTTTAATGGAACCTTGAGCAAATTTTAAACAATCATAATTTTTTGAAAAAAATAATCCTCTACACGGGGGGTGCGGGGGGGGGGGCACACATAGACTCTACATGTATTTTCACAATAATGGTTTCCAAATATACATTTGCCTCTCTAAAAATAATGATAGATTGAAGTATATAATAGTAGGCCCTAATGATAAACCAAGAATCGTAATATCGTCTTGACCCTCATTATTGCTCGTCATCAAACCCATTTGAAAAATCCGAGCATTGAGGCATGGCTGTTGTATAAAACATTCAAATTAGCCTATGTTGTACCCGGGTATCCCAACCCACCCGGCCACCCCACTTTGAAAAATTCTTGGATCCCTCATTTTTCGAGTTATTTTATGCGTTCACCAGGTCTATCATGGTATAATTAAAAGTGTTTATTGAATTTAAACTCTGATAATTTTCAATTTCATTCAATTACAGATAACAAATCTTGTCCTTCGAGGAAAGCATTTTAAAGTGACCGCCCACGTAGCGAACGAAGTCAGGGTGATATTCGATCGGGATCGATATGTTAAGGAGTTGAAAAATGTCGTTTTGTATAAATTATTATTATCATGTTTTTGTAGATGACTATGGCTATTTTTACGTATAAGGACACCAATTATTTTATGCTTAAAAAGAAATGAGTTCAATATAATGGTCATAAAATATTCGATGTGTAAACTTCCAATTTCTGTGGATAATTAACGTCACCTGTATTTTTATTCGTTTTGTTATTTTCTTTTACCGATCACAGTATTGAGGTCAATGGAGCGAAACGAATGTTGTTCTATCGTTTTATAATCATGACATCCAACATTAATTTAGTGAAGTGCAGAGTATGTGTAAGTACAGTTTACATTTTGTTTATTTTTTTAATAGGGAGCTATGTAGAGAATTTTATTAATTAAATTCAGGAGGCCACAATATCTCGCACCTGCAAAGTATCCATGCAGACGGCGTCGTTTCCAACGTTACTTGACGCTTTATGATAAAAAATATGTGTATTTGAAAAAATCCCATTTCTCTGAGTATCTGCGTGCATGTCATTGTTGCACCATTGTTCTTCTATATTTGTTTGATATTGATACGCGTCAAGGGATTGTCCATATCCAATGTGTATTCGCCGAAAATCCTACCGAATCGTGAATGGCGAGCTTACGACTATTAAAGTAAGATGAACAGTACTAGTCGTATCGCTAACTGCAGTACAGTTTTTATCTAGAATCTTTAGAGTCAGAATAAAATTACCAAACCCTATCGACGGAATAAATATTGTCTGATGTTTTGTAGAGTACTGGTTATTTAATCATGCTGAAAATACATTGAGCGACAAAAAGATTGCAATGTATACATTCACACATTGCACACAAACATGCCTATTCCTGTCCCGGGACTCGTGTCATTCCTGTTATGAAGAATATTTTATAAAAACACTAGGTGCATTATAAGATTTTAAGTACTTCAATGGTAAACACATATAGGAAATGAGTAGAAGTATGTGATTGACAATTTTAAACCCAACTTTGTTGTAAGCCAGGTAACGATATAGCTGTCAAGATCTATATCTTTTTAAAGCTTACTTTATGGATTGTTTGAAAAGTGAATGTGAAGTCATGTCAGTTATGGCCAGGTACCCACGTACTTCAGTTGATAAGAAACTGTTTTTGTTCCTCAAAGTTTAAACTCAAATAATTTATTTACATGCATGTACACATGTTCTTTTGTGTTTTTGATTTTGTAAAAGTTATTTATTTAGATCTAGTATATTTCTTATTGTATTTTAAAATGTCAAAATAACCGATCTTATCAATTTAAGCACACAAAGCTATTTATTGACATACCATATGCTGATATAGAATGATATAATTATTTGTCAGCTTTGCATTTTTTCAGACATAACACTTTAAGTTTATCGACTCATCCTCCTTATAAATTATAATATGTATGTTCAAGTACATAGCAAACACTTTCACGCACAGACAGACTTACACACATGTGCGCACAGACAGACACACAAATATAAATACATTATACACGGTGTATGTAACAGTACAAAGTACAAACACATTTGATATGTGTTTAAAATCAACTTAAGGTCATTTTTTTAGGTACAAGAGTTTAAGTCCTTAAGGTACATGTACTGTGTCATGAATAATTCCACAAATGTACACATAGGGATGAGTACTATATTGTACCTTCACACTGTTATCATATTTATCTTGTAAGTTACTATTTTAGGGATAAGTACACTACCTGGCCATAATACTGTACGCAAAGGTTGACGTAAGATGCAAGAAATGTTAGTGAAATGATTGAAATAAGTACTAGCACCTCCCAGAAAAAGAAGATATTAAAGATACTGCACAGCTCTTCTGTATCGCAGAAAAATCTGGACCTCCATCAACTCCAAAGTGATTAAAATTGTATTTCAATTACTTCCCGGCAAATTGAGAGTAGTAATTAAAGCTAAGGGCTACAATTGTAAATATTGTAAAAGGTAGGTCCATAAATTCATTATTTGTTGCTAAATTTTGATTTTGAAAAGCCCCCTCGCATACCAAGGAGCATGACATCCTCCTTAATTATTTGTTTCATTGTTCTTTATATCCCACCGATAATTTTTCACTTATATCGAGATGTCACCAGCTTTAGGTGAAGTGCCACAAATTTCGACCTGTGCTATGGACTGAAACCAATGTAGTAAAGAGTTCTATTAATAGTTTTATGTGCCACACCTCCTGAAGTCAACACAAAAATTAAAAGTTTTATCACTGACACATTGGCAATATTTCAGTGTACGGATTACGCTAAATCTACATATGGGGTTTATTCTAACTAATCCATCAGAAACACAATGTGTACCATTTATCCTGCTTAAATATGTCGTAACCTTGAAACAAACGTTAACAATATTATTGTGTATATATAGATATTGTCTCTTATGTTCAGTTTATTATACCAAATAAATGATTAGACCAGGTATATATATGTAAATACATATACATGTACTGGTAGCTGTTAAATTATTTATAGACAATAAATTCTGTTGAGTTAAAGTGCAATGTATTATTAACACGTATCAATTGATGTCTTCAAAACTGATTGGTTTTTAGCTTACTTGAACCAAAGGTTCAGGTGAAATTTTCTGATCACCTGTTGTCTGTCTGCCTCTCTGTATGTGTTAACTTATCACATCTTCATATTCTATGAAAGTACTGAATGGGATCTTGTTGAAACTTTACAGGAGGTCCTCAACCAAGTTTGTGGTTTTTGTTTTGGGAGGGGGGGGGGGCAGATTGGTTTGGGTGAATCCAAGTCTCAGGAGGTACCCCTCCTCTTAAAATTTTGTTCTCCAGAAATGCTGCATGGATTGAAAAACTAATCATGCTAATTGCATACGAGTTACATGTATTTACATTACATGTAATTCAAATCTGTAGTTTTTGCAGAAACTTAATTTTTTGGACATTTTTGAATTTTGATGTTTTTTCAGACTTTGTTATTTTCCTTCTGAAAGTGCAAAGCCCGTGGTTTTTGTTGTTGTTTTTTTTTTTTTTTTGTAATGGTATTTTCCCCAACAATCAGCAATTTTTCAGATATACAACAGCAACCATTTTAATGCTAGAGGAGAGGCCTTCCACAACCCTAGGTTCCAGTGAGGATCAAACACACTGTTACAAAATTTACTTTTTAAAATGTGCTAAAGCCAAAATTCTATCCTGATTTTATCCCAAAATTTAACTTAAAATCAGGCAGTATTTTGGCCTATCTAATGTGGTGCTCTCACAACTCAAGTAGTAGCCTGGCTAGCACTTCCGTAAATTAATTGTAATTTTATAAACTACTGTAATACGCCCGAAGTCTTCCATCAAAACATCCAAAGTTGTATGAGTGGCTTCTAGATCTATATTTAGCAACATTGTCTTTTCAATATGTTTATGAATATGATATTGCAAGAGCATAAATGCATAACCGCTTGCGATGGTCTAGTGGTAGAATGTTCGACTCACAAGTGGAATGTCCCGGTTGCAATTCCACGACTGGGTCAAGACTCATACTAAAGAATTTAAAAATGATATACATGCAGTGACTGTTCCTTCACCAAGCGCTCGGCATATGAAGTGAAAGTCACAAGTCTTTCAGATGAGACTGAAAACCGAGGTCCCACATTGCGGAAGGTGTGTCACGTAAAAGAATCCTCACTGCACTGGTGTCAGTCCAGAGCACAGGTCAAAATTTGTAGCACTTCACCTAAAGCTGGTGACATCTCAATATAAGTGAAATATTCTTGACGGGATGTAAAAAAACAAACAAACATAAATGTATTTAGCATGCTGGCTTCCATTTAGATGCATCAAAATATCTGAGTGTTTTGAAAACTGAATTATTTTCCAATGAATGTTTGATTTCTATTTACCCCCGTACAACTAGTCGTGATGGGAATGGGATGGTATTTCAGTCAAGGTGGTTCACAGTAATCTTTTACAATGATTTGCGTAATAATTTTATCATGATGAGATATAATTTGGTCTTGTTTCTTTTGATGTCAGTCAAGAATAAACATTTACATTTTTATCTACAAATGTACATCGGTACCTACAGAAGGTACATAAAATTTTATTGGGAGTTGCATTTTCAATAAAGAGGACAGTAGGATTTTGAATGAATATAACCATGACATTTATTGTCCATATTGTATGTTTGTCAAACTCATCAGCACCTTATAATCGTACATAAACTTAGATATTGACTCGTAAATTTTTTTTATCATGAAAATCCAAAATATAATATAATGATTTATGTGTTTAAGCTGATACATGTATGTACAGTGGAACTTGTCGTTAGATACCACCATTTCTGCCACTGAAATGTAGTCTCATAAGACACAGGTGGTCGTTCAAAAGAGGTTTTATTTACAAGGATATTTAACTGAATGGTTTTCAAAATGTGGTCTTAAAAAAGCAGGTGGTGTTTCATGACAGTGGTCTATGAAGACAGGTTCTAATGTATCAGAAAATCTCTGATCCATTTTTTTTAACTAACTTTGCCTTGTTCTCTAATTTTCATAAGACTATAGATTTGATATTTAATTGAAATGCATGCAGAAAAAAAAAATAGAAAACAAAATTCCTCCCTTATTTATACTGCAACTTTTCTATACTTATAACGGTATATTGTACAAAACATACATTTAGGCCATGAAACACACACATTAATCAAATCAATCAAATAATTTAAATTTGTGGATCAAGGGCTATTCATGATTAAAGCACACAAATTTTGAACTTACATTTACAGTATATACATGTACATGTACATTCAAAATTAAAAGCCAGGTCCTCATTTAAGCTCTTTTTGGCTCATGTTCAACATTACTGGATGGTCTAAATTTAAAAGAAAAACATCATTTAAAGTTTTAGGGATCTTTAAATCAATAATAAAATAAATTACCAGTTCTGTCAATAATATGTAATTTAAGCATTTTAGACAATTGCGAAACAGACATTGGGGTCAAGTATGGATATTGTTTCTTCGGAACGTATCCTTTGTTTTACGTGTTTGCAATTTAAAGGTTTAGGTACGTGCACCATTGTGGCTCCATGTAATTTGAGGACCCACTTAATTTATAGATCTATACATTGTATCATATGTGTTTTTTAAGTATAACTATTGACATAATTTTGCTGTTTAATGGGGGCAGAAACATTTGTTTGTTCAGTACTCTAGATCTCTTTAACGTTGTGTATGCATGCATGTCTGTAACATGTAGGTTTATTATCCCCTAAATGATAATTGTAAAAGAAGTTTATCTAAATTCTGCATAAACTCACAATTGCATTGTATCATTTATCAATCCCAACACCATCGAAAACACATTCTTTGAATAAAAAACTACTGGTGATATTTTCAATGGGATGTGTTTGGATTCTTGCCTAAATTACAAGTTTGTTCTGAATTTTTACTGTTGATGTGGGAAACTTGACATTTTCTGATATACTGACCGCAAATAATATCATATGAATATTTGATCTCTGCAAAATCGTGTCCATAGGTGAAATTGTCAGAATAATGATGGTCTTTATAAGGTGGTCACTATAGTGGTCAACACACCTGACTCCATTGTAATGAGAAATGGAATATTGTCCGTAGTTTTTTGTCTGTGAATTTAATCATTCATGAGCTACAATGTAGAACTAGATGCATTATAGCTGTTGACACTTTTAACACATACCTGTCAAAATTTGGAGGCAAATATTTGAATGTGATCAGAGTCGGTTAGATAGGAAGACAAATCAATAACAGTCTGTAATTGATCTTTGAATAATTGATAATGAAAATATAGAAATTACTGTCAAAGCAAAAATGTATGTTAGCTAAAGTGAATGTGGTTGTCTTATATCTCCATATATAATATCATGCATGTAATTGATCTTGTCAGGTAGAGATGTAAAAGAAATGTGATTATCCATCAGTTATGCATTAGTTCAAGTGCATGAACAACTTTGTACAGTTATGATGCACATGGTCATTCATGGAATACCTTGAAACTGGCAAGTGATGAAAATATGAAAACTCATGTCAGAGTGACAGTGGGAAGATTGAGGATTTGTAACACTATTTTTAGTGATATTTGGATATATACATGTACATGTATATTTATTCTTTTATATTTTGAGTGATATTTGGATATGTATATTCATTTTTTTATATTTTGAGTGATATTTGGATAAATATGTACATGTATATTTATTCTTTTATATTTTGAGTGATATTTGGATATATACATGTACATGTATATTTATTCTTTTATATTTTGAGTGATATTTGGATATGTGGATGATATTTGGACATATATACATGTTATTTATTTTTTTATATTTTGAGTGATATTTGGATATACATGTACATGTATATTTATTCTTTTACATGTATATAATGATTTAACTGGACAACCCTAAACAATTTGTTTGTTGTTCTACAAGGGGATAATGACCTAGCTAGCAAAGTCAGAGTTGACCCTACAAGAAGAGGATCCTGATTAATAATATTAATAATATTCATGGTTGAAATAATATTCATGGTTGAATCTGTTAATCGTACACCCCTGAAACACATTTGGATTGGTCAGCGGCATTGATTTTCAGTAGAGTCCAAATATTTTCAGGGGTACAAAAAAATGTACATGTAGTTAGGTTAAAATAGTAGGGCTAGTATAAATCTTTTGGATACTTGGAACATTTGAGATGAACACGCCATACACATCATGGACATTGCAGATATATATTTGAACTATTGTCACAATCACAGGGCATGATTTGTGTGACTGGTGAACAAGTGGCACTCCCTGACCGGTCAGGGCTTGATTGTGTAATTAGACACTCCTTGTGTGAGACCAATAGCCAGTCACTACATTTATATGTGATATTTAAATTGAATTTTTAATTGTGTTTTATGCCACACAACAGTTTTTCAGGTATAATATATAAAGTGGCGGCCAGTTTTTAATGGTGGAGGAGAGAACCCAGTTGTAATGTACATTGTACCCACGAGAAGACCACTGACCTCACGCAAGTAAACTGCCAAACTTTCTCACAAAAATCAGCTTAGATTCCTGCTCGCACTGACCAGAAGTAAGAGACTTCATGGTTCAAAGCACGATGCTCTAACCACTTGGCCTTGGAGGCCCCTTAAGAGTATAACATTTACATACTGATGTTCATTGCACTGGTGCAGTAATGGTCTGTACATGTACATTTCAATACATGTACAACGGGACTTCGTTTTTAATTCTCAGTTCACTGTAGACCTAAGTTGTAGTTTGACCTTGAGTCAGCTAAAAACCCTGATTACTTGTAAAATCTCCTGTAAAAGAGTAATTCTTTAACACTGGCACATAATTGTCAGATGTAATTTTACATCACCAAACTCATTTCTTTTATACATATAATAATATCCCATACAATGTACATTTATATTATAATTATACAGGTAGCAATAATCCGAAGAAATCTTTTTGGAGGAGCGTGTTTGTCAGTTTACTTGCAGAAGGCTGGTGGCCTCTTCCTGGGTACATTGTAACCAGGTTCTCTCTTCCACCATTAAAAACTGGCTGCTACCATATAACACTACAACTAAAAAAAAAAAAAAAAAAAAAAAAAAAAAAAAAAAAAAAAACTTACCTCTAGATTTTGTCAGTGCTGGTATGAGTCCCACTGGAAAGTTGGAAACCAAGCTGATTTTGGAATAATTTTCCCAGGTTTCTTGTGGAAGGCTGGTGGTCTGTTCTTGGCCATGGGTACATTATAACTGGGCTGTCTTCTCTCCCATTAAAAGCTGACTGCAATCAGATACAGGGTACAGAAAAATTGTTGAGTTTGGCAAAAAACACCATCTAAATAATTTTTTTTTTTTTTACATTTTTACTTTTTTTTCCCTGGATCTTAACATTATATACATTTACATGTACATGTATACATGTATCTTGGCCTTATTTCATATCTAATGAAGAAGATTTAGTCAAGCAATGGTTATTATTTATAACTGCATTTAAAGGTTAGACCTGACTCTTCAAGAGTTCAAACTGCGAGTCATCAGTTTGTGAGGCAAACATTCCCTAGCTAAGCTTTCTGATAAAAGTGGTTGTAGTTTAGCAGATGTTGCTTTTGTAATGGTTCAATGTGGAATCACATGTACAAAAGTGAGGACATTTTTTCATTTTTCTCTATAGATATTTGATATAAAACCACATTTTTTAAAACATTCATGGAGAGTCTTTTCTAAAGCAACTTTGATGAAACTTATACCATAGACTCAAAATATAAATCTAATACTTTGGTTATATATTTGCTGATAGTGTTAAAATCTTCTGCTTTCAAGATTTACATGTAGCAAATTTAACAGAAAATTAAATTATATATTTCACAATTCCCTTTTCATACATATTTTACAGAAGACATTAAAACTTTGTATCCTGCAAAACCTACCAGTACAATAAAACAAAACAATGGAAATTCAAAACAAAGCAAACACAGAAACTTCAAAACATTAAAGGTCAATGGTGATAATTATACTGAAATTGAATCAGAAATGACTTTGTAACATTATTTTGGAAATATGTGTGTTTTTATAAAATATATAAAGAAAAATAAAAAAAAATTGTTCTCACTTTTTCACCTTGCTGTACATAACATGTATGTAGATTTGCCATTTCTACTTATATATCGCCTGTAGTGATGTATTTCCCTTTGTTCTCTTTTTGCATTCAGATTTCAACTCTGACGTAATTTTGTTGAATTTTCACTTACCGGTATATAGAATTCCAAAGCAGGGTACACAATAGATATATATACTTGATTTATCTTTGAAATTCAGTTTTGTATTTATCTTTGAACAATGTAGTAAACATATTTAAATTACCCAAAATGTCAACAAATTTCATATCATTCATTTTCATTTATGGGGTAGTGACTTTTTTGGCAGGACAGGAAATGAAATCACTTTAGGAAGGTGTGTTAGCTTACACAGAAAATACCTGTAATGTACGTATATAGGTGTATGTATATATATGTACGGCATTAGCCTGGAATATAGCCAACTTATGTTCCCTGTCATTTTGTACAATGTATGGACTTGAATTACCTATATATATGTATTTACATATAAATAGTTTTTATCAACATGGACTTATGTTTTAGGAGTAACAAGTTGTGTCGGGAAAGGGTAAGCACTTTACTTGTTATTTATTCTAATCATGAATGAAACTTTCGTCAGACATTTTATTTTTCAAGGACTATTGAATAAATTAAAACCAATATTTGATTATTCTCATAGAAAATGTGATACATAGAGCTACATATTCATTGTTTTCCTTACACTGTCACTGGCTTTCAATACCGTTTTTTTTTACTTTGGTAATAAAATTCTTTATTTGTTCTGTAATGCAGTTGGTATTCTGAAATATGCTCTCGTAAAGTATTACAGTTGTAGTGCTGGCTATGGACGTTGATTTTAGCTATTGCAATATACTGCTATTGAGGAAATCACTATTTCTATTGACACATACTATTGTAAGACTATTGCGTTAGTTATTGAGTTGTTAACAACTATAAGATGTAACCTAATGAAAAAACTTCAGTGACAGAAATACCTTGTGAGTATTGACTTGTACAGTTTTTCAATGATTTAAGTTGTTTTTCATGAATGTTTACTTATGTGAGAGGGACCTAATACCCTATTTTGTAATCCTGATTTTGATATGTATATCTAATATCAGTAAAAACCTGATATAAAGTTTTGACCTTTATGTATGACCCATTTGTACACATATTTATAAGTATCATCCAAAAAACTGCTTTAAATTTCTGATATAGATTTAGCAGGTTTTACTTTTATAAAATCATCCAAAATGCTTAGCATTTAAGTTAACTTTTATGTAGCAAATTCGATAGTCTAAATCAGTATTGCGATTGTCTGTTGCACTGCCAATTTGCTATTGCAATTGTACTATTGGAAGATGCACTATTGTAATGCATCGATTGTTTGATGTATTGTTACAGCCCTATACAGTAGAACCTGTCTTAAGAGACCACTGTCATAAAAGACCACCAGTCTTTTGACACCACATTTTGGACACATGCAGTTAAATATCTTTGTAAATAAAACCTCTTTTGAGAGACCACCTGTTTTGAGAGACCAATTTTCAATGGCAGAGATTGTGGTTTCTCAAGGCATTCCACTGTAATAGGTTTTTATGAGTTTATTTGTGATACATGTATTAAAGAGTTAAAGTATATATGGTAGCAGGCACATATTAACCCATTCACCCCTAAAGACACATTCGAACTGGACTAAGTCATTGATTTAAAGAAGAGTCCATTGTTTTTCAGGGGTTGATGAGTTAGAGAGAATCATTCATTTGAAAGAAGTCTCTTAGGCCCAAAGCAAAGTGCGAGATCCAAATGGGCAATTTGAGTGCCAAAATTTAAAGGCCCATGACCGTCGATTTACACTCAACAGCATGGTTGTTGATTTTGTTTTAAAATAATAATGTGCAGCACTTGCATAAATGCTTATATAATGATTATTATCTTCCCATTAACTCATGCTTCTAAGTGACATCTCTGTTGGACTAAGTAATTTGAATTTGAAGATCAAAAAATTTTTTTACTCATAATGACAATAAAGAGACAAATGGAGTTGCAAGAATCTCTTAGGGACAAGGCAAAGTCAGATAAAAAAGTTCAAAATATGGGTTATGGTCATCTCTGTACCCATCACAAACTCGTACAGAAGTGAATTGGTTGACTTAAATGTACTCATTTTTGAGCTGACTAAAGTTATTATTTATCTTCCCAATAATTATTCTTCCATGATTCTCTGTTTGATTGTAGAAATTATTTATGAAGGTAAAACATGCATTTTTACCAAATTAAGTAATAAGCATAATGTTTGCGTTCGGTATTATTCATGTCAAACAACTATCTGAAAAAGATCAATTGGCTTCAGAATTACTTCACCATGACAAAGGTATTGTCCTAATTCACAAAACGGTGGGCGGGGCGGATTGACCTTTAAGTATCTTGCCCATCGATGATTTCTACTTGCCCATCGTTTCCGATTATAAAAATCTTTATGAGGTATATTTGTTTATTCCCAATTAAGATGCATAATGTCGTTCGGTAGGATAACAAGAACTATCTGTGGACAATGAACTCTCGTCAGTGTAAATTTAATGTCGTTATGCTTTATTACCTAGAAGTGGAACATGTCCAAGTCAAGAAAAGGTTCACGAGACTCCAATCCGCCAAGTTATATGGATATAAGTTAAAGAAGCCGTTACAAATTTACGAGTTTTTTGGCAATTTAATTTTGGTTTCGAAAACGAAGAAATTTAGAAACACCGAATGTGCATAGATGTTTATATAGATGGGCGCCCTCATCGTCCTAAAACCACGGTCTGGAATAGCTTTGCACTTGCCTACCTGTGGTTTCATGTACCCAAAATCACTCGTAGCTAATGAATATGTATAAAGGAATAAGTATGTTCAATTTATCCAATCACAGTAGTTGAAATTAGTTGACGAATGCCCGAGCACCGTTTACTTGCATTGACTTAGGCTTCGTGAATAATATAATTATGCAAGATTTCTGAAAAAATATATGGAAAAGGGGTAATTTTTCCTACTGATATGGGTCAAACGACTTGTTTGGAGTTGATCCTTTCCATTACGGTTTGTCATAATAGTATGCAACTTCAGAGAAAAATGCGGGCAGCACGACTTCCAGTTAATATTATTCTATCTTTTATATATATGACCTGGAATCTAGATACATGTACAAATGTACCATGCAGTGCTAGATGCCAGATGTGAAAAGCAGCCTTCAAGAAAGTGATGAGACTACGATGATGACACTTGTAGTCGTTACAAGAAAGAATTCCAACACCCATCAACAATTAAATCCAAGGAGAAGAACTGAGACAAGATATCATTGAATCACTGCGAATATTGACACAGTTGTCAATGTAAATATTAGGAAACCGGAAGCGATCTTGCCCGACATTCTGTTGAGGTCACATGATATGAACACTAACTATTCCAACAAAACTGAATGGAATGGAACAATCCGAAAAAGCGTAACATTTATTCATGATTCCTACATAGAATAATGATCAAGCCTGGGTAGTTTTTCTATGTGCTTGAGAACTAAGTCATCGGTGTAATCATAATTCCTACGTTATTGTGTACAAGTCAGTAAAACAATGGGTACGACTCTTCTTATTGTTTTGATTACAAGTCAGTCAACTGTAGGCATGACTTAGCCAGAGTTAAGATGGATACAAACTGATGAGATGGGTCTGAGTTTACCAACATTCTACAAAGAAGTAAACATGTTGTTATACAGGTGGCAAATAAACAAAACACAAAGGACAGAAAAAGAAGGGAGATAGAATCGATAAATTAATTGTGTTGTGCGTTTAGGAACAGAAATAGAGCTTGAAATGCTTTGAGAAAGAAAAAGAAGTTGAAAACAAATTAATAATTTGCTACCCTTCTTTGAATTTCCTCTGAGGAAACCTCATTCTGTCAAGGCTAACACTCCTGTTCAATCGTGGAGTCAAACTGGTTGGAGAATACCAATACTTTCTTTGGTTTTATCTTTTTTAACTTGAAAATGGTAAAAGTATATGTGTAGAAATACAATATTTTTATTTTGAAAAATCAATAATTGCAGTTTTCGGTGAAATGCTTCCCACAATTTGACATACATTCATGTTTGACATGCTTTCCGTATCGATGTAACAGCAGTGAACGGTACACGTGCGATCGCTAATTAGGGGTGTTTGTATTATGATGTTTTTATCATTTTCTGACTAATTGCAGTGTATGTGTGCACTAGTTTTGATTAGTATGTCTTTGTGAATCAGAGAATTTTTTATGATACTTCATGTTGGTCGATTTAAGCGGTCATGGGCCTTTAAGGGAATCATTTTATTTGAATCATTTTAAATACATGTAGGTTTTAAAGATAAATACATGTATGAGAAGTTAATACCGATTGTAGAACATGTAGAAATCTTTCCTCGGGTATATTGTAAACTGTAATCTTATTTTATTTTCTGCCACTAAAAACTGGAAAATTGTTGAGTTTGAAGTAAACACCATTAACCCATCACCCCCTGAAGTCACGTTTGGATCTGCCCATTTCATAGAATGGTTATGTCCACTGTCTGAATTGAGAGGTGTATGATTTAGAATAAAAAAAATTATAATAATAATTTCCTGCGGTTCGTCAGTAATAGCAGGAAAATATTGTATTCAGGTTACGGGTCAATGGATTAAATAACAATTGATGTTGTCCAATGAGAGGACAGTGAGAGTTCTTAGGTTTGAGTCTAGTTTGGTCAGTTCTATTTGCTGTACAGACCTGAAATTACACAATAAATATATTACAGAAGTTATAAATATTTACTCAGTTTTCAGAGATTTTTACCTATACATATTTGTTATCTCTGTTTTTGCTTTGGGTGGTTTGTTAGTTGATATTAGTAAACTGTTTAATTATAGAGTATAGAATATACTTGTTTTCTTTCATGCATACAGGAAATTTTTGTTTTAATCATGTTAATTATATAGATGTAATTAATAAAATAATGCGTCTATCGGCTATGGCAAACTGTCAGCAAATGTTATTTGCATTTGTGTTATTTATTGAGTGTAGAATACAGAATACTAATTTTACATGCAATATGAACTTTTTCACCCCTGAATTAAGATAGTAGACCATACTATTTATTGATTTGGGTGAGTCTAAATGTGACCACAGGGGTTGATGAGTTAAAACATAAAAAGATAACTGATGATGTCAGAGCCCCCTTAATTTCACATATTCCAGTTTATTTAATGTATATGAATGTTCTTGTGTGTTTTAATGATATGAAGAAAAAAAATCAATCCAGAGTAAAGAACATTTATTTTGGAATTTACTGACATGTTCTTTTCCAAATACTGTATATACATGTATAAGTGTTAATTTTATTTGATTAAAAATAAGTGATATACAACCTAATAGTGATATAACGATATTACACTACAAAACCGTCTTTATATATTTATATAACGACTTCCTTATCGGGGACACAGAAAAGACCGGTCTTTATAGGTGAGATGGTTTATCTGTATATAGGGACAGATTCTAGGTCTGAATTATAAAAGAGGTTGATTTGTTACACAACTCTCATGGAACTATCTTGAGGACAGCAAAAAACCACCTCGTCGTTGACAGACCAGGTCATCCACCTTGTTTGACAGACCATCTCAGGTGGTAACTATATGAAAAACCACCTGGTTTATCTGTAACCACCTGTCTATGACATATCTCATGCACTGTTTCAGATTCTAGAAAAACTACCTGCCTTGCAGACCACTCTGCATGACAGACCACTCTCATGAAAAACCACCTGTCTTGTTAGACCACTTTCTGAAAATTTACTAAAAACCCGCCTACAGTGAAAAACCACCTGTCTTGACAGACCACCACATGATTCTTGTTAGACCATGAAAAACCACATGTCCTTGACAGACCACTCTCATGAAAAAACCGCAGACCACTGTGTCTTGACAGACCACTCTCATGAAAAACCACATGTCTTGACAGACCACTCTCATGAAAAACCGCCTGTCTTGACAGACCACTCTCATGAAAAACCGCCTGTCTTGACAGACCACTTTCTGAAAACCACTTGGTAAAACAAACCTTTGAACTTGGGAAAGTCTTGGAAAAAGTGTTAAACACACAAATACGCTACATTTTGAGGATTAATTGTTTCATAATCACCAACAGTTTACAAAGTGAGGATGTGACACAGGGAATTGACATCACTGCAGTGGTACTATCAATGTAAATGATAATGTAATTTTACTACGTGTATGCGCATGTGAATGCACTGCTGTGTTTTGTTTTTGCGCTGTTTTGTAATGAAACTGCATGAATGTGATTCACTCAGGTTTTTGCTTGTCTGGGAACACTGTTATGTTATTGTAGATTGATTTGCAATACATTTTATTAGCAATATGGTTTGTACTTGTATGTCATGTATAGGTCTACCAAGGTAAAGTGGCATGTCCTGGTTTAGTCAAAAACCAAAACAATACGGTCTACTTTCCAAAAATAGGTTGTACAGGTAAAACATATTGCCTTGCACGAACTCCATGCATTACTGAATCTCTATTACTTTTGTGACAGCAAGTAACTTGTCACCCCTGTTATGATTTGATTTAGACTCGTTGTTGTGAACATGTGCCAGTTTACATTGGTAGACCTATACTTGTAAGTATTCTTAATTAAAAAGTAAGATACATATATATATACATGTACATGTAGGTGTTGAAATGATAATACATGTAGTTTATGATGGCGTGATTAATAAAGAATTTATCCAATACATGTATGACCATCCCCTGTATGGATCTTTTTGAACCTGTATACTATAGAGTATAGTGTTAGTCATGCAGATATGTCATTGCCTTGTTGTACTTAGAGTCTGTAGGGTGACAATAGTACAGAAATATCATTGCCTTGTTGTACCCAGAGTCTGTAGTGTGGCAATAGTACAGAAATGTCATTACCTTCTTGTACCCAAAGTCTATAGATTGACAATAGTGCGGAAATGTCATTACCTTGTCTTTCTTTGAGTCTGTAGAGTGACAATAGTACAGAAATGTCATTGCCTTGTTGTTCTTAGAGCCTGTAAAGTGACAATAGTACAGAAATGTCATTACCTTGTTATTTGAGTCTGTAGAGTGACAATAGTACAGAAATATCATTACATTGCCTTGTTGTAGAGTGAGAGAAATATCTGTAGTACTGAGCTGTAGAGTGATAATAGTACAGAAATATCATTACCTTGTGGTACTTAGAGTCTATAGAGTGACAATAGTACAGAAATGTCATTACCTTGTTGTTATTTGAGTCTGTAGAGTGACAATAGTACAGAAATGTCATTACCTTGTTGTTATTTGAGTCTGTTACAATTACAGAAAAATCATTACTTTGTAAGAGTGACAATAGTACAGAAATGTCATTACCTTGTTATTAGAGCCTGTAGTGACAATGTAGAGTGTCATTATTCTTTGAGTAGTACAGACAGAATATCATTGTCTTGTTATACCCAGAGTCTGTCAAATACCTTGCCCAGTGGCAGTATGTGCAGATATGTCATTACTTTGTTAATGTACCCTAAGTCTGTAGCAGTGACAGTAGTGCAGATATGTCATTACCCCTAAGTCTGTAGTACCAGATATGTCTACTTTGTTAGCAAGTCTGTACAGTAGTGCAGATATGTCATTACCTTGTTAATGTACCCTAATTCTGTAGCAGTCTGTAGCAGTGACAGTAGTGTAGCAGTGATATGCAGATATGTCATTACTTTGTTAATGTACCCAGAGTCTGTAGCAGTGACAGTAGTACAGATATGTCATTACTTTGTTAATGTACCCAGAGTCTGTAGCAGCGACAGTAGTGCAGATATGTCATTACTTTGTTAATGTACCCTAAGTCTGTAGCAGTGACAGTAGTGCAGATATGTCATTACTTTGTTAATGTACCCAGAGTCTGTAGCAGTGACAGTAGTGCAGATATGTCATTACTTTGTTAATGTACCCAGAGTCTGTAGCAGTGACAGTAGTACAGATATGTCATTACTTTGTTAATGTACCCTAAGTCTGTAGCGGTGACAGTAGTGCAGATATGTCATTACCTTGTTGTACCCAGAGTCTGTAGCAGTGACAGTAGTGCAGATATGTCATTGCCTTGTTGTACCCAGAGTCTGTAGCAGTGACAGTAGTGCAGACATGCCATTACCTTGTTCCATGATAGTGGCAGTAGTGTAAATATGCCATCACTTTGTAATATCATGGTAGAAGTTTATGTAAATGTAGGTATGCAGATGTTTTATACTAGTAGCATAAAAACCAATCCGTCCCCCCCCCCCCCCTCTAAAAATCTCCCTAGTAAAGAAATTCACTAGCTGGGTACTTTGTAATTTTTGGCAGAGCTACAGCCAATTTCTTCCCTTTGGAAACGTTTATGAATATGTAGCCAAAAAAAAAACTGCAGCATTCCACAAGTAAACTGGCAATTTTCCACCTGTATATAATCAGCTTAAGTTCCAGCCTGGCTCCAACTCGAGCTGACAAGAGGTGTATAACTATGTATGTATAAGAGCTGAATTCTTTGTTAAAAGCACAATGGCGGAACCACTCAGTCATGGAGGCCCCACATATGAATGAAAGTGGGAGCTATGATTGTAGTTTGAGCTATTTAGATATTGATAAACTCTTAATTATGCTCTAATTATTGGAGGGTTTCTCTTCCACAACAGAAAAGGGCCGAGACATTTTTACACTAAAAATAATTTTGTGTGGTGTTGAAAGCCAATACCACAAACAAACATTATATTATGCTATAGTGGGGGGGGGAGGTCACCATGACCAGGAGGTTAAGGCACATGCTTTAAACTTGTGAATTAAAAGTATTTTAGTGGTAAGGAGGTTAGAGCACATGCTTTAAACTCATGAATAAACTATTTTGGTGAGAGGGAGGTTAGAGGTACATCAGGGGTCAATAACCATGGACATTTTCACCTGGACAAGCTTAAGGGGGAATTAATTGTGTTTACCAAAAAAAAAAAAAAATTATTTCTATTTTTTCTACTTTTATATTTTTACTACTTATACTTGGTGTACAATAGCAAATAAGAGCATAAAAATTCTTATATTCCTATATATTTTGTAAAAATGAGGTCAGGCCCAGTGTGGTATTCATTATATTAATAGTAAGACTGAGTTTAACAAGTACTAAACCGGGGTTTCCGAAGTAATTTTCATAAAGTGTATAGGAATTTCAGAATTTTTATGCTTGTGTATATCTCTTTTTTTTTTTTTTTTTTTTTTTGGCGTGTCAGACATTTACTTGTTCGACTGCAAAATGGACTAAATGTCCCGCACAAACATGATTGTCGATTCCTGTACAGACAGTACACGTACTTGTACATGTACATCATTTCTGCATTGAGATCCAAGATAACGGGAGATAATTTTGAGTCAATCTATTTACAACATTCCATTGAAGAACTTGAGTTTACTTCCTCAGATTTTAAACAGATTTAGTATGACACTGTATATCAGTGAACTCTACTGTAAGATAGACTATGGACAACATTTAGCAATATTTGCCAGAGTTATGGGACTTAGTTTAACTCATTCACCCCTAAAGACACATTTGGGCATGTCCAAATCATTGATTTACAGAAGAGTCCATTGTTTTTCAGGGGTTGATGAGTTAAAAGGGCATAATATTCCTTAAATCAAACTTGTTTCATTTTTTAAAAAAAAAGCAGACAATTCATTAAGTATCATCATTTTTTTTCTATTTACAGGGTCTTTCAAAAATGAAGTCAAGGCTTAAATGATATAGTGCTTTGCTGGATTGATTTTATTTTAAAAAAAAAAATAGAGAGAGAATGGCGTACACAGGATTTAGTGACGACTTTGATTTAGATGATGATGGGATACTAAGAGACTCTCTTTCTTGTAAGTATAAACTTTTATTTTTTATCTCACCTGTGTCACTCAGGTAACTCATTGCAATTCTGTCACCATTTCAAGGCATTTGATTTGTTCTCATGCGGAAGTGGGGGAGGCTGATGTTCTCTTCCTGGGAACATTGTAACTGGTTTCTATCATCCACCATTAAAAACTGGCCATCGCCATACAACTGAAAAACTGTTGAGTGTGGCGTAAACATTTCGGAATTCAAATTCATTCAGATGTGCATGTCTTATATACTTCTTCAAAATTTTCACTTCTTCTCAAAAACTCCTGAGCAAGTTCTTATGAAATTTGGTAAGTTGCATTTCTATATTTAATAATATTGACCTTATATATGTTGAGGATGTCGCTATGGAATCTTATACCAGGGATACATTTCTGGTATGCAGAACACGGGGCTCACTGAGATGGCAAAAAAATATGTAAAACCTTCAATTTGTCTGTTAAAAGGTAGAAAATTACTAAAACATTGCCATAATATTCTAGGCTTGCACTCCCTCTAACTTGAAATCCTGGATCCACCCCTGGTTTATACCTTGTTTTTACAGCAAATACCTGAGCATTCCGACCTGTTGAATCCAGTACATTGTAACAGGTGGAATATAATCCTTCCAGTACTGACCACACATACTCATCAGCGAGAGTTTTCACAAGAGATTATATGACAAGTTGGTAGTTTATTATAATCATTAAATGGATTATTACATCAACAAGTCTCTACTTTTTACTGGGGAAAATATCAAAATTCTATGATTTATGGACTCTATGTATTTCTTAGGGAATACCTTACCTTTAGCCAGTTTAGTTTTTGTTTCTAAAGCATAAATTTTTATCAAGAATATTGGATGTCATGTTTATACCTACATGTACATATAGACACACAAACCTTAAATACAAGTAAATTTCCTAGTAAAAAAAAAAGAATATGTATTTATGGTTATGGCACTCAAAGTCTGAATATACATGACATGTATATGAAAACAATTTATAAATATTTCTGATTACAGTAAAACCTGATGTGATGAATTTCAAGGGACCTTATTTTTCAATTTGTTATAAGGATTCAGTAAAACCTGCTATAGTGGCCACCTCTATATAAGGATTGCCTGTCTATAAAGGCCAGTTTTGAAAAGTACAATGACTGCATACTCCACCCAAATTAAACCTGTGTGTAAGGGTCACCTACACATAAAGGTCAATATTTTCTGGTCCCTTGGGTGGCCCCTATATATAGGTTTTACTGTAGTTTGTTATATACATGTAGTTATAGGGAGGTGGACTAAATGGTTATAGTGCAATTTGTTAAAAACAAAAATCACTCTAAATTCTGTCTAAACAGGAACTTTCTTTCAAATGTAGAAAGAAAAAAGAAAGGAACTTTTCAATGAAGTATAAAGAAAACACTTTTTGTTACTTTTAATTTACACAACTTATTTACTAAGAGATTAGGCCTACTTACAGTTTGTATGCTTTGAGAAAAAGTCAATAATTGACTTTTGTTTTAATGATATTGATCATTTTATTATAATACTATTAAAGATGTTGGATGTGACGTCAAAGGACATGGAAATTGGTTTGTTATAGGAAAAAATTCGTTATATAAGATTTGTTATATAATTGTTTTTCAACTAAGAATATATAGAGGTGCAATCGGGGATTATCTATTGATTCATTGAGCATGAATTTGCACAAACCGAGATCGTTATATTCAAGTTTTACTTTATTTTCATCATTATTTACAATTGTATATCATCAGAATACATATATGTCCAACTGCAGCAAAAATGTGTGTGTTTTACCTTAAAATTATGAAAAGTTAGTTGAGCTTGTGTATTGAGTAAATTTGATGACTTTTGGCCCTGTTTAGGACATTTACATGTACATGCATGCCTCACTCTGAATATGCATCAGTGTTAGGGCTCTCCATGACTGATTGGTTAGATCATTCTGATTTTAAGGGACATTAGCTGTGTTTTTTCCAAAATTTGTGTTGTCCTTTTTTTTCCTACCTAGATTGATATACAATAACAAAAAGAGATATACACAGGCATACAAATTCTTAAATCCCTATTTATTTTGTGAAATTGCTTGAGAAACCCAGTTTTGGCACTTTTTCACTCGCAATTGATTAACTCAACCTCACTATTTGTACATTATATATAGATATGCATACCACATTGGACCTGACCTTATTTTCACAAAATATATAGGAATATAAGATTTATTTTATATCTACATGTATAGCTCTTTAAATTTGTTGTTGTACATTAAGTAAAAGTATTAAAAGTAGAAAAAATCAAAATACCTTTTTTGTAAACATAGCTAATGCCCCTTTAAACCATGTACAAGTCTCTCACAAGTCAAGTCAATGTGTGTTTGAGTCCTGATGGAACCTCAAATAATTTTTTGAAGAAGTTTCCCGCTTTACCTGCGGAAGGCCATTGCTCTCTTCCCTGAGGCTGCCACCATATGAATGAAAAATTGTTGAGTGTGGCTTAAAAAACATTCATATTCAAAAAAAAAAAATTGAATGACGGTAATTGTTTTGTTGTCAGTATCAGATATAACTGTCAAATTCACTGTAAGAAGACGTCACAACATGATAGGGGACAAGAATGGAATTCACAATAAAATACCTTTACTAAATTGATATAAGTAAAATTTATAGCAGTGATATAAAAAAAATCTCTGAGCCAAATTTGGAAGAATATCAAAGTTTACTCAAGTGTATCTAAAAGGTTGTTGAATTATGCAGAAGTGAAATTCTAGAGTTAATATATAGATAACTTGATTTCGATTTTGGGAAAGTTTTCTTCTACCTTTATTCACCTTTGTGTACAGGTAGGTGCTTGATTAAGTTTGTTTTTAAGTTTTGTTTAGTTTAGTGTTTGTTTTTTGATTATGTAGCAGTTTGTCTTTGAATTATGCAAGTTCTAGATATACATGTATGCATGTACATGTTCCTTTATAGCTAATGCGCTTGGTTTGAACAAGGCAAGTTCTTGAGCTTGTGGCTGACTTAATATACATGTATACATTAAATGAACATACATGTAATCCACACCAACTCTATTTGAGTACATTATTTACAATCTTTGCTGAATGATTTTTCCTTTGAATGTCAATATGTTTGAATCTGCAAATGATTAACTCATTTGCCTCTAAAGAAACATTTGGACTGGTCTAAGTCATTGATTAACAGAAGAGTCCATTGCTTTTCAAGGGTTGATAAGTGTACTCTCTGAAGTCAAATTATAAGTCAATACTAGACTGATTTAAAACTTATAAAAGAGGTATTGTTTGTTAGGATTGTAAAAAATTGTTTTGAGATAGAATTGGAAAATCTCTCACTTACCTGTAGGTACATATGTACGTTTACAGTGGACACTGTCTTGACAGCCCACCCCATTTGCAACGAAATGTGGTCTCTGATGACAGGTGGTCTCTCAAAAGAGGTTTCATTTACATATATGTAGTTATTTAACCAAGTGGTTTTCAAGAGACATGTGGTCTTTACGGAGAGTGGTCTTTCAGGACAGGTATATGGTCAAGTTGGACCTTTAATGAGTTCATGAAGGTCATTTCAGGGCAGTATATATCTTTAAACAGATTGAGATGCCAAACAGTCAACCTGTTCATCCCTAAAGACACATTTAGATATGCCTAAACCATTAATTTACAGAAAAGTCCATTGTTTTTAGGGGTCAATGAGTTACAAAAGGAACTAAAATCTCAGGTTAGATGACTACATACAGCTTTATAACATTTTTGTTGTAGTTTTTTTGTTATTTTGCTTTTATATATCGGGTCAGTTGTATACCATTCTGCCATTACAATGTCAAGGTCACAGTAGACCTTCATAGTCGAATGGTTATAGCATTGCACTTTAGACCTTGAAGTCTCTCACGGGTCTCACCTCAGCTGATTTTGTGAGAAAGTTTGCCGGTTTACTTGATGAAGGCAGGTGGTCTCTGTCCAGGTACCCTGTAAACGTACAGGTACATGTACATGTTGTACATATAGTATTGGGTTCTCTCCTTCACCGTTAAAACTGGACACCATCATGTGCAGGGGTATGGAAAAACTTTTGAAAGTACCTGTCCATCGGACAAGTACATGTATGCATATAAAAAGTACTCATCCAGATATATATAGGACTTGCCCGAAAATAAACTTTGAAAGTAGTTTAAGACTGAAGTATAAATTGAACGATTATATTTTATTGCAATACAAATTTAAGACAATGATAAACTAAACAAAATTCAATTAACCATTCATTTTCATCCAAAATTTTACAAATGCACGAGACGACAGGGTTTCCACTAGGAACTAAGAGTCAGGGGTCAAATTTGAAAATTTCTGGGAGTTAAAACTCAAAATTGAAGAGTCATAATGAGTCGAGAGTCACAATTACAAGTTTTACTGCGCTTTTTGTAAATGTAGATGCAGTGCCAGTCAGGGTTACAATGTGTTATCATCTATAATGTGTAAAGTACACTTTTAAAATGAGTTCATCTATTTCCACTTCTACATTTAATGTCCACTTGATTTTCTTCTTTACTTGTGCATACTCCAGTCAGTGTTAGTCATGGTACATTGCTGATTTTGGCCAGTGGAGGGGGGTTAGATTAACTGCCCAGGAGATCGATTGGTTTTCATTCTAATAAGCCAGATATTTGTTTAACCAGTGTAAAACAATTGTTTAAAATACTCTTTTAAATCACTAAACATTATACATGTATTTGAAAAATGATTATATAAAATTCTCAGTAGATCTATGAAGAAAAAAAAATCACTGGTGTTTGCAAGTGCACTTCACGGTAAAGTCACTCAAATTTTACTCTGTCAAAGATCGAAGAATAAAGTATAAAATTGTGTCGGTATTGATGATATATTTCTTAAAACAATCTAAGGCACAATAAGATAAATTGGAATGAGTTTGCTGTTACAGTAAATATTTAAACAGAATAAATAAACTTGTTCCCCTATTTTACGACATGCCGACCGCTTTCGTGCAACTTACCATGAGGACCAACATGAACCGCTGACTGTTCGGATCGTCACTGCACAGTCATTAACAATCAGCAGTGTTGAGTGATAATTAGTTAATCTTGTTAAAACATTTGTTTATTTAGAGATGGACGGGGGAGATTAATAACACCGCCCACATGAAACTGACTGCTCGTCAATAAGCATGTTCTATCAAATTACACAATTTCATAGGTCGATCGCTTTACACATCTTCGTGAGAAACTTTAGCTTGACTCTTCAGTAAAAATATTGAGAGTCAAAAATAACCCATATGGAGAATTTGTCAAGCATCAAAATCGGGTTGTAGTGAAATTTTTGGGGTCAAAACCAAGAACCTTGAGTCAAGTTGTAATGAACAAAAGTGGGGATTTCCAAATGACATTCCCATGGCATAGGCACTAGAATGGCACTCTGACTTTCAATTGATGTCGCCATTATCAGACTTCATAAAGTTCACTGAGAAAAAAATAATTAAACACACAATATTGCGCGATATATATACTGTTATTTTGTTGAAACGTAGGCCGAACTTTCTGCCCTGATTTTAGGTGATTGTTTTGGTGGCTTAAAATCAGGGCAGAAAGTTCAGCCTAGTTGAAATGCTGCGAGTTTTACTCGTCTGACGGGCAAGTACACCATGAACTTTCACTCGTCCATCAAGAAAATCCACTAGTCTAGACGAGCGGACGAGTGCTTTTCCACACCCCTGATGCGACTAAAAGTTGTCGAGTGTGGCGTAAGATAACATTCAAACAAATGACAATATGTGAAAGAGGTCTGGTAGTACCCAGGTGTGACGTTCATTGTTTGTTCTACATGTATGCACTAACTCAAAAAAGAATCGGTGTTTATAAAGTCAAAAGTCTGATTTTTAATATGAATTTTGATCAAGACTTTGAACTGCTTGCATAGATTGAATTTTTATTGATAATATTATGAAAAAAAAGTCATGAGTTTAAATGTGATCAAAATTCAAAACATATGTTTTCTTAGTTTGTAGAATTTTTAAGATCCCCTTAAGACATTATTGCTTCCCGGGAGAGATTTACCAAGTTTCTGGAGTATTTGGTATTGTTTTTATATATAAACATACATGTATAACAAAAAGAAAAGGGAATATAAAAAAGATATGATTTTTGTGTTAATCCCATTTAAATCATAACACATTTAATTTATCAAAGGAAGTCTAGCATATAAGCTAAACCAAACTTGATTCTGTTTCGTTGAACAAGATAGACTTTGACATTAATGTTCAAGGTCTGTTAACTCTCAATATTTAGGCAAATCTCTCAAATGGAAAAAAAATTACACTTATTTTTACTATGAGTTTGTATATACATGTAAAAGCAATGCTTTGGAATTTTCTAATTGACTTCATTTAGTTTTGAATATTGACTTGAAGTACATGTGTGTTTATGTACATGTATAAATTTTGTGTTCATTACAAAAAAATGGAAAATCTAACAGTTGATCATGACTGGTATCACTGAAACAATATTTTACTTGATAAAGTAATCTGTAATTTTTAATTAGTTTATAATGCATATCACTTGCATTGAAACTACTTGATTTTGTTTATAAATGTTTGGAAGTGCATGTATAATAGAAAGACCTGGAACCTCTATGTATAAAAGTTTGGAAAAATGTCAGAAAGTAAATGAACCTGTGTTGATAAATGTTTGGAAGTACATGTATTATTAGATAGTCCAGGAATCTGTGTTGATAAATGTTTGGAAGTACATGTATTATTAGATAGTCCAGGAACCTGTGTTGATAAATGTTTGGAAGTACATGTTATTAGATAGTCCAGGAATCTGTGTTGATAAATGTTTGGAAGTACATGTATTATTAGATAGTCCAGGAACCACTGTTGATAAATGTTTGGAAGTACATGTATTATTAGATAGTCCAGGAACCACTGTTGATAAATGTTTGGAAGTACATGTATTATTAGATAGTCCAGGAATGTTTGGAAGTACATGTATTATTAGATAATCCAGGAATCTGTGTTGATAAATGTTTGGAAGTACATGTATTATTAGAAAATCCAGGAACCTGTGTTGATAAATGTTTGGAAGTACATGTATTATTAGAAAATCCAGGAATCTGTGTTGATAAATGTTTGGAAGTACATGTATTATTAGATAGTCCAAGAACCTGTGTTGATAAATGTTTGGAAGTATTTCAGAAGGTGAAGGAACTTCGGTCAGTTTATAAATGTTTGGAAGTATATTCATAGTGCAGAAAGGTTCTTGTTGGAATGTAAAGCTAATGTTCACTGATGTGTATGAAATGGTCAGATGTGGGGCATGCAGTTAACCCATTCACCCCTAAAGACACATTTGGACTGGTCTAAGTCATTGATATACAGAAGAGTCCATTGTTTTTCAGGGGTTAGTGAGTTAAACAATCAAAAAAATTTCTTTGTTTTTAATTTTTACCAATATGAAATATAATATTCTTATTGTGATATGAGATTTTGCCAAAACTAAGATAACTTTACTTGGAGAAATTAGTATATTGGTCTTTGCCTGCACGTAGTCTTATAACTTTACGTGGAGAAATTAATTTCTTGGTCTTCACCTGCACGTAGTCTAACAACTAAGACACTTATTCCTAGATGTTTGTAACTTGCCAACGACAGACAAACTCACTTAAACTTGTTGATTATTTGTCAACAAAGTTGTAAGAAATATCAACATCGATTTTATTCAGTGTTTTGAAAACTGTGATAACGGAATTACGCAGGTATGTAATTTGTCAAAGGACTCGGCCGATCATTGACAGTTTTAATTATTTTAGTCTTATCTACTTCAAACTCAGTAGAAATTACTTTTCTATGTGCCGGGAAATATCATAATAAAATGCATGAAGTGTACTCATGGATTCAATATTTAATCTTCAAAGATCCGAAGATATATATGTAGTATAAAATAAAATTAGGAAGTCAATATTGACTTTTGACTGTTAGGTGTTGTCGAATTTTGTCGGGAAACTTTAAATCTGTGTGTATGTTGGAGTTGGAATGTGTTCCTATTTAATGATATCTGTGACATGGGATTGATATTGGTATTTACAGTTATGCATTTTTGTACGGAGTCACACCTATACAGGGATGTGAAAAAAGTATTTGGTTACTATTATTTTTTTAATATATATATTTAACTGATTGAACCCTGTAGCCATAATTGAACTCACCCATTCCAAAGAATGGAAGAGTTCACTATCAGAATTCAGAAATTGTATTATTCAGAATCAAAATTTTACAATAACTTAACATGCAGTATCAACTTGTACACTCCTGAATTATGACAGTAGACCATACTATTTATTGATTTGGGTGAGTCTAAATGTAATGTAAATGGGGTTTGATAAGTTATATATGTAGAACCACATTTAAAAAAAAAAAATTATTGTGAAGCCATTAATTCTTATAACATCTTTCTATGGAATTTTTAACTTTAAAAATGAATTAAATACAATTTCATTATTTATTTTGAATTCTGATTCAGAAAAAATTTTCTGAGAAAATTTTATATTTGATTTCTAATTTTCTGAATTAGAAATCAAATGGAGGTTTAAATGAAGTTTAATAGCCAATGCCATACCCCCAGCATCGTCATCGACGTCATATTCCGTGGACAAAACTTTAACCTGGCCCATAACTTTTTAACTGCAAGGGACATGGCTTTGATATTTCACATATAGATTCCTTATGACAAGAGCTTTCATTTGGTACCTTGACTTTTGACCTTGACCTACTTTTCAGAAACTTGAACCTTGGCTTTATCTTTTAAACCATGTGATTTTGTGTGTGCTGTGTGTATGTATGTGTCCATGGATCTGTGTGTATGTGTAATCTGATTAAGTGTGTGCTGTGTGTGTTTATGTGTACATGTATCTGTGTATCTTTCAAAACATTTTAAATCATATACAAAAAAATGTACATGTACATGATATAGATCTGTTATGATTCTGCTAGTCTAATGCACAGAAAAGGGCATACCATTAACTCATCAACCCTAGAGAAACAATAGCCTCTTCTATAAATCAATGACTTTGGCAAGTCCACATGTGTCTTTAGGGGCGAATGAGTTAAGGTACTTGAGGGTGAAAAGGTCTGTTTGATTGAGATACATGTAATCTTGTTCACTGATTGATTTTGAGTTCAATGTAGATGCACCTGTAATTACAATATGTTTGAGATATATATTTATATATATATATACATGTATATATATACACGTATACATATATCTTACCACACCTGTAACAGGTATAATTATTGCCATGGAAATATATGTGTAAGCAACAAAAGGAATTTTACTACCAGCTGGTAATGGACTTTTTCATTTCGTTAAGCTGTATATTAATTATGTATGTGATTTTCAATTAATATGGTACTGTATTTACATTGTACAAATGGTATTGCCGAAAATATTCAGTTAGACGTTAAATGCATATGCCATATTAATATATACATGTTTATCGTAATATTGGAGTAATAACTGTGGAAATGATGAAATTTACCATGTTATATATTGACTGAAAATGTACAGTATACAGGTATGAATGTAGTTATATATACAGTGACACTTGAAGGTACATTTGTAAATTGTAACAATGCATTCAACAGTTTGTTAAATTAACATAAAACATGGTCTTGTACATTTTGTTTTTGGCTTCAACTATTTTTAATGCTCATGAAATGAAAGATTTTGTTTTTCTTTCTTATTTGGGGGCATGTTTTGTTCTGTCTATTTTGTCGTTTTGGTTTCTATAAAAATTACAAATTAAGATACACACATGAAACTTTTTTTAATTTTTTATAAATTTTAAATTTTAACCAAACCTGGTAAGTTGCTTTGTATCAATAAGAACTTGCAATTGATTGAATGTGATCATGGCCAACATTTGATAATTTTTGCCAGAGTTATGGGACTTAAATTAATATCTTTGTCTTAACTCTTGTGTGTATTGGGTTATTTCTATTTGGTACATGTAGTATTTATTAGATTATTGATTTACATACTGAGATACAATTCCTATAATTTTTTATATTATATATCTTTTGAATATTCTTTTGTTAACAATTTTTTTTTTCTCTCTCTTTTAAACAGCTGGTGGAATGCTGATTGATGATGATGGAATAATTCGAGATAGTTTTGACACCCAAAGTAAATATACAACTGGTTCTTCTGGGACACACTGGACAGATTCGGGTCTAGAACGAGATAAACAGAGTGGCGGGAGTACGTCTACTTTACGACAGTCGGACTTACAGTCGTATCCGAGCATTGATGATGTATCGCACCACTTGGAGGAAAGTCATGCTAATATAAGTGACCTTGAGGCCTCAAAGGATGACCTCAGTTATGATGCCGATTTATTAATAAATGGTTATAATGATGTTTTGGATTATAAGGATAATGATATTCAGAGATTAACGCCAAATAATATTGATGGTATTCAAAGTGGACGGAGCAGCCGGAGTAGCTTTAATAATTCGTTAACTTTTGAGGACACTGAGGGCAGAAAAAGTGCATCAGCATCAGAGAAGGATTTATTTGATCCGGAATATTATAAACAGCTACAGGAACTAGGTGTTCTTGTCGATGGTGCAGAGTTTTCTAATGAGAAGAATTCTTTGAATGAATTTGAAGAATTGGAAGCTCATGTGTCAAGGGACAATATAAAATTTAGTGACGAAGAGGACGATGATAGTGGCGATGACATTGAAGAGTTCCTAAGGAGGACACCAACCCGAGAGCAGTTGATAGGGGATATCAGGGGTCATCGACATGGTGAGAGGTACCATGATGACAGCAGAGACAGTCGTGATCACGAAGACTTTGCTTCACATACAAGACCCAGTACAGCAAATTCTGCACGAACTATAGGTAGCGAACCTTTTCCCGAAATTTCACCAGAGGAAGCTCTTAAGTTGTATCATGATCGCACTGGCCATAGAGATAATTTGAATTTAGTTGATGATGATGCTGACAGCATAGAATTTCAGGAATCCCAACAAACGCCCGGTGACGATGATGAAATCTTTATCATAACTAGTAGAATTTCAGAAAACCCTGGGCCTGCGAAAAAGAAAGCTTATCATGATGAACGTGATGCTCCCTCAATAAGCCCGAGATCACTTACTCCTAAGTCAGTTAGTAGTAGTCGGCCGACAAGCAGGGTCAGTGATGTCGGAAGCCAGAGTTTTACACACTATACGGATCGAAGTACAGGGGCTCAACAGCTAGATAATGAATGGGGAAGACCCAATAGCAGATATAATAAGAGTGCAAATAGGTCATTTACTCCACAAAGCAGGGATGGTTCAATAACGCCAGTATCTGCTTATTCTGAATCAAGACCTTCGACAAGACAAGGGTCAAGGTCAGGTACACCTACAAATCGACCTGAGTCTGTGGCCAGTCATAGGTCAACAGCTTCGGAGAGTTTATCGGCGCACAAAAATTTAAGACAATCAAACACTTCACCTAGCTTGTCAAAAGCAAGGTCTCAGGAAAGTTTCTTTGAAAAAACGAATGACAGTGGTGGTGGTGGTGGTGGTAGCCGTACCAGAGATAAAGACAAAATGCCGAAAAGATTACTTCCAAAACCCAGTGCCTCAGAAATGAATAAACCGTTGAAGGTAAAAAGTAAGAGTACAACAAACCTTCCGTCAACAAAATCTGGGCCAGTAAAGCCCAAACGCCAACCCATGTCAATGTCAATGTCCCTGGTCAATATAGACATCGGGGAAGGTGACCATAGTGAAGGAACAAGTATATCGGAAAAGTCAAGAACAGAATTGTCTTCCAAACTTCACCAGGAGTTTCACAAAAGGAAACAGGCTACGGAACTTGTGCAGCAACTTCAACAGGATTACGATAAATTGTTGTCTAAGTATGCACAGGCTGAACTCACGATCGACCAGCTGCGGCTTGGTGCTACTGTTACCCTACACTCTAACTCACCAACTCCAAACCAGGCAATACAAGGTACACTGCCCATGGGTCAACAGCCTCAGGCTATACAAATGGGACAGATAGGACGTGGGGTCAAATCTCCATCACCGTTCCAAGGATCTCTGGGTGTAGCAAGTCCTCTTCCTGTTGGTAAGTATTTTTTTTTTTTCTTATCAAACTCATCTTCTTAACAGTCTGA
Source organism: Atrina japonica (assembly GCA_030159075.1). Taxonomy (NCBI): domain Eukaryota; kingdom Metazoa; phylum Mollusca; class Bivalvia; order Pterioida; family Pinnidae; genus Atrina; species Atrina japonica. The sequence goes on from BROG01000149.1 coordinate 611,375, forward strand.
TCAAACTTTTGAACATTTTCAATTTTTTCTTGAAATCCTATGGACAATTTTTATCCAGGAAATAGCCATATTTTTAATGAATTGACCCCTAGATCAGCAGCCATGTAAATATGGTTTAGACTCTTGTTTGCTCTAAGTATAGGTTAGATGTAATTTTGGCATTTCTATGTGATGGAAGATATAATGTAAAAATTACATCTAACCGGCTTAGATGGGATGCGGTCGGTTATTTGCATTTATGCTCTGCCAACTACCGTTTATTCTGTGAAGACATTTTCTTCAGGAATACATCGTAAAATAATTGCTTTGGGTTGATTTGAAAAATTGCCACTTAATGCCTTCTTTTAAGACATTTTCTGGGAATTGCATTAAAATAATTGCTTTGGGTTGATTTGAAAAATTCCAACAATTTTGACCAAATATATTGCTTCCAACAATTTTGACCAAATATAGAAATACCAGTAAGCAATACAACTGTTCTAGTTTTTACATGCATGTGTAATAAAACAATCATATACATGTATGTACATTTGTAATAACTACAAAACTCGGCTCTCTTTGAATCCGTTAGCTACAACAATCCGGTGATATGGATAGAAATATATGTGCAGTTTTGCCTATGTATAATGGCATAGACCAGCAGCTGTACTTGATGTACAATGTACATGTACATTTCACTGGCCTGGGTTAAGTAGGTATTGAGAATGCATTCTTTTGTAGTTCCAATATTAATCTGTCTATATGCACATGTACTGTAGTTCAGTTAACTTATGCATACAGTCATATAGCTTTAATTAATGCACTCTCAGAGATTAACCAGACTTTTAATCTGATCCATATGCACTGACATAATTCAAAATCAGTTAACCTATTTCACTATAATGTTTAAAATAATTCTTAAGATTACTAGTACAATGTACATGTAGCAGATTTTCTGTTAACAGTATGTGAATATTTTCAGACTGTAATTGCATTTACTACATGTACATACTTTGTATTTTACGCATTCACCCCTAGAGACACATTTGGACTGGTCTAAATCATTGATTTACAGCAGAGTCCATTATTTTTCAGGGACTAATGAGTAAAATTTTTCTTTTATGTACAATGTATGAAGTACATTAAATTTCCAAAAAACTGTTTTGATTTAGTTTTTAACCATCTACATGTATTTGCCATAAGTTTTACTATTGGATTAGGCTGGTGGTCTTCCCCCAGATTTTGCATTGGGAATGGATGCTTTTAATCCCTGAATCACATCCCATAATTTTACACTGCTTGTTGGTGATCTTGTAGTTGAGTGTTTAACTCATAAACACCTGAAAGGATTATTTAACCAAGTTGTTTTCAGACTATGGTCTTAAAAGACAGCTGGTCTTTCATGAGAATGGTCTTTCAAGATAGGTTTCACTGTACAAACAAATACTAGATACCTGGAATTTTTCGCCCTTGCTAATTTTCGCCCTTTTACCCAAAAAAGTATAATCACCCTGTCTAAAATTGACTCTAAATCACTGATGTCTAATTGATGATATGTATGTCAGTGCTTCAATTAATTGGCTTGAAAATTTCACTTTTATTTTAAATTTGCCCTATCGCCTAAGGGCGAAAATAGCTTAGAAATAAATAACCATTCTGCTTAGAAATAAATAACCATTCTGGTAAACAATCTTCTTGAACTAAGATTTATTCATCAATAAATTACTCAAATAAGTTTCACATCTGTAAGTCATTGTTAACAGAAAATTTTGAATAAAACTTTGTAGATCATCGATAAATAATTTGTAACTTTGTGTGGTGGATATCAGGCTGTAGCCGCTGACATGTAAACAATAAAGCCTATTTATTCTGTGATTTATAATTATTGCCCTCGTAAATCCGTAAACAGAATTTATTGTTCTTTGTTGACAAATCCATTATCGAGGTATGATAGAATAAGATCGCAAATTACAACAGTTCCGAATATCAATAATGCTTAGATATGTGTTTGTATCATACATATGTATATAGGATATATTACATGTATAACTGTTAAAATTTGACGATCGTGTTTAGACAAGATCCACAGTTAAGACGTTGCTCTGTGGTACAGTTTAAAGCTTAGGTATTTATGAATGTTGAAAACTGTTAACAGGTTAAAGGTACAAAATTATAAATTGACTCAAGGTGTGACATACGCAGGTAAATTGTAGGTGCCGGATGACCTGAATTGCATGATTAGGAGAAATAATGTGAACGTGTATAGAAGTATATATAGATACATGTACATGTAGGTATATGAACATTATGAAAAAGTGAATGCTTTAGGTGTATACATACATGTACAATTTAATCATTTAATGCCACACGTAAATATGTTTATCTCCACTCTGTAAAGAACGAAATATTTGTAATACCAGTCTAAAACCATACTTGATTCCAAAGGAAAAAAGCACCTTATGTGTTTTAAATTTTATACTGTTTTATCAAGTACGTGTACAATAAAACCTTAATTTACTGCCACCATTTGTTCAGTCATAAAGAGGTTTGGCAATCAGTTGAAGGAAACCTAAACTGAAATTATAGAGAAAATTGGAAAAGTGGACATAAAAAAATTGTGGTGTAAAACAAGGTGGCAATTGAAACAAGGGACATTATAAAGAGGTTTTACTGTATATTTAATTTCGTTCTATTTATACATGTATATATACAATAACACGGCATTCAAAATGTGCATCACTGTGAAACGTGTACTTCCACAGAATTAAAGCGATATGAGCTGTCGTGGGTGATAAATTTTACGTGCCCATTTTATGTGATATACTGTCTCATATATCTGGTGGTTAGAATAACAAATGCATGTGTAAAATTGCAGCAATCTTGCCAAACGTAACTCGTAATATCAGTTATTTTTTGTCCGTCATACTGTAAGCATTGCAGATTAACTTTCGGTAATTTTTTACGAAGATCACCGATTGCCCAATAAACACGTGCTACATGTACTTGCAGTTAATATACATTCTGTTCTTATTACCCTTTGCGTTTATTTTTGTACATCATTATTTCATACCTAAATCAGGCAAAGTATGTCGTTTTCGTCATTTCAAAACATTTGTTTCTGAAATTGTCCACGTGCCAGGTATATCGGCTGATCATGACCCATTTTTAACTCGTCCCATCACCTTCTCGGCTTTATCATTCTTGACACATACATGTATAATCGTGAACTGCCCAACTCTACCAGACATGGTCGCTTGATTGTAAAACATGAGGTACGCATACTTTTCACAGTTATATTGTTTTGATTTTGTCAATGTCAGCATTAAGGGTAATATTAAAGATCGGAAAAATTTCTTTTAGTGACCTGATATATTTATATATTCATCCGATTCTTTTCAGGTATTTAAAATAGCGTTGAAAAGCATATATTTTACATAATACATGCACTTTCCAATAGAAATCACATCCTGTATTTTAAAAATAGATATAAAACACATAAATATTGGCTGACTTTAACATAGTCCGAGCGCGTAAACGACCGAGATCCCCTGACCGAATTGCGAAGGACATTTGATATGGTGAAAGAGTTTATCTGAAAGGTTATTGCATACGGAAATACAGCTGGATTTGTTAAGGTACGGGAAAACTTAAATTCTAATAAAAACAAATAACTTTGAAAAGAAGATCTTTTACAACGTTTTACGTGTTTAATAATGTATTTGAACACACATTTTATCATATTCTCGACTATATGTCAGGGGACAAAAATAATCATTGTGACAGCTTATATTGCTTTAAGATAAAATGGGTCAAAATTCATTTTTATGTAAACGTGTAAACTTACTTGGCCAGTTGATGAGTTGACCTTTTAAACTGCATGCGCGTCAAACCTAAAAAAAATTCAATGGTAGAAGAGAGAAGCCAATTTCATTGTACATGTACATGTACTTTGGAAGAGACTATATTGGCCTTACAACAGTAAACTGGCAAACTTTCTCACATAACATTGTTTGAATGCTGTTTTACACCATGCTAATCAATTTCTAGCTCGCTGTACAAAGAACAGAAGAGCTATTGCTGTCACTGCTTCAACGTTGAAGTTGTCCTTTTTCTGTGTTTAACTTTTTGTTTAAGTCCATTGTGGGCAAAGAACTGCAGCTACAGCCATAAAACTTCACATGCACATTGCCTAGGGTCACAGTTCGGGGGATGCTGGTTGCTGTGGCTTAATTTTGACCCATATTTTTAGCTCACCTGGACTTAGTCATTTACTCCATAAATAGTCCTACATTAAGCTTTTTGTTTCAGTCCATTGTGTGCCACACCTACAGCCATGACACTTAACATGCAAATAGTATAGGGTCATTACTCAACAATGCAGGGGGATGTTGGGTACTGTGGCTTAATTTTGACCCAAATTATAACAAGCATAAAACAGGCGATCTGTATGGTCTGCCTTCAGTTATATGGTGGCTGCCAGTTTTAAATGGTGGAGGAAACCTCCCGACTTCCACAAGTAAACTTGCAAACTTTCTGACAAAATCAGCAAGTGAGAGATAAGCGGGTGTAGGGAGATGCTCTGACAACTCAGTCACAGAGGTCCCCAAAAACTCCAAGCATTTTGGATTCTTCAGCTATTTTTCTTCCTGGTTCAGTGCATCTTTATGAGCAATGCAATGAGGATGATGAATGACAAATTTTGCAGTTGAATGAAATCTTTTATGATAAATAATTATGATGTGAAAAAATGAATAGAATTTTATTGAAATTTTGAGAAAGAGAAGCTTGTAAAAAAGTACATGTACATATATACTACATATGCACAATTGTATTCATAAAAAGTCGGTTAAAAATTCTGTATTTTTTCAATAATGTTGATTGTAATAACAAACTTTTTAGGATTGCAAAAAAGTGCACTTATTGATAGTTAATCTGTATAAGTGTTCATTTGAAAATCTAACACTTATATACTGGACAATTTGAAACAGCCTTTCAATATGGAATATGGTATTGTTTCTCCCTAAAAATGTTTTGAAAATTCTGAAAATTTGCATTTATCAAATTTTGTAGCATGCACTTGTAAATTTTGAAGCATTTTGTACTGTTATCTTAAAATTTCAATTATTAACACCTTATTTGGTCATTTAAATCCTTAAACATAATAATTTTAATTTTGGGGGTAAAAATATTTGTGGCGAATGGTCATCCTAGCATAATCAGCTTTCCGTTGTATTCTCAACGGTATTTAAATGTTATTGTTAGTTGTCGGCTATTGTACATTACTCATTGTTCTGGCCGAAGTACTTAGACTTTTCTTCGTACATTTTTACAGACAGTAGAAAGGAACAGTGGATCATTCTTATTCAAGAAAAAAAAACAGATCTTGACAAATTTTTATTGTTGTATAAAATAGGGTAGCGTAACAGGGATAAATAGTTCTTATTATCCATTATTTATGATTAAATGTTATTGAAATCAGTTTCTCGTTTGGTCACATCATAGAGTGCCGTTTTAAAAAACGCTGTGGAATAAATTAGTATAATATATAGACTACCTTAGATATGTATAAATATATAGATACCAGGCTGAATAATTGATTTTCTATGTTACACTTGAAATTGCTAGGCGCACGTAAATGAATTATGGTCGTACTCTACCAATAGGGCGATTTTCTGACTCACAAATACAGTCATGGATTTGTTCTTCAATATATCTTGGAGGCTTAACTTTATCAGTTTAACGAATTATTCATTTTGTTCCAAGTACCGCAGTTTTATGTCTTTGCAATGCCTTACTCTCACCTGTTTAACCTCTGATACACCTGTGCAGGTCATTTAGTTTAGTTCAAATAACAAGTGTGGTCATTATGTGTTTAATGAATTTGGAAAGTAACATTGAGGCAAGATGTACTGTACGTGTTACTTGTGAGTGCTTGTGGGAAGAAAGAGGTGTTTGTATAAATTTATGTAAACATGTTTAAATTGTACACAAACATAAGTGAACAATGTACATATGATTATGTTATAAGTGCTGTGGGTGAGATTTAAATCCAGGAGTTTTTAGATTTATACTGTGTTCAACATGTATACATCTACAATGTACTAACCACAGTGGATGACTTTTGGAATTGATTATAGAGGATGTGTTCGTATTGACCATAGTGGATGTGTTCGTATGGACCATAGAGGATGTTTTTGTATTAACCATAGAATATGTGTTAGTATTGACCACAGTGGATGTGTTCATATTTACCATAGAATATGTTTTCATATTGACCACAGGGGATGTGTTCGTATTGACCATAAGAATATGTGTTCGTATAGAGAACAGTGGATGTGTTCCTAAGGATCAAAGAAGGTGTTTTCCCTTTGACCAGAATGGATGTGTTTGTATTGACCATAGAGGATGTGTTTAAAGGACATCTTATCATATCTGGTGTTTGTTTGTGAATGTGTTTAACGATGAATCCATCTGGACCTGCATCTCAGCTTTGTGCAGCTAAATCAAGATGTGTTTAATAATTTGTAGCCTGGATGTGTTTAATGACCTGGATTTGTTTAAGTAACCAACCCCTGAAAAACAGTGAATTCTTCTGTAATTCAATTACTTAAACCAGTCCAAATGTGAATGAGTTAATGACGTGATGTGTTCAATGACCTGGACTTGTTTAATGGCTTACCAATATATGTGCTAAATGCCCTGAATGTGTTTAATGCCCTGAATGTGTTTAATGCCCTAAATGTGTTTAATGCCCTGAATGTGTTTAATGACCTTATGCTATCATGATACGCAGCTGGAGATTTTCTGTTTATCAGTTGATTGACTTGTAAACACATTTGAACAAATAAATTCCTTAACAAATCTAGGTGGATCCGGAGTTGTTTTATGAATAGCTTGCAGATTACATTATACTGATGCATACTTTGATGAGTATAGATACACATATCTACAACCACTTAACAAGGATGTGTTTGTTAAGTGTGATTTTACCCATAAATGTGTTTAGAGGCGATATTGCATCATAATGGTGTATAAATATACACGGTTCTGTAGATTTGAACATGTGATCACTAAAATAACGAACGATGCTTATTGAACATACAGACAGAAAGCAACACGTTGAACAGTGTGTGTGTATATTCAGGAAGAAGTATTAGTTTTCCACGATATTACAACCATGTACTTGTGGACCCGCACAATACAAGAATCATTAAACACATTCACATTAGTTTAAATCAACATTTGCATAAGCAGTGTACAGTATACAGCATTGTGCATTTGTATCTAAAAATGAAAACATTTACATTATACATGTAGGTATATACATAAATCATGTTAATGATTGATGTGTTTATGATTAAACATTAAATCATGATTACTGTTTACACCAGTTACAAACAACAGCATGGCGTTTGTGATGTATAAAAAATTTGATTGCGACGAACTTTTGTCGGTGATATCAGAAGTTTCTCGGGAAGATGGTATGTTGAAGTTGGATGTTCAGTTCGAAGCATACAGCATTTCATGTTCTATATGGATTACCATTATTCAATTTTTTTAACCTTGATAAATATACTTTCGTTCTCCCTATTTTTGCCCCCAAGGTTGGAGATTGAGGATCAGGGACTGACTGTCTTTTTTCACATATCCGGAATTTTGACTCATTCGATTTCGACATAATGAGATTCCACTGTATTTTATATAATAATCTCACCTGTAAATTTAAAACAGTGATCTAACGTATATACTTTATACGATGACCTTACGTATAAATTTTATGCAATGATCTCGCCTATGAATTAATCTTATATGATGGTAGCACCTATAGATTTTATACAATGGTCTCACATATAAATTTGTATTTTCAGAGAGTACAGCACCGGATGCACTCAATGACCGAGGTCAGACAAATGACCCCAGATTCAACAACAGCAGTCGCACACAATCAGAATCATCATTCATCAATGGTCATGGTGGCCCCCTACAAACACAGGACAGAAATCGTGGATTTTCCATGGAAAATGGTCCTGAGGGAGTCAAAGTCGGACTTAAAATTCAGTCTCAGATACTGGACGAAAGGGTGAGTGTAATCTGTATAGAAAGGTCAAGGTCATACATGTACATGTATTTGTTGTATTACTTGCGAGATTTTGATATTTATGGTGGCCAGTTTTTGTTCTTGTATCAAAGTGTCACAAGGTTGTAAAGTTTCTGTACCCAAACATTCAATAAAGGTCATGGGATCAAAGGTCAATGTCACAAACACCTAAGTAAACAGAAATATCAGTTGCATTACATACATGTAGATGCATAATTAACCAAGTTTTCCAGGTGAATACCTTAACTCATCACCCCCTGAAAAATAATGGACTCTACTGTAAATCAATGACTTAAACCAGTCCAAATATGTCTCTAGGGGTGAATGAGTTAAGGCCCATTGGGCCTCTTGTTTATATGTTTTTGTGTTGCAAAATATTACCAGGGGCAAAGATTAACAATTAACGGGTATACAGTTGACTAATTCAAGATCCGACCTGGCTCAGTCGATAGCGGCTCGACTCTTGATTGTGAGGTCGTGAGTTTGAGTCCAGCTGGCAGCAGGTTGGTTTCCTGTCCATCAGATGAGACAGTATTAAACCCGAGGACCTGTGTCACAGTAGGTGTCAGCACGTTAAAGAACCCTCAATGCTCAATGGCCGTAAGTGCCGAGCATAGGCCAAAATTTGAAGCCCTTCACCGGCATTTGGTGACGTCTCCATATGAGTGAAATATTCTTGAGTGGGACGTTAAACAACAATAAACAAAGAAACAAAAAAACCGAGCATAGGCCAAAATTTGAAGCCCTTCACTGGCATTTGGTGACGTCTCCATATGAGTGAAATATTCTTGAGTGGGACGTTAAACAACAATAAACAAACAAACAAAAAAACCGAGCATAGGCCAAAATTTGAAGCCCTTCACCGGCATTTGGTGACGTCTCCATATGAGTGAAATATTCTTGAGTGGGACGTTAAACAACAATAAACAAACAAACAAAAAAACCGAGCATAGGCCAAAATTTGAAGCCCTTCACTGGCATTTGGTGACGTCTCCATGTGAGTGAAAGATTCTTGAGTGGGACATAAAACCACAATAAACAAACAAAAGTGTATACTAATTCAGTAGGTCTTAGATATTGTGATTGAACAATCAAACCAAGTCTTGTGCCTACCAATTGCAAGATGGAATGTTTCAGAGCATTTTTGCCTTTTGGGACTGTCTCAAATGTTGAAAATGTGTCAGGACTGTGATTTGCTAATCTTGGAGTTTATGACACACGTTTCTTCCTTATCCAACAACAAAAGCTGATAAAATTGTTTATGCGGTGGAAATTATTGTATATAGTAAAAATAGAAAATAATTAAATTGTCAGGCATAAAAGACGAAAATTGATTTTCTAATTTTGGAACAAGGTCATATGAAAAATTAAGTATGGTATGAGAGAAACCAAGAATTCAAATTGGAAAAGATATATATATATATTGACTGCATGCTTTTTGTCTTTGCTCCTTCGAGCTTCCTTCCAGAAATTCTGGTTGACTAAATTGATTACAAGTTATGATTGGCTTATTGCCCTGAACTGTAATAAAACATGTAAGCGTCCTAGGTATTGAACAGACATCAGATTTAAGACCCTATCTAAACTAATATTTTGTCCTGATTTTGATTTAAAACCACAAGTCACACTTTCTGTCTTCTTTTTCTCCCATTTTACATTGAAAGGGAATTTTGATGAATTGCTTTAAATTGTTGTCAGTATTCATGAAACTAATTGAACGATGAACATTTTGAATTTCGTTCATTCACACTCTTTGATTCAGTTTAATGGATGAAATTTTTGAATTTGTGAGGCGATTGTCTAGGTTGCCTTTCAATTACTGCATATGTTGAATGAACGCTTTAAAACACAAACCGCTGAGGACTTTAAATCATTGCATTGCTTTTTATGTTCTGTTTGCCAAGCAGCCCCAGCAAAAGACGTAATTTTAAATATTGTTCAGGTGATAAATCATGCTACCTTTGGTATTTTGTCATGACGCAAGAAATCGAAAGGTATTTAAATCTTTATTGGTACATATTTTGAATGATAGGATGGTATGTGTTTGTAGTTTATTTGAACAATTCTTGGTATTTTCCCTTCTTGGTTGATCTACCCAATTTCTTGCAGGTCACATGTACTAGTAAATATCCATTCGTCTATGAGCTTTACTAAGTCGGTTAACCTGTAAAATGTACATACAACGATGTTTGCATCTATTTTTCTCACTATCCTATTAGCTGCGTTTGTCACACTCTATACAGATGTGTTAACAGCAAATCTCGATATTAGTTTTTATGTCTGAAAATAATGCTTGTTTTGTTACACAGTGAAATAAACCTGTTTTAAATGACCATGCCATCTGTCATTGATATTTCGTCTTATGGGACAGGTGGTTTATTAAGAATTTTTATCTAAAGATTACATTTGTACCGGGGTTAAATTTTCACTGGCTGTAATCTGTACGTTTTTCTCTCTACTGACTTATTATTTTTTTAAATTTTTAGATTTAACATCACGTCCTGCAGATGCATCCCTTGATATATTACATATATATATAATCTTAGCAGAAACTTAATCACTGATTCTTAAATTCACTGATATATTAATACTGTGAATATAGTGACATTATTTTTCCCTATACAGTGTATAGCTTTCAGAATGTGCTTACACAAGACATGTGGTCCTCTATGATACTGATCCAAAAAGACAGGTGGTCTTCTATGACAGTGATTCCATAAGACATGGTCTCTATGACAAGGTTCCCACAAGACAGATGGTCTTCTGTGACAGTGATCCCATAAGACAAGTGGTCTTCTATGACAGTGATCCCAAAAGACATGTGGTCTTCTATGACATTGATTCCACAAGACATGGTCTCTATGACAGTGATCCCAAAAGACGTGGTCTTCTATGACAGTGATTTCACAAGACAAGTGGTCTACTATGACAATGGTCACATAAGACAGGTGGTCTTCTATGACAGTGTTCACATAAGACAGGTGGTCTCTTGTGACAGTGATCATTCAAGACAGGTGGTCTTCTATGACAGTGATCCCACAAAACATGTGGTCTTCTATGACCGTGATCCCACAAAACATGTGGTCTTCTATGACCGTGATCCCACAAAACATGTGGTCTTCTATGACCGAGATCCCACAAAACATGTGGTCTTCTATGACCGTGATCCCACAAAACATGTGATCTTCTATGACTGTGATCCCACAAAACATGTGGTCTTCTATGACACTGATCACACAAAACATGTGGTCTTCTATGACACTGATCATGCAAAACAGGTGGTCTTCTATGACAGTGTTCACACAAGACAGGTGGTCTCTTGTGACAGTGATCACACAAGACAGATGGTCTTCTATGACAGTGATCACACAAGACAGATGGTCTCTTGTGACAGTGATCACTCAAGACAGGTGGTCTTCTATGATGCTGATCACACAAGACAGGTGGTCCTCTAATGTTACAGATGATTTTTATGTATGCTAAACATTTTAAGTTTTTGGTAGGTGTTGTTATTGTTGTTGTTGTAATTACTTGATAGGTTGAATATAATTACATTGCCATTGAAATCTATACTTTTAATATTTTCCTATATTGACAGTTTACCAGTTTTCTTGTGGAAGGTCGGTGGTCTTTACCCGGGTAAGCGGGGTTTCTCCTCCACCTATAAAAACTGGACGCCATCATATGACTGAAAGATTGTTAAGTATGGTGTAAAACAAAAAATCAAAGTCAAATATGGACAGTTTAAAATTTTTATAAGGAACTCATAAAACATAAAGCTTTTTTTTTTACCCCTGTGCACCTTCATAATTAAAGCAATTTAAAAAATGCAATGAATTATTTTATTCGTCCAATAGACAAAAGTTTTTAAAACCCCAAAAGAATGTAAATTAAAATTTCGTGAAATGTATCAAACCTTTCATTATCGATATTTTGTGTAAAGATGGATCCAAGGACTTATGTGGAAGTACTTCCTTTTATTTTCAGATGGATTCCTTCCAATCTCTTTTGGAGGCTGGTGCAGCATTGACACATGACGAACAGGAGAAGGTATTTGATCAGATACGGTCTGATCATGAAAAATTACGCAAAGATTATTTGCAATACAAAGAGGATTACAATGCCCTGAGACGATCGAATGCCGCTGGTGATGTGAACTTCGATGAAAATAAAGAGCTTGAGGGAGAGTTATTTAGATTAGGAATGAAATTTGATGACATTCATGAAAAAGTTGATGAAAAAAGAAAGCAAAAGCATTCTGAGCGGCGGCCATTTCAGTCCAATCGTCTGCAGTCGGACAGTGATGCAATGACGTCGGGCATGAGTGATCAAGAAGGGAGAGCAGTCGATCAAATGAAAAAGAAAATAAAAGGAACAAAAGCTGGAAATGATTTATTAAATCCAAAAGAAAATATGGAGTTACAAAAAAATCTTACTCGTCTTCACGACGAATATAATGCATTGATGGATAGATACAGACGTTTAAAGCAAATGGCGCAAACACCCGAAAGAGACAAGGAAATTGACAATTTAGTCAGGGTAAGTAAATCTTCTATTATAGTAGCATTAACAAGGGTCAAATTTAGCATTTCTGTCTTGAAACAAATTTTACTAGTCCTATGACAAATTCACTAGCCCCAAAGAGGAATGTCAAATTACCAAATTGGCACATACTTACTGAAACGGTACCAGAATTACTAAATTGGTAGTTCTAGAGAGGTATCTTTGTGTTTTTATATTCTTATGAGTCAAACTATGGTTATCTTATCATTGCTCATGTTTATACAGTAATTTGCTACTAGTCAACCAGACCAGCTGAAGCACAACCTTGACTAGTCCATTTCAAAAGTTACTAGTCTCTGATTGGCAGACTAACGTTAATTTCAAGCAGTTTATAGCAGTCTTGGAAGAGAACACTGGGTCATCTGCAAGAAAATTTTACCTTCCAAGATCAACGATTTTTCAAATGGAGTCTAAAAACTGAGGGTCAGTTTTCATAATCATTCTAAATACAGTCGAACTTGCATTAGGTCAAAGGTCAAACCTCAAACGAGTTTTGCGTATTCTCTTGAGAGGCCTCCATAGACAAGTTTGACTGTTGTCTATTGATGCAAATAATCTATCTCGAGTCAACTGAATTTTACGTATATTGGTAGTTATATCCACATTTCTTCTCTTTACAGAAACTACATGAAATTTGTGATGAAGAGCCAGAAGTTTTTAGAATGCCTCAGGAGCTGAATGACAGGTAACGATCTAGAAAATTAAGCGCCCATGTCACTATAAATGCCCCTCCCTCTTTTTTACTGACAAATCGAGATTCTTTCCTAGCTGGTTGACAAGGAGATGTGGACTTGAAAAACCATAATCAACAGTTTATCTGTAGCCCCCATCAACAGAATTATGTTGATAGATATCCTTGGTCATAACTACAACAACTTTACCACCGTGCCTTATAAAAATTAAATGTTTTACGTCAGTTTCACTATTTACTAGTCCCATTAAACGCCCACTCTGATTTTTTGTATCGCCCTGGGCTCTTAATGGGTCGAATACGATATAAATATTTTGAAAACCTCTTGTCCTATGTACTCCAGGAAAAGTAAAGTATTTATAAGTTGATTTTTGGAAACTACCTGTTTTTTCTTTTATTTTCTGCTTACATGTAAGTACATATAATTTTTATGTTGATAAGTAGAATTCATATTTTACATGCTTTATGCCCTGTGATTTATACGTGCCAACATCATTTCATTTCTTTAAATGCTCTCTGATGATTTTCCCAGATGGAGGTACTGTAATGATTTTCTCTCAATGTGTTTTAGTATTATTCTTAGATTGAGGAGATCATTGTCTAATATATAAATATGTGATACATTTCTAGATCACTTCATTTAGTGTTAGTTGCAGCCTATCGATTATGCTGGGTGATTTTGGTTCATAAAATGTTTTTCAATGAAAAATAATCAGTTGAGAAATATCTATCATTTCGGTAATTTTGTTGATGAAATGCTAATACCTAAATACATGTTTGTTGTCCAGTAAATAAGCTAAAATTTCTCAACCGCCAAATCACCCGGTATAAAGTTTTTTATAACGCCTGTAGATCTTTCTATCATGCATGTACATATCATTTTTAGTTACTTAGTAGCCAGCAAGCTTCTATTAGAATTGCTTTTAATATGTTTATACAGTGAAACCTGCTATAGTGGCCACCTCTGTATAAGGATAACCTGCTTATAAAGGCCAGTTTTTTCAAGTCCCTTGACTGCATACTTCAACTAAATTGAACCTGTGTATAAGGGTCACCTGCACATAAAGGTCAATATTTTGTGGTCCCTTGGGTGGCCCCTATATACAGGTTTTACTGTATGTACATGTGTAATGTAGAGCAGTTATCCTGTTATCAATTTCTGTATGGCTATGCTAACAATACAGCTACAGAGAAGCTTAACTCATTCACCCCTAAACACACATTTGGACTGGTCTAAGTCATTGATTTACAGAAGAGTCCATTGTTTTTCGGGGTTTGATGAGTTAAATGATTATGTGTTAAATATAAATCATTCGTCATGCTTTGTAATTAGTCTTGTCATGCTTTTGTTAATTGTCATTATCAGCTGATTAGTCAGAGATGGGTGAAATTAACATTCTTTGAAATTGATTTACTGCTATCACTACTGTTTGTTACCTTGGTGATCTTTTATATCATTTTATAATGCCAAAAGTTACCTTCCAAAGGAATCTGTCAGAATTTTAATAATGGCAGTGACGTTACATGATATCTTTATTGATCAAATCTGACCATACCTTGACCACTTGACGAGTGTTAATTAAATAGGAAATAATCCAATTGATTGGAACTGATGGATTATTTAGTTAAGTGGAACTAATGAAGTTGTATCCGAGTGGATCAGTTATTAGTTTCTATTAATTCTCTAATGGATTATTTCTCATCAGAAATTGTTTCCTGGGGCATAACAAAATCTTTAATAATTTAGTTTCATTTTGTTTTAATTTTCTATCACTTACATAGAGATGTCACTTTCTGTTGGGGAAGTTCCATAAATGTTGACTTATGCAATGGACTTACTATAATAGTATACCTGGAAATTTTCGCCCCTGGCCATGGCCTCGTTATTTCCCCCCTTCATCACAGATGACACATTGTCATAAAGTCCCCCTAAATCATCGTAATCTTACAGATGTCACATGTCTGCTTCAATTATTTAGCTTGAAAATGTCACTTTCATTTTAAAGGGGTGATAGCTGGTTTATCATAAAAATTATTCTGATTTTTCTCTCCTTTTACTTGGTGTACAATAACAAATAAGAGCTATACACAGGCATAAAATATCTTATATTCCTATATATTTTGTGAAAATAAGGTCAGGTCCAGTGTGGTATTCATATACAAATAGTAAGGTTGAGTTAATCAATTGCAAGTGAAAAAGCCCAAATCAGGGTTTCTTAAGCAATTTTCACAAAATATATAGGAATTTAAGAAATTGTTATGCCTATGTATATCTCTCTCTTTTTTGATATTGTACATCAATCTAAGAAGAAAAAAGGAAAAAAAATATTTTTGAAAAAAAACACACGGGTAATGCCCCTTTAAATTTGTCCCTTCATTTGATGACGAAAATGGTCTATTTAAAAAAAATTAAAAAATATAAAATTGTTAACATTTTTCTGGCACTTTCATTGGTTAGATAAATTTGTTAAGGGGAGATAATACCCCTCTCTTTCCATCATAATTCCGGACTTGAATCAGCTGGTATTAACTGCTTTCTAAGCTATCCTGTCAATGTCTTATGTATTATCTTCCATCGCCAACTTTCTAAAAATTGATTAAACTCGACAGAACGGATGATACAAGCATGTCACCTTCTTACACGTCAAATGATACAAGTTTGTGGGATGAAGATGAGACAGATTCGGAAAGGTAAAATGACAGGTGTTCGAACATGCTGGACAGACACTTCATTTTCAGAGTGTCTAGAATTTTCTGTGTAATACACGGCACATTTTGCATGATTGTTGAAGCACTTGAATACACTGCATGTTTAAGATTCATCACACAAAGTACAAAAATGTAGTATTGATTGGTAATGTTCATTTTTTAAGATATTTTGTCAATTTTTTGCTGGTATTTCTGACTTTCTATGATGAATTTCAACGTCAATCTTCAGTAAAATTATTCTGATATACACAATGTTCTTGATTATCAGGGGTTTGATAATTAAGTAAAGAATATTTTTTTTTTAGTGGGGGTGGGTGGGGGGGGGGGTGTGATGTTATTATTTTTTATTTGTTTTTATCTGTGGTAAAAATAGGCTTCATTTTCACATCTTTGTATGATTCTGTATTGGTGAAGGTTTAATTTCTGTTATTCATTACACCTGTATTATGTATGTGACATACCGTATATGGAAATACAACATATGATATGGATAGTTGACATAGATTTTCATATATACACAAATATTTACTCAAACTTACATATGAAATATTATATACAGGGTTATTTTCGCCCCGTGTTATATTCACCCTAATGCACTTGCAAACGGTTTCACCCCATTTTAAATTCACCCAGACTTTTATTATTAAAAATAGATGAATTTACCATTTTGAATTTGCCCAGTTTTGAATTCGTCCACTGATGATGAGGGCAAAAGGAGCGAAAATAAAACGGGGGCGAAAATTTCCCTGTATACAGTATACTTTGCACATATTGAGATATGTTGCATAAATATTTTTTCATGGATGTTCACTTTTTTAATTGTTTAATTCTGATACAAATGTTACCTGTAAGGTACAGATGTTAAATTTATGATACACATATATTCAAATGTTTACTTCTATGCAGTATTTTTAGTGTTCACAGCATTTAATTAGATGTACGTGTACTTATTAAGCCCATACTGGTATGTCTTTAACCCATTCACCTTTAAAGACACATTTGGACTGGTCTAGGTCATTGTTTTACAGAAGAGTCCATTGTTTTTTCAGGGGTTGAGGGTTCATACACATTTCTGCATACAAATCAGTTATTTGTTCCCGTTGCTGTTTTTGTTCTCTTCACTATATATATATATATATATATATATATATATATATATAAATCACCATTTGATGATTGTTGTGGGATATAGCAAATTATATATTTTCATCATATATAGCATAAAATCATGTTTGGAATTTTGATGATTGTCTTTTGTTACACATTTTATAATAATATGCTTGTAGTGTTATATAGAATCCCACATATATTATGTAGTGAAGTCATCCCCAAAATCATCATCCATCCTCCTTCCATCATCATCATCATCATCATCATCAACATCATCATTATTTCTACCCATCAAGCTTAAGTAAGGTCATTTATATGATTAGTTTATCAAAAAACAATAAAGGAAATGTAAAGAATTAAGCTACCTCAATGGTTAAAGCATTGTACATTAAACCCTGGGATTTCTCATTTCTGGTCATTGCGGCTTTTAGCTCTGCTAGACCCACCACCATGTTAAAACTTATAGTTTTTTTGAGTGGCATTAAAAACAGGTGCAGTTAAATCAATACCACAAAAAAGAATTCAAACAAATATAATTATATCACAAATTTCTAACAACTTGATATTTGTTATTGCTTGTTTGCCCCTCTCCTCTTCCCCCCCCCCCCCCCCCCCCCCCAATATCTATTTTTCTATTGATTTTGCTTTGAATTATATATTCAAAGTGTTGGCAAGACAAATATTGCAGATTGTTATTTGTATTTTTCAGATGGGAACAGTTGCAAAGAGGAGAGGAAGAGGGCAGATCATTTAGTCGTCGACAGTCAGAGGCTTCTCAAGGGAGACGACCCAGTAAAGATGATTTTAGTAGAAGTCTTGAATATGCCAGAACTGAAAATAAGCCATTTACAAAGGTATACTCGAATAACTTTCAGTCTGAAAAATAAAAAATAAAAGACTACAGTATTAAATGTTTTAATATTATATTACAATGTATTATCTGAAAATATTTCATGGCTAATCTTTAGTGTATCCTGCTTCAGAATTCCTCTCAGTTCTAGTCAGGCTGGGTCATGCTTACTCCTCCATGGCACCTGATCCCACCGCTTGATTTCATGAGGTCCGTGTTGTCCATTTTATACCAGATTTGTACTCTGATTTATACTTTGGTATCTGAGATTTTTTATATTCTAAGACAGGAAGTGAATGTTAATGTTGCAAGTCACACAGCTTTTAAAGAAATGAAAGTCGCAAGTCCATCAGATGTAACATCTAACTGAGGCATCCATTGTCACATTAGATATGGTACATTAATGTCCACTCTGTATTGGCATAATTCCATAACACTGGTCAATATTTTTGGTCCTTCATCTATTGCTGGTGATATAATGTATCTGGTTGCAAGTGAACAATTCCTAGCAGACCATTAGCAATAATAACAATGCAGTTTTCTTAAAAATAACACATCTTTATGGTAAAACATGATTTCATTCATGTCATGAGCCGGCCTGGCTCAGTCGGTAGCGTGCTTGACTCTTGATCGTGAGGTTGAGAGTTCGAGTCCAGCCAGTGACTGGTTGGTTTCCTGTCCTTTGGATGAGACAGTAAAAACCGAGGTCCTGTGTCACAGTAGGTGTCGGCATGTTAAAGAACCCTCACTGCTCAATGGCCGTAAGTGCCAGGCATAGGCCAAGATTTAAAGCCCTTCACCGGCATTTGGTGACATCTCCATATGAGTGAAAGATTCTTGAGTGGGACGTTAAACAACAATAAAACAAAACAAAAAACTTCATGTCATTGTTCAGTGTTGTTCGTTATTGGTATTGCAGGATAGTGAGATGCAGAATGGAATGGGCGGCAGTTCAAGCTCACTTCATAGATCAGATCTGGATCTTAATGGAGGTAAGTTAGATGAAAGTGAGATAGTTCTGTATTGCTTGTGGCAAAACATTTTCATTTATCTACAGTCTAGACTTGGTGACCTATGACCTACAATCAAAATGTTCTCATTACATTGTCTCTGGCCAGAATGTTTCACAAACAGATTTGTTTTAAATAATACAGAGTTGGAATCTCATCAGGATGTAATCAACATCTGTATGCTTTTCATATGTACATGCACTGTAAAATCATCAATTTTCGTTGAGGATTAAATTTTGTTATTTTCATGGGTAACTAAGAAGAAGGGAAAAAAATCCATGACAAAATATTTTACTCTAGTGATGGACAATAGGTTATCTAAAAAATCAACGAAAATTAATGTCATCAAATTCATTTTTAAAGAAAATATGACAATTTTAAAACCGCAATAATAAATGATTTTACAGTATACATGTATGTTTTTCTTCTTCCACATTAAAGAGTGATCATTGTGGCCATGTGGTTAGAGAAAAGTACTTCTCATAATGTTGTTCACCTATAGTCAATAATGGTTGTTCACCTATAGTCAATAATGGTTGTTCACCTATAGTCGATAATGGTTGTTCACCTATAGTCGATAATGGTTGTTCACCTATAGTCAATAATGGTTGTTCACCTATAGTCAATAATGGTTGTTCACCTAGAGTCGATAATGGTTGTTCACCTATAGTCAATAATGGTTTTCACCTATAGTCGATAAAAGTTGTTCACCTATAGTCAATAATGGTTGTTCACCTATAGTCGATAATGGTTGTTCGCCTATAGTCAATAATGGTTGTTCACCTATAGTCAATAATGGTTGTTCACCTATAGTCAATAATGGTTGTTCACCTATAGTCAATAATGGTTGTTCACCTAGAGTCGATAATGGTTGTTCACCTATAGTCAATAATGGTTTTCACCTATAGTCGATAATGGTTGTTCACCTATAGTCAATAATCGTTGTTAATTTGCGAGTTATCTTGCAGAAGCTCGGTGGCATGTCTTTATGTACATTGTAATCAAGTTTTCTTCTGCGGAATTAAAAACTGTCTGCTTCCATATACGAATAACTAAAAGAGATTGTTAAGTGTACCATTTGAATTAAAAAAACAAAAAAAAAACATTTAGAATAAAGGCAACACTATTCTGTGCTATAGAACGGAAACAATAATAGACTTGGACAAACAAGCGAAACAAACAAAATGTTATGATGTCATTTTCACAGGTGCTCAAGGCCGTCTGCATGAATCCAGTATGAGTGGCAGTCGAGACAGTCTTTCATCTAGAACAAGATCGCCATTTGATTCAACGTTTGATCGCGATTCTCCGACCCCTCGTCTTCCAAGACCTCGTAGGCATGACCATCCAGAGCGAAGGTCAAATAATTTGAAAAAGGTAAGAACATTTTTTCTGTAGGTTTGTTTTTTGAAATGATTTTCAGGATAAGGGGATCAGCTGTCTGTTTCTGTCTCTTTCTTAGTAACATTCTGTAAAACGTAAAGCAAAATTACATACAACAGATGCAGTCATGTTTTTGTTCAATTTTTGAAAAAAATTCTTATTTAACTTTATTTTCTATTTTAAGATCACCTGAGATACTCGGGTGACCTATTCAAATCTATTGTCATTTACATATTCCAGATGTTTGTTTTTTGTAAACTTTTTAACTTTTTCAACTTGCTTTTCATCCCCTAAATGCCAGTTATCTTCATTTTATTATCATTATCATTTCTAGTGCTGTTAGTTAAAGGGGCATTAGCTGTGTTTATCAAAACAAAAATTATTTTGATTTTTTTTTTTTACATTTATTACTTGTACTTGATGTACAATAACAAATAAGAACTATACACAGGCATAAAAAATCTTATATTCCTATATATATAGGTCAGGTCTAGTGTGGTACTCATACAATTAATAAGGTCGAGTTGATCAATTGAAATTGAAAAAGTGCAAAACCTTGGTTTCTCAAGCAATTTCACAATTCTATCAGAATCTAAGAATGTTTATGCCTGTGTATATCTTTCTATTTGTTATAGTATGTCAATCTAAGTTGTAAAAAAAGGAAGAAATATTTAAAAAAAAACAAAACAAAAAAAACACAGCTAATGCCCCTTTAACATAAACAGTTAATTTCATGCCCCCTGAGGTCTAGGGCATTGGCGATCAATAAGGCCCCATTGGACCTCTTGTAATAATGCATAGTAACATGTACAATGGCTGGATTGGGAAGCAAATACTGGTCAATGAATTGACGATATTTGTCCGTCTGTCCATCTGTCTGCATCATCAGTTTGGTTTAGCTCTGTTGTAAGTTTTGAATCACAATGCCCTTAAGAGCTGGTAGCACATTATGTATCATACTAACACCTACTTCATTCTCTTGTTGATCTATTTCCCCACAAAATGAATCATTCGCTTATATTTTATAATACATAATTATATGTACACAATATTTACCTCTGTATCGAAATTATACATGTTACCTGTATATACACAACACTAATTCTCTGGTCAAACACTTGGTTTGGGTTGATGTTCATATACATTTCAGACCCGTGTATATCTTATAATGAATATATGCACACTCTGCATTACAGTGGAATCTGTTTTGGTAGACCACCCTCATCTGCCACCGAAATGTGGTCTCTGAAGACAGGTGGTCTCTAAAAAGAGGTTTTATATAAAGGATTACTAAACCAAGTGGTTTTCAGAATGTGGTCTTAAAAGACAGGTGGTCTTTGATGAGAGTGGTCTGTCAAGACAGTTTCCACTGTAATGCATTCTGATATTATACACACCACTAATTGTATGTTTAAATGGTTAATCTTCAGTTGTATTTCAAAAAGATGGCAGAAGCCGATAAGGAGGTTTGTTCAGTTTTATGTTTTCGTTGTTGTAACAGCTGCGGTGATGTCATGATTTGGTCGTTATAATCTCTAACATTTTGCTTGTCTTTGTGCACAGTATTTTAAGGGGCATTAGCCATGTTTTTGTTTTTGTTTCTTTACCACTTAAGATTGATGTACAATGAAAAAAAAGACATACAGAGATATACACAGGCGTATAAATTTTTATATTCCTATATATTTTGAGAAAACAAGGTCAGGTCCAGTGTGGTATGCATATACAAGAAGTTAGGTCTACTGGTAATTCATTCAATTGCCAAACTTGGTTTTTCAAGCAATTTTAAAAAAATATGTTGGAATTTAAGAATTTTTATGCCTGTGTATATTTTCTTTTATTATTGTACAGTAATCTAAGTAGTAAAAAAAAAAAAAAAAACATTTTTGGGAAAAAAAGCTAATGCCACTTTCAGTACTACAAGTTAAGAGTCCTCCACGTGACACTTTGATATCTGTTTTACATGTACATACTGGTATATATCCTGTGTTCTCATGAAGTCGTGGAGCAAAATACATTTCACGAAATAAATAACAAACATAATAATTTTTTTTAATGAAACAAGTATTAAGGTGAATAAACAAATCATTTAGCCTTACTTTTCTTTAAAAAATATTCTTTGTGGGCTTTTATTTGGAGATTGTTAAACACGGATCGTATTCTCTCTCACTTCCATGTTGATGTTCTCATTGAGTCGTGGGGTATAGTTGGATTGACCAATCAAAAGCGGTGCTGGTCTTAAAATAGTAACAGGAGCAATATAAATGCTTCATAGAACATCTTTAAAAGTGTACGAACTATTAAACTGTTTTTGAAGGAAATAAAATGTTGTTATCTTACCATTAGTAATATTTGGTACAAATTCTACAGAATTTTTGACATTTTTAAGTGTTTTACCCCATTTTTGACATAATATATTGACAAACTACTTCCACTTAAAATCAGGAGACGTCTTTTCACCCAAATTAAATCGTAAACAAGCGATGACAAGTGTGCAAACTAAAACTTATGTACACTATTTATGATGAATCAACGAGAATCCACGACTTCATGAGAAACAGTCATAAGCTAAGTGATGTTATCTTGTTTAATATTAATTTGCTTGTACATGTATCATGAATAACGATCAGCAGAGAATGCGCTCATGTTGGTGGCGATTATGAAAAAAAGCTTACATTCTTGGGCCTTGGACTCTAAAAATCTAATATATTTATTTTAGAATTAAATCATTGCATAATTTCACTCAACGAACTGAAGGTATTTTATGTACAAAAAGTGCTTTGTTTTTAATTTTATTTTATTTTTTTGTTATTGACAATTCTCTATCAAAATAATGTAACATTTATGCTTAGTTAGATTATTATAATTAAACACATTTAGATCATTAAAGTCAAAAATACTTAGGAGATATTGACTTTTTTCAAGCAACTTTAAAGGGGCAATAGCTGTACCCCCTTACCCGCCTAAAAAAATATTTCGATTTTTTCTACTTGTACTTGATGTACAATAACAAATAAGGGCTTTACACAGTCATGACAATATTATATTCCTATATATTTTGTGAAAATAAGGTCAGGTTCAGTGTGGTATTCATATACAAATAGTAAGGTTGAGTTAATCAAATGCAGTTGAAAAAAGTGCCATACCCTGGTTTCTCAAGCAATTTTCACTAAATATATAGGAATTTAAGAATCTTAATACCTGTGTGTATATCTTTTTTTTTTTTTTTTTTTTTTTTTTTTTTGTTATTTTATATCGATCGAAGTTGTAAAAAAGGAAAAACTTTTTTTTAAAAAAAACCCCCACAAAAACAGATAATCATTCTACATGTAACTAAGCGTTACAGATGGACGTAAGATTTGATCACAACTCTGTTCAAAGGTGAATGAAATGAGTAACCAGATATCAAATCACATGTAGTTTGGGATCATGACATTATTTCATCTACAAACTAAAGGAATGAATTGCCTCATTCTACAGTCAAACCTGTTTTTATAAAGCACCATATATGAGGTAAATCGTGAATTAACAAAGTGCCGGAATCAATTTATCATATTTTCTTCAGCAGTTAAACTATATCATGTATATATTACATACAGTCAGTTCTGCTTTAGCGACCACATGTGTATAACGACCACCTGGTGTTTTTTTCCTCTCCCCAATAGTACAATTTGTGTACAAATCAACCTCTATATAAAGACCACCTCCCTATAAAGACCTGTTTTCTTTGTGTCCCTAAGGAGGTCGTTATATACAAGGTTCACTGTATACATTGGAACATCACTATTAAGACCACCTACCTGACTGACTAAAAGTGGTCTGGTTACTGAGGTGGTCTCTTCGGTGAAGTAGATTCTTTTTGAATATTCATTTCAAAATTTTCAAGAGACCGAATATTTGCAGTCTTAAATGCGAGGTGGTCTTTTTAGTGAGGTGGTCTTTAAGCGAGGCTCCACTGTACATGTATACAGACATGTATGTACAATTTTCCTAGAAGTAAATCAAATGTAAATGAACGCGTGAATAAAAGTGCTAACACAGAACGTGTGAATGAAAATGTTAACCAAGAATGTGTGAATGAAAAAGCTAACCCAGAACATATGAATAAAAATGCTAACCCAGAACATGTGAATAAAAATGTAACCCAAGCAGAGGAGAGACTGGGTATTCTGGCCACCGAATATTTTGGAACTAAGCAACTTAAATATACATTTATGCTTCATTGAGATATAATCAAACTTGTCTGTAAAGGCCATTTACTCAAGGAAATGAGCAAAAGTAGCCGTTAAAGACAGGTGGTCTTTATATAAAAGTTCATTAGGATAACATTAACAAAGGTTATGTTTGAATGGCCGTTATCAACAGGTGCCATTTATACAGAGATAATTTTATGAACTTGCCTGTAATGGTGCATGTGATCCAGGTTTGACTGTGCTCTTAGCTTACCAAGTTAATTTATCCATCCCTGCAGTCACATTTGGACTCACCCAATTCAAAGTACGGTAAAGTCCACTGTCAGAAATCAGAGTGTATGACATGGAATCTAAATTTTACAATAATTCACATTCATTTATAACTGGTTCACCCCTGAATTATGACAGTAGACCATACTTTTTATTGATTTGGATGAGTTTAAATGTGACCATAGGGGTCAATGTATGAAATATTGGCATCACATCACTGTCCCATCACCATGTATGTCTTGTATTGTTTGAAACCCCACACAGCTGCACCAATCACAATGATACACACTGTTGTACGTCTGACCAATTGTTTGTGAAATTCTGAAACTTGCATGATTACACATGTTTTTGCACTTCTTATGATATATACAAGATTATACTTCAAACAAATTGTTGTTTTGTTTATTACACTCAAATTTATCCAAATCCGAAGTATCAATTTTTGGTGACACCATCTCCAAATGACAGAGGGGCCAAGTGGTTCGAACATACATGACTCCTACCTATAGTCAGTGCTGGTTTTAGTCCACCTAGAACCTAAGCTGATTGTGCAGGAAAGTTTGGCAATTTATTTGCAGAAGGCCAAGCATCACCTCAAGCATTCAGGCGGCCATAATATGACTTAAAAACTTGTAAAGTTTGCCATATAAACTTAAAAATAAAGTAAATGATAATAAAATTTGGGTGACTAGTTTTTTAGGCTTAACTCATTAACCCCCTGATAAACAATGGACTCTTCTGTAAATCAATGACTTAGACCAGTCCAAATGTGTCTATAGGGGTGAATGAGTTAATGGATCTAATACCAATTGTCAAATTCTGCATATTCTTAGTCAATATTGCTATTACAAGAATTCAACTCTGATTTTTTAATTTTGGAGAATTTTTTCATTATAACAGAGACCAGAGAGTGGCAGCTTTAGTAGCCTGCAGGATAGTGGCATCTCGGAGCATGAAGGTGCCAACGGAAAAGAACGTGGTGCCACTGGTGGCCCTCTGTCCAACCTTCCTGGACCCGGAACGTTTAAACAGATGACCAAACAGAGACATGCTGGAGATGCAGATAGCGGTTTCATTGGTTCTATGGTAGGGTCAGAGGTCAGTCAGATGTCCAATAGACAGCAACAACCATCCCTCAGATTACGGCACCAGCATAGCGACAGTGGTAGTGACAGGTAATAATAATCAATAATTAAAATTTTGTTGTGGTTTTAATTCCGTTTATTTCATTTATCATCAAAATTTAAACCATGACAAAATTTTACATAAATTATACCTAGAAATATAGTAATAGGTTCCTTTAGGTGTGTGTACATACTGTCAAACGAGATCTTTTACCGTATTTAATTTTAGCGACTTAAGTGCATAGACATGTACCAATTTTTTTTTTTACTTCAATGAGGTCAATATCAAAATATTTGTTTTATTTCTAAAACGACTATTCAGAGGTTAGAACAACTTTTCAAGTTTTATACCCTCCCCCACCCTAAGATCAAAGATTTAGATGAGGCATATTGTTTTGTTTTGTCATTTGCCTGTTGGCTAGTGTTGACTATTGCCATTGATTTTAAATATTGCAGTATAGTATTTATATTGGGGAAATCACTCTTCCAAAACTATTACTGTTGACACATACTATTGCAATACTATTGCGATAGTTATTGAGTTGTTAACAACTATAAGATAAAACCTGATGAAAAAACTTCAGTGACAGAAATACCTTGTGAATATTGACTTGTACAGTTTTTCATTGATTTAAATTGTTTTTTTAATGAATGTATATTCATGTGAGAGGGACCTGATACCCTAGTGTTTGTGATTTTCAATGATCAAACTTTATATATATATATATCCTACAAATGCTTTAAATTTCTTAATAATTTAGCATTTACCTTAGCTTTTATGTAGCAAATTAAAACTATTGAAATTATCGGTAGTCTAAATCACTATTGCGATTGTCTATTGCACTGCCAATTTACTATTGCAATAGTACTATTGGAAGGTGCACTATTGCGATGCATTGATAGTTTAATGTATTGTTACAGCCCTACTGTTGGGAAGGTTTTTATATCATTCATTTGCTTCTGTTATAGGATTTTTTGTAAATGAAAATATAAAAATCCACACCTTTTTCAGACCAAGATCACGCTCGTCCAGGGCGGATGACACAGCATCCATAGCAAGTTCAAGGTCAAGTCGAAGAGGTCAGAAACAAGAAAGACCTAGTTCACGTGAGTCATCACGACCTAAAACTAAGCAAAGTAGGGCGGGACAGACGAGAGACTATACAGATGACAGTTACACCCTTACCACGGAGAGTGAAATGAGCTTCGATATTCCAGAACAAAGGTCGCGGAGAGGTGCAGATGCCAGGAGACGACAGGGAAGTTTGGAGAGAATAATTCAGGAGGAAGAGGAGGGTATGTAATACATTTTCCAAATGAAAGATTTTTTTTTTTTAAATCTTCGATTCCCATCTTTGGAACTAGAACATATAGTGTTACTAACATTCCATAAGACAGATAATATTGTATACATATTCTAATCGGTAGATAATTCTCCATAATACATTCATTTTGTCTTTTTCAGGTAATTATTTTGAGTGAATATTATTTCTATAATCAAAGTAGCTTCTGAATTTAATAATCAGAAAAAATCCATTTCTGGCATTAACCAGTAAGTAATTACAAAGAACAAAATTCTTATGTGAAAAATAAAATTTTCACCTTAATTACTAACTGTAACTAATTTTCAAAAGCAAAACTTTATGAGATGATTAAATTTTCAACTCATTTACTATATGTATATATATATATATATAAGTCATTTCCAAAAACAAAACTTTTTGCGAAGAGTTTTCATCTTACTACGATACAATAATTCTGACTTCAATGATTCCAACTTCAATAATTCTGACTGCAATGATTCCAACTTCAATAATTCTGACTGCAATGATTCCAACTTCTATAATTCTGACTGCAATGATTCTGACTAGAGTGATTCTGACTGCAACGATTCTGACTACAATAATTCTGACTGCAATGATTCCAACTTCAATAATTTTGACTGCAATGATTTCAACTTCAATAATTCTGACTGCAATTAATCTGACTGCAATGATTCCAACTTCAACAATTCTGACTGCAATGATTCCAACTTCTATAATTCTGACTGCAATGATTCTGACTACAGTGATTCTGACTGCAACGATTCTGACTACAATAATTCTGACTGCAATGATTCCAACTTCAATAATTTTGACTGCAATGATTTCAACTTCAATAATTCTGACTGCAATTAATCTGACTTCAATGATTCCAACTTCAATAATTCTGATTGCAATGATTCCAACTTCAATAATTCTGACTGCAATGATTCTGACTACAAGGATTCTGGCTACAGTAGGATGATGCAATATTCTATTTCAGAATCTTCTGATAATAGCACGACTATTGATGAAAGTTTGGAGGAATTCAGACAAACTGTATATTTTGGTTGGCTAGCGGATAGATGGGGTCAGACTTGTTGGTTTTTATCATCATATGCAGTTTGTTATGGCCTGTTTATATACTCTCTTGTTTGTGTGTGTGCATACTGTCAAACAAGATCTTTTACCGTATTTAATTTTAGCGACTTAAGTGCATAGACATGTACCAATTTTTTCGGAGCACTAAAAATTGGCAAAATTTGCAAGTGAATATGAACACATAATAACTCAAGCAGTAATTGCTTACCCCACACTCCTCACAGCGGATAACGGTCCTGGACCTTATACACCACTGCCTCCACCCCTTTGGAAACTATCGGTTATTCGGTGCTGTGCAGCGATTTTCGGAACTGTTCCACAGTACTACTTTCGTCGTTACTAAGTAACCATAGAAGCTAAGCTTCAAAATGGCAGACACAGAAAAGCTGTTGAAACATTTATATTCTGTAGAAAATGAGAAACAGCATGGAACTGTTCAGTTTTAGTAAAAACACAATGGATGTTTTCACAATCATGATCTATTATTTCTTTGTATTCCATAGTAATCGGTCGTGTATATCAACGAAGTATGATTGGGTCAGGATACCAGGCTGTCGAGTATCATTCAGGGCAACCAGGTCATCGTTTTCATTTGGAATATACCGAGTTACTGATCAGGAGGTCTCCTGAGTGTACCTTTTAAATTGGCCGGGATATATTCACACAGTGTTCTTGCGACAATAGAATTTATTTCTTCAAATTATTGCCAGTCTTTACACCAATTTTTAATTATGTATAAAAATATAATTATCACTTCGCATATTAATTAACCATATTCACACTATAATACAATCAACACATTATTTTACAATTTATGATGTGAAAGTTTAAATTTGGGGCAAAATTCTATAAGCGGTGATGGCAGTGGTGTAAGCCAAGTCAGAGAGCAAGCATAGATGGCGTCACCACTGTTTTGGAGTTTGTGGTTACCCAAACTTTGCCAGTTGTCAGATATCTACATTTAAATATCGACTAAGCCAAATCAAATCATTTTGCAGAATGTACACACACACACACACACACACACACACACACACACACACACATATATATATATATATATATATATATATATATATATATATATATATATATATATATATATATACTTTGTTTTAATAGTGAAGTTTTCGGTGTTTTTATGATATTATAGTATTTTTGTTGTAATCTTATATTGCAGTTTTGTTTTAGATTTTGAATTTAGATCATTAAATCATTCAGTTAAAAAAAAAAAAGTTGATGGATTTAAGCATGGCTATATCATGTAAAAGTACAATTGCTTCCCTATTGTAAATGAACACCTTAAAAAAAGATTGGATTTCCTTTTTTTTACCTCTTTATATTTTTGTGGAAAAACTTGAGTGATTTAATTTTGATTATCGGTACACTTTTTCATACCAGTTTGCCCCCTGATGTTTGTTTAAACATAGATGTATGGTACTGTGGTCCACCAAATATCAATTATTCAGTAATAATTATAGATTTTACATGTCTAGAACACTTTTGTACGGCTTGTGTGCAATTATTTGTTTATTTAAAAACAACTTTGCTATTGTTTGTCGAATGTGTTCATGTTTTCATTTAGATTTTCAATCATGGATCGCTTGTCATTATTGGTTGATTTTTTGCTGTTGCTATGTAATGGTAGTGTTTGGTTTTAGCATTTTACTTCGGTATACGAGTCGACATACCAATTTTATTTGGTATCACAAGTTTTGTGTAAATAAAATCTAATATTGAATAATAATGATGAAATAAAAAGCTTCATTTTTAATGAAATTGTCACAAAATTGAACATTTAGAGGAAATTTTACCCGCTCACTGCGATTGTGTGTAATAAACAGAACAGAGTCTCACAATAATTCTATAATGTAGTAACCACGTGTGGTGGTCTAGCGATATAGTGTTCGACTCTCAAACAGAAAGTCCCAGTGTAGCAACCAATTCTTTCCCTGTCTAAAAATTTCCTTTTGGAAGCAAAGTTTCCCCCAAGAAAGAGTTAAAAGGGGAGATTTTTTCCCGCAGAAAATCTCAGCAAACAGGAAAGAATTGACTACTTCACAGCGTTTGATTCACCATATTGGATCATGCAATACTCGGTGACTGTTCCTTTTCCAAGCGCTAAGCAGACAAAGTGAAAGTCACAGGGACTTATTTTACAAAAAGTCTTTAAGTCCCAAATCCTAAGTCTTAGTCCTAATTATCACAAACCAATCGGTGATGCATTGCCATAGTAGTTAGGACTAAAAATTAGGATTTAGGATTTAGGACCTTTCATAAAACGTGAAACCAAGCTCTCGCGTCACAGCAGATATGGTACCTTATTGAACCCTCACTGTATTGGAATCGGCGCAAAGCATAGTTCAAAATATGTTGCACTTCACCTTCAGCTGTTGATATCTCCATATCAGTGAAAAACTCTTGGTGGGATGTAAAAAATATGTAATAATAATGTAAAACATGTAATATGTTTCAAAAGGTTAAGAAGTTCTTTTGTTCCTAACCAATTTATTGTTTCCCAAATCACCTCAAGGGTGATAAATATAGTATTATAATGTTTTCAAGATTTATCAAGGAATTGTAAGTATTTAAAAAAAAATTTTGTCAACAAAATTTGGAAGTTTTGTTTGTTTTCTATTGTTAGTAGTACAGTTACGTTTCTTTCATTTTGCGTTATTCAATTGCAGAGCGGCCCCGATCCATCACAAGTCAGTCATCCAGAAGAAGTCAGAAGTCGGACAGAAACCAGCAGACTCCTGTCAAATTACAAAAGCGGAAAGTGAATGTCTCCTTTTCCTCCAAATCGGACTTGTCAGATGAAGATGTCACTCCAAAGCCGACTCCGAATCAGAGTTTTAATGAGAGCAGAGAGCTGTTCTCTTCGGAAGAAGACACTCCGAGGGAGATTGTGAATGCACCTCTGGAAATAATCCAACAGCCTCAAGCAACGGTTAGTGTATCCAAGAGTGAAAATGTCATTAGACCCCCAACTCCAAGTGCCAAAAAAGAGCCTCCTAGACCACCCACACCAGGAATTAGGACTCCAAGGTCAGAAAGGTCAGAGAGGTCTGCTACACCAGTGAAGCAAAGAGACGTTCCCCGGTTAGAAATTGAAAAATCACTCGAAGAGCGTCCAAGATCCAGAAATGAGAGACCGAGATCGAGAGAGGAATTCAGACAAAAGGTACTGGAAGATAGGGCCGTAGGATCGGACAGTGACGATACAATACAGGAATCTGTGGCAACTGCTGCAACTCAGGGGTCACAGTCAAGGTGAGTGCTTTTTCACTGCAAACTAAAAAATATAGCACCTACATCAATATTGGCCAAGTGGTTTGAGCATCATGCTTTAAACCATAAAAGTAATCTCTAGTCAGCATGGGTTGAATGTATATCAGCATATTTCTCTTCCACTGTTAAAAATTGGCAGCCATTGTATATATGAAAAGCTTTTCAGTATGGGGTAAAACACTGCAATAATAAAAAAAAAGCCACAAAATTTATATGTGTTGCTCAATTTTCTGGCTTCTGTATAAAGGCATACAGGCTGTCATTTTGATAAAAAAAAATATATTACATATAGACCAGAACTTTGATTGAAAAGGTTAAAAGATATATTGCCCTAGAAGTTTAAACATATCATGTATACCGGTCCGGTATATTGCCTTGAATGAATGAAATATGCCAATGATTGATATTCCTGTCATCCATATAAAAATACAAATATATTTACTCACACATTATTCACATTCAATTTCTTTTAATTTTCAAATACAACAATATAACATTTTTTTTTTTTCAAACAGGGACTTTTTAAAAATATCTGTATAAAATGTCGAATATTTGAAACTATTAATACAAACAGAAGAAATCCATTTTAACAGCTTGTATGCCTTTAATTTCACTTTCAGAATCACTGCAGAAAAATGGACAAATATATGTTAAATTTGTTTTCTTAGATTATGCAAAGGGAGGTTATTTAATAGTGTCTCGTATTCTGTTGAAATGTTGGTTTTGGTGTTGAAATGTCGATGGCCAAGGTCAAGGTAGTAAGTCATGTTCTTTTGATATTTACAAAAGTCAATTTTTATTATTTTATCATGTTTTTTCCAGTGACAAATTCAAAATGCTACAAGATGAAATTGGACGGTTACGAGAGGCTTTCCACAATGCTACAAAACAACCACAACCCATCCCACAACCAATGCCACCAATGCAGCCACCTCAGCAGCCTCAAAATCAGGATCAATATTTCGATCCCACAGAAGATCCGTATGCATTTATGAGAGGACCCAGAAGGAGGGCTAATTCATTCTCAGGGGCAGCCGGTAGAGATTGGGACGAATGGTGGCGGCATCCTCTTACCCAGCAACAAGACGATATTCCGCTGGGATATGCGGCAGCTGATTCTTACAATCAAAATCGGCGGGCAAATCCTGATGCAGTGGCCGAGACTAGGAGTCGAAGGCGAATGAGAAGGCGATACAGAAAGCCTGTCAATGAAGATGGCACGACACAAAATAATTATGACTCGGATCAAGCACCGTCACAAGTGACAGCATCTAATGTCACAGATGAACGGTTGTTTAATTATTATGTGCCACAGTATTCTGCCGCACGAACACAAACTTCACAAGTGCCACAAGGATATTATCCACCTCAGGTCTCTGCGCCACGTCTGCAACATTATTCCTCACAACCAAATTTGTTACAAAATACTTCATTTCAAGCCGTGCCACAACCCCGTCCACAACCTCAACCGCAACAACAAAATGTGCCAACAAATTCTTATGCCACTCCAATTTCAGCGGGATATTCAAGATTACGCCCAGCAATGCAAAGTCCCCAGAGAAATAGACAAGTTTATTCATATGATGATCTTGATATGCAAGGTCATCAGCCCGTAGGATATATCATAACACAACCATCTCAAGGTGAAGGTCAGAGTCAAAGACCTCCACCGCCTATGTATGTTGAGAGGACTGCTGCATGTCCTCTATGTGGAGGTGCTGGGTACCACACACATGGGGACTCTATATATGAAGTTCCACCAGCAGAGCAGCCACCAGTGGCCTACCTCGTGGACAGGGCGCCTAGGTGAGAACAAAATTTTCTCTAATATTTGGATATGGTTGATACTACATGTACCATGTTTGAACTGAATTCTGTCAGTTCTTTATTTTTTTCATTTGTAAAATTGTGTACATTTTTGTGTGTTAAGAATGAATTGATGTGGCTACTGTAATATTTAGCTTGCCATTTATTCAGTCATCATTAATTATGTTCCAAGCATTCATACTTAAGTAAAGCCCCAAATTTTGTGAATTATATAAACCACTTATATCATCAGCATTTCCAATATCACATTGTATCCATTGCTACTGGCCGTGGACTATGAAATCAGTCAAAATTTGAATACTTTCACTTAGCTTCAGATAAACATTCTACAGATGTACAGATAACAGAATGTTCTTTAAAATGTAAATGAATGATGTATGTTTACAGTGGAGCCTGTCTTGTCCAGCCAAATTCAGAAAAATACTAAAAAAAAAAAACTCTTATGAGAGAGACCACATTTCAGTTGCAAATGTGGTGGTC
The DNA here is from genome assembly GCA_030159075.1 of Atrina japonica. Classification (NCBI taxonomy): domain Eukaryota; kingdom Metazoa; phylum Mollusca; class Bivalvia; order Pterioida; family Pinnidae; genus Atrina; species Atrina japonica. The sequence goes on from BROG01000149.1 coordinate 645,355, forward strand.
TTTTGAGACAAGTTCTTCTGTAATTCAGGCCAAACAAAGTGAAGTTTAAGACATTATTTCTTTAGACATCTACATTAATTTATTAATTTTTCTTATTTACAAAGTAGTAAATATTTTATAAATTATACATGTTGTTGATACCGTTATTCATCTTTTGTTTATAACTATTAAGCATATGCATTTGATTTAGTTTGGCTAGTTAATTAGGGGTCTTTGTTTTTGTTTGTTTTGTTTTTTGGGGGGGTTTGGCTTTTGTTTCTGAAATAGATTCTGATTTAAAGCTAGAGCCTCATGACATTTTTCAGAGTTCGAGTCCGACCAAGATCAAAATCAGCCAGTAGAGTGCGCCACTACTCTCCCGTTGGCAGGATACGATCTCGTTACTTAATACGAGATATAAGTACTGAAAGTTCAAGTACTGAGTCAGATGACGATATTATATATCGTCAAAGGTAATAATTTGTGTATAAGGCAATCTCAGGCCAGTAATTCCAAAGCCCGTCAAAATAGAATATGGCGTCTGACCACTCTGTCGAGATACCCGGATTTTGGGATTCCATCATTGTAACTCTGCACTCGTTTTTGACATTGATACATATTCCATTGAATATGGTGCAATTATTGGATATGATTTTCGTTGTTATAAGAGAGAACAGTGAAATTGATTAATATTGATTGGTTAAAAAAATTTCACTGTTGTAAAAATATAACTTAGATTTATTGCATGCACAGCTCTACAGAAAGGGTATCTTAACAGAGCTGTCAGATGCTAATATTCATCAAAATAACTTTCACCTGTATGTTAACATTTCTGTTCACAAGAGAAATAATTTGTCGGTTTATATCATTTTGCATGAGTGCTGTAATTAGAGGCAGCCCTGTGACTCTTTTTTTCTGACAGCGGAATTGCCAATACCCTGTCAGTTTTTGTGAAACAGTCATAGCCTGCAGGGATGAGAATTTTCCTCCAACTGGAGGAATTCCTCCTTTTTCAAATTTTTACTGCAATGTTAAATCTTTATTTTTGTAATTTATATGATTATTCTTCATCGTGTATTTATTGTAAATAATAACCCCATGAGTATAAATTTCCATGTCTACAATATTGTGCAGACAGTTTTGAAATTTGTCCATCACCTCAAAACACCTCTAGGGTATGTGTAACATTTAAGTTTGTGAATTTCATGCGTCTTCCCTCCCGCACCCTAGGGATCAGGGATTTTGTACACAGTGTCTGGGCTCAGATGACATGTGAGCTCCTTTTGGTTCATATTCATAATAATATCCTTCAACATCTTGAAATGAAGTTTCATTTGAATTTCATATCATCTTTGGGAAAAAAATGTCAATAATTCTTCTTTTTTCTTCCTTGTTATAGGAGCAGAACCTCTAGGCAAAGAACAAGAAGCCATAGAATGAGAAAGTACAGAAAGGTAAAACCGAATGTCAAGGTCGTAGACCAAGAGCTGTCTATAACCCTCGACGGTGACGTTATCTCTAACTCTACTGCTAACAATGTCTTCCCTGGAGACGCACTGCCACATTCTTCTGTTGTATCTCACACTGCACTGCCTAAATGTACGGTCCCAGCTGCCAACAGTTCTGTTATTAACACTCCTGTCTCAGCTGGCGACACTAGTCATGTTATGTTTGATGTTGTGAATAATGATACACCAATGGCTAATTACGACTCAACTTCTCACATGTATCCTGTCGAATATTATCAGGAAAATGGTGACGGGGTAGGTGTAACAACTGCATCCTGGGTAAATTGACCAATCAAAAATGCATCTAAAAAACAATAAATTCAAAATTATTACCATAACAAATGGATAGACTTGTACACTAAAAATTAACATGTTACATAATAAATTCTTTTAATTGTATTGTTTTCACTGGTGAAATCAATAGCATTGTTTTTTCAAGATAAATTCTGAACATGCAAATGTGTCACATTTAAGATTTGCATAAATTTCCATATGAAATTGATATGAAACAAGTTCCATGAATTGCATCAAATCATTTAGTATATCCTCGCTTTATGTAATCTTTTGCTGTGGTCTGGTTTAAAATGACAAGCTATTTGTTTTCAAAATATCAAAATTGAATTAATGAAACAAAAAAATTGTTTAAAGTAACAATTTCATATGAAAATATGACCAAAGGCGTTCTGCGTGTCAAATTATGAGTATACCACGAAATTCTTCAGTTGATAAGAGATAGCTCAAGATAAATTTTGACTTATTCTCTGTGGGACATCTCACATTAATTATTCAAACTTGTATATTTTTGATTGGTCAGTGTGTTTTTGTTGTTTACGAGTTTGTATTGTGTGTGCTAAGCCAGTTGATTTTTGTTTTTCAGAATTATTCAATGCCTGCTATCTTTACATACAAACTAGAACAGTAGTACAAAAATTGTATGAGTTGGTCAAATTGGCTTGTGAAAACTAATAGACAGTTGACTGCTTCATAGATTTCAGTTATGCTATTCTTGAAGAGAAAAAAAATATACAAGTTTAATCTATCATCAATAACTCTTATTGAGTTTTTTTTTTTTAGTTTTCTACACATTTAGGTCAAAATATTTAAATGAAGGTGAAAAAAGAAATTTTGTTTAGGTTTTTCACATTATCAAGGTGAGAATTTAGATACATTAAAAAGGGAGATGAAATCTCCAGTATAAACATAATTTCCAGAGTTCATATTTGACTCGGATATTTTGTTTTGAGCAGAATTTTGATAAATAAATGATAAGATAAATATAACTGTAGAAAAATTGCTGTTATGACAACAGGGTTAAAATTTTGACTTTACCTGTTGTTATGATAACAGGGTTAAAATTTTGACTTTACCTGTTGTTATGACAACAGGGTTAAAATTTTTGACTTTATATGTTGTTATGACAGCAAGGTAAAAATTTGGACTTTATATGTTGTTATGACAACAGGGATAAAATTAGGACTTTATATGTTGTTATGACAACAGGGTTAAAATATTGAATTTATCTGTTGTTATGACAACAGGGTTAACATTTGGACTTTATATGTTGTTATGACAACAGGGTTAAAATATTGACACTTTCAAATTTTTAATATGAGTTGAAGTACTAGAATAAAGCCTTAGAAATGACTGATGATATTGATATCTCAATTGATGAACTTGTGAGGAGTAGAGCAGGATCTTGCATGCATTATTAACTCTCACACTTTATCAGTTCATATATTACTTGTGTGGTTATCTATACTCCTGTGTGTATGCTTGTATTGGTTGTTGTTTTTTATCTTTTATGTAAACTATTTGCTAGATGACTGATAAATATTGTGAAATGTCTGCTAATTTTTTTTTAATCCTTTGTTTTATTAAGTAACTAGATGGTATGATCCATTCTGTTGTCCTAGACTAATCTATCGTGGTCGATCCAGGGTCAAATCAATGATCATTTATCACGATCAAAGTAATATAATTGTCTACAGGTAGTTTATGTACAACCTGGGATTGGCATCACAAAACTCTGTACATACTCAAGCTCAGCTCTTATTTCATGACATGTACAGTCAGATCTTGATAAACCGCCACCTTTTATTATTTAGAAATGATGGAAGTACAGTAAAACCTGCTTTAGTGACCACCTGTGTATAAAGATCCCCTGGTCATAAAGACCACTTTTGCTGTCCCCAATTGTGCCATTTGTGTTCAAATCAACCTCTATATAAAGACTCCCTATAAAGACAGGTTTTCTTGTATCCCTAAGGGGGTCTTTATATACAAGTTTCACTGTACAGTAAACTTTTGTTATAACGGCCAGGTTGGGCTCCAGTCAAATTGCTGTTATATCAAATTTCCAGGCTTGGCGCCAAAATAAGATTGCATGAACATCTTTGTTGTTATATCCCTATTAAATGGTAAACCTCAATTTAATATGATTGCATAAATGATACAAAATGACTTCAACAAATAAAATTGTTTTTATTTTTATTTTCATTCTATCAATTTAATGAATTATGGCGACAGTTTTTTTTCATTTTGGATGCTTTGCCTTTATATTAAGTCAATTTTACAGGTGAAATGCACATTTGTTGCCGAAAATAACTGCAGTGCCGGAAAGCAAATATGTTGTTACCGTATCTCCAACAGATTAACATGGATGTAAATTTGTTCCCATGAAATTTCTGTGTTATTATTATGATAATGGAGATGAATCAATTGGCAATAATTTAAGAATTGACTGTACTAGGCGACTTTATAGTTGTTTGTAAAACTTCTAGATTTGATTGAAAAGAAAACACATTATATGTTTATCATATATTTACTGTTTAACTCTTTAGTTCAAAACAAGTGTTCAACTTTAATTTTGTCTTTCTAAATTAATTCATATACCATTATTTTTCTTTCAGTCCCGTGAATTTGAAGATGCATTAAATGAATCGCTAAACTTGACGGAAGAAATAGATGCACTTACTCACAAGTGTATCGGTAAAGTATCCAGTGAACTAGCAAAATCAAAGAAAAAGAAAGACTTTGGATCTTCTTATTGGTAATGCGATTTTGGAGGTCAGAGGTCAAAGTTCAAATGGTACCATATGTATTAACTGCTGCCTGGTTTTACGGAACCAGTACGAAAAGAAGTAAAACAATCCCAGAATGGGGAGCACATATGAACCTCAATGTGATATTTGACAAGATAATGTTATGTAAACTGTGATAGATTCAGACCAAAGGGCAGATAATTCTTGATATTGCCGTTTTGTACCTTGAGAAGCTGCTTGTAATTTATGAAGAATTTTTCTCATATAGAAGTCATCACTTCACAAGTCCTCAGCTGAACTTAAATTTTGCATTTATTTTTTATTTATTCACTTTATAGATTTTTGGGGGAAGGTAAAGTGAAAATATGGGATACCAGTGTTGGCATTTCTGTATATTGTATCATATATATGTAAAGGATATACCATTTTAATTCTGTGTTATGACTTATACAGACCAATTAGCATTTTACATCTGTTCATTTTATTTTTTGTCATTCATTTTGGTCAAAACTGTAAAAAAAATATAAATTCAAACTTAGGTTATTTACAACGTAGTTTGAAATATACGTTGTGTACGTGATCTGTTTCAGTCTGTCCTTCAGTCATATTTGTATGTGTACATTGATAAGTACAACATGTATGTCTGGTTTGAATATAAAAAATTGTTAAAACTCTCTGCTAGGACATCTAGTGTACATACTCTAGTACTCCTACAAAATTGTACTTGAAATTATCTTTGAGTACTAAAAAGTCACTTCTATTTTAAGTACAGTTCTGGAGCCAAAAAGTACAATGTACATCTAAGTCACAAATTTGAGAGTCACTTTGTACTCAAGTATAACTGTGTACTCAAGTGCTTAAGTCATTTATGTAGTCAGGTAAACCTTTGTATATATGCTTGTGAAATCCTAAGTATATTTAAGTATAGCTTAATATACATATAAGCATGTGAGCCACAAGTTCAAAGGTCATATATATATATTCTCAAGTATAATTGTGTTGGGAGTCACATGCATATTAAGTATAGTTGGAAAAGCATACTCGAGTGCATATGTGATGTATATTCTAGTTGAGTACACAACCTGCAAAAGTGCATGGGTCATTAGTGTATTTACAATGTAAGTGTAAGAGTCATGTATACAAAATATGTGTACTCAAGTATATAAAAGATAGCTAAACTTTTGTGTAGGAGTCAAATGTGTACTCGAGTATATAAAAGCTAGCTAAACTTTTGTGTAAGAGTCAAATGTGTACTCGAGTATATAAAAGCTAGCTAAACTTTTGTGTAAGAGTCAAATGTGTACTCGAGTATATAAAAGCTAGCTAAACTTTTGTGTAAGAGTCAAATGTGTACTCGAGTATATAAAAGCTAGCTAAACTTTTGTGTAAGAGTCAAATGTGTACTCGAGTATATAAAAGCTAGCTAAACTTTTGTGTAGGAGTCAAATGTGTACTCAAGTATATAAAAGATAGCTAAACTTTTGTGTAGGAGTCAAGTATATAAAAGCTAGCTAAACTTTGGTGTAGGAGTCAAATGTGTACTCAAGTATAATGCTGTTTTTATTAAGTAGTCAATTTTATACTGAGGTAATTTGTATTACACAAGTTTATATGTTTACATAAATGCGAGTCATTTGTATATTACAGAATAGTGATGTACTCATGTGCAGGAGTCATATATGTACTCGAATATAATGGTGTACTCAAATGTGCAGTCGTCCAGTATGACTATTCGCACAAATGTCAAGGTCATTTCTGCATTCAAGCATACCTCTGTACATACTCTTTGTATTTATACATATACACTAGTAACTTATTGTTGGCTGGCGTACACATCAATCATGTACAATAGGTGTTGGACAAGGTGGGGTTGTGGGCGTGTTCTTGTAAATATCATATGTCATATGTACACATACAGTGTATGCAATAAGTCACAAAGAAATGAACTTCAGCCGCACAAGGTATTAAAAACTACTAGCAGTTGCTATGGCAATATAAATTGACGTACATTGCAAGATGTAGATCTGGTATATCATACATATAAGCTTTTTCAGTTCTGTGATAACTTTTTGACTTTTTTTCACTTGTCTTTCTTTTTTATTTTTATATTTCTATATCTCATTTGCAGCCATATTGTCCATACAGATTTTTTTCCCCGTATTATTAAGTGTTGTTTATTACACCTATAAGTACAGGAAACTTGAGTTTTTAGGTCATCTGATTTACTTATGTGATTTTCTGTGATCAGTTGTTGTGCTGCTGTGCATTGCCCATAAGCATGGGAATGGTTTAAACATCTTCTCAAATCACTTGTTCAATTTTAGTACATAGCATCTTAACTCATCAACCCCTGTGGTCACATTTAGACTCACCCAAATCAATAAATGGTATGGTCTATTGTTATAATTTAATTAAGAGTAATCAGAATATTATCGAATGTAAATTATTGTAGAACTTAGATTTTAAATTATATATGTCATTACTCCCGAATTCTGATAGTAGACTCTACCTTCCTTTATAATGGATGAGTCCAGATGTGGCTACATGGGTTGATGAGTTTTACATAGGATTAACATAAATTGTGAAGTTCATGACCCCTGATCTAGGTTTGAAGACAATATAGGGAATCTGATAAGGCTGTTTTTGGACTCTTAAGTTTCAACCAATCTTTCTGTAAATATTTTGCCCCCTATCAGCGAAAATGGGGGTTAGTGAATTTGGTTAAGGATTTGTTTGATTTTTGCGTTTGTTCGTTTTTCACTTGATGAAAGTTCTACAGGATGTCCTCACAAATAAGGTCTGAAAGACGTTCTTATTATATATGAATCAGGTCTGTAAAGAGAAATTCTTAGGACCAGGTTTGAATGATATGTCCTTTCAAGCCAGGTCTGAAAGGTGATCTTATAAACAAGGTACATAAAGAGAAATCCTTATATGAACCAGTTTTGAATGATGTCCTGACAAAAGAGATATCCTTTTGAACCAGGTTTAATTGATGTCCTTACAAACCAGGTCTGAAAGGTGTCCATATAAATCAGTAAAGAGAAATCCTTATGTACAATATGCATGGCTGTATAGAAAGATTTATCATAAATTGGGATATTTTGGTCATTGTTTAACTTTGGCCAATTTGGCCACCCTATTAAAATGGCCAAAATTAAACTGTCCAAAATATGTACACGTTCGATGGCTGGAAAATCTGGATCTGTTTCTAACATTAACCCAAAATTATTTCTAATGTTAACTTTCATAGCTAAATTTGCATCGGCGGTCGCTGGTCATAGAGAGCAAGTGGTCACTATATAGGGTAAAGAAATATAGGATTTAAACAAAGGGAATATTGAAAATGGTCACTAAAGACAGATAGACCAATGGCCAAAATTTAACTGGCCAAAATAATCCTTCATTTGATGACCACAGTGGCCAATGTCAAATTTTTGATACCCAATTTATGGTACTTACAAACCAGGACGCAGGATTATAATCCACTTGACTTGAAGCTGTTTGTATAGACTTATAGACTTGCTTTGGGGTCTAACATTGTCCCAGGTCTTTCGGGACTGTCTCCACACGTAAACTTTCTGTAAGGATTTTGAGAAGCAAATCTCAAACGTGATCTCTTTCCTTGTGAACCAGACTTGGGGGGGGGGGGAGGTTGGTTCCTGAAAAAAAAAGACTTATTCATTGATAGGATTTAATAAATGTTTTATTTTTTTATTGATTTTCTGTTTTTTATTGAACTATATTTTTTCTTGAATTAAATATTTCTTTTTTCAAGCATATTTTAATTGTCAATATGAAATCCGTCCCGTAGGTATAGGCTTGTATATCTAATCAAATTTTCCGTCCATTTCTTTACCTTACAATTTAATTATACGTCTATTCAGCTGTGATTTTTATAAATGCATGTCTTTTTTTTCTTTATTTCTTATATTTTTTACATCAGATTTTACACATTCCGTAAATTGAAAGAAACATTCTAGTACATATATATATATATATAACCAATGTCTTGTACATTTACAAACAACGTTATTTATGTGACCATTTGTAAGTTAAAGTTAAAATTTAAAATGAACAAAGTATATAGGGATCTACGAATTCTGAACAAATATACTACTTGTCCCATTTTTAAATATGAACATTGTATTTTTATACTTTTTTTTACAATATATTGTAATATTACGTTGTACAGGTGTGATATAATAATCTGTCATTTATATACCTGTATTTATTTTGTGCTACTTTTATAGAATCTGTGATATTATTTGTTTCACTTGCCCATTTTCTATAATCACATACCTACCTTAAATTACCATATAATTGTGTCATAGTGTAACCTTGACCTTTTATTTTGTATATATATATATATATATATATATATATATATATATATATATATATATATATATATATATATATATATGTCACTACTCTATATTTATCTGTTGAACAAAACACAAAAATTGTTATACATTGAAAGAAAAATGAAAAGCAAAATATATTTGCATTTATATATAAATATATATTTATAGCATTTGTTACAGTACAATGTATATATGTATGTGTATATATATATATGTATATATATTATATATATATATATATATACACACAAACTCAGTATTTATCGTAAAATTTTGTACAAAATTTTGTTATATTACCATAATTGTATATGTCAGGTCAGTAAAACTGTGTGCTGACTGTGACACAAGTCCGTACAGTTTATAATATCATATGTTGGGTCACCATACACTTATATTGACTGCAACAGTGAATCTCTGACTTTAGATCATTGTAATATTTAATGTGTTTTATTTGTTAACTTGTCCACCCCTAAAGATGCAGTTGAACTCTTCTATGTCATTGATGTAAAGTAGAGTCTATTGTTTTTAGGGATGTACAAGTTAAATATAATACAGACTACAACATTTCATTTTAACTTGTATCAATGTACTTTCTGTAAAGTCAATATATTGTTATGCTGACTGCAGGAGTTATATATGTAAGATTTGTAACATTGGAGATATGTTGAATAAATTCTGATATGGACTCAAGCGTCAACTTGTTTGTCATGGTGCATACACCGGGGGCTTACCATTGTTGGTGAACACACCAGTACTCAATCAGTGTTCCGGAAGTCAAACATAAACATGACCGAGTTGCAAAATGTTATTCTTTATCCTAAAAAGTCCTTATTTTTTGTTTCTGATCAGTTTCAGAGCCATTGTTTGAAAACTTTGCTTCTTAAAGTCAAAGTCATAAATTCAGTCTTTTGGCAGTGTCTGAAACGATAATACTGTTGAATCATGGGAAGGAATCCAGGTGCCAGTCCATCCATGAAGGACACCTTACCATTGGTGGAACTAAATGATCTGTTCCCGCCAATGGTACAGCCTCACCAGTTTATAATACAGTGGCATGCAAAATTGAGACATGGGCTCCATAAAACTATCTGATATTTATATTCTTAACTCATCATCCCTAAAGACACATTTGGACTTGTCTAAGCCATTGATTTACAGAAGAGTCCATTTTTTCAGGGGTTGATGAGTTAACTTGGCCAATCAGATTTCAGGATGAACATGACGGCATGGCTGTTGGTCAATGTCAGAGGGCAGCAACTATGCATCTTAATACAGGTTTTGATATCTTCTTCTTTTCACAAAATTCAAATTTGTCTCCACAAATTAACCAACAAATGTCAATTCCTGGACATGTGCAAAGTAAAAATGAAGTACCAATGAGATATTGAAACTCCAGTCCATTAGAATATGACAAACTGGATATACAAGTGATCTCAACACGAAGAAGAATTCAGAGACCAAACAGGATGGGACCAGTGGTCCAGTTGGAGTCAGTGTCCCCTCTCAGCATGCTACAACCGTCACAAATGTTATATGGAAACCTCTGCCCTGGAGTTGGATGAAAGCTCCTGAAAGTTTGGTGAAAATTTCAACAGTTTAAGATCTGATTGGCAAAAAGGAGTCACTGTTTATGGTCAAATTGTTTAACTGACAAACCCTTGCAGTCACATTTAGACTCACCCATATTACCTTATAAATACATGTGGTATAGTCTACTATCATAATTCAGGAGTGAATACATTCATATTCCATGTAAAATTATCATAAAATTTTTATTCTAAATCAAACACCCCTGAATTCTGACAGTGGACTTAACCATTCTTTGAAATGGGCAGGTCCAATAGTGACTTCAGGGGTTGATGAGTTAACAAGATTTCTGTATCAAGATGATCCTACTTTCCCAGTAAAACAAATCTCAACTCTGTTTACAAGTTACTGTACCTACAATACCTTGACTTGGTGAATTTCAGTTTTCTGGACTTAAAAAATATTGAATTCCATCTCCAATCATTTCACAAGATATGCTGAAATGACACCAATGCCCTTTCTGGCATTTTCAAATTAATATGTCGATGCCGAAATAATGAGCAGAAACTGAATTTCTTTCCAAGTCCAATGTGGTAATGTAGCTTAGCCAAAACATTATTAGGTCGCCTGAGACAAAGTCTTGTGGTGACCTATTCTAATCGCCTTTTGTACATTGTCATCCATAATCCATCGTGCATCAATAAACAATTTACATTTTCGACTTCTTCTTTGAAACCACTGAAGGGATTTTGACGAAACTTTACAGGATGCAAGTACTCAGGATTCTTTACCAAGTTTGTAGTTTTCAGCCAGATCGGCCAAGGGGTGGATCCAGGGTGAGGCAAAAGTGTTTCAAGGGGTACCCCTCTTTAAAAATCTTCTACTCCAGAACCGCTGCATGAATTGAAAAACGGATTGTTTTTGAGTTATCTACATGGATGTTTAACTCAAGTTTGTAATTTTCATAGAAATCGGAATGTTAATTTTTGACACGTTTTGAGGTCATTTCAGACTTTGTCATTTTCATTCATTTTTGCATGATTTCCTCAATTATCTCCCTTTGTATTCACTTTGCTGTATTCATTTAATGTGTTTTACTTGTAGTTAGGTGAAATAATGTTGTTGAGCAGTAATTTTTTGTAACTTTATTTTTAGAAATCTTTATGAATTTTTTTAAAAATCCAAAAAAGATTGGGGTGCATTTTTCACACAATCAGCTTTTGTTTCAAAACCACTAATGAAATTTTGATGAAACTTTACAGGAAGCAATTACTCAAGATTCTTTACCAAGTGTGTAGTTGTCAGCCTGATTGGCCCAGGGATGGATCCAAGGTGAGGCAAAAGAGGCCTCAGGGGGTACCCCTCTTTAAAAATCTTCTCCTCCAGAACCGTTGAATGAATCATCTCCTATTGTATTCACTCCGGTGCATTCATTTAATGTGTTTTACTTGTAATTAGGTGAAGAAATAATGTTGAGTAATAATTTTGCGTAAATTTAATTTTTAGAGTTTTTTATGAATTTTTTAAGACTGCAAAAAAGAGGGGAGGGGTGTGTCAGCTTCTGTTTCAAAACCACTGAAGTGATTTTGATGTAACATTACAGTAAGCAAGTACTTAAGATTCTTTACAAAGGGGGTAGTTTTCAGCCTGATCGGCCCAGGGTAGATCCAGGGTCGGGCAAAAGAGGCCTCGGGGGTACCCCTCTTTAAAAATCTTCTACTCCAGAACAGCTGCATGAATTGAAAAATGGATTGTTTCGGAGTGATCTACATGGATGTATGAGTCAAGTTTGTTTTTTTTTCCCATAGATTTTGGAAAACTTTTAACACATTTTTTAGGCCTTTTCATTTTCATATGATTTCCTCAATTATCTCCCTTTGTATTCACTTTGATGCATTCATTTAATGTGTTTTACTTGTAATTAGGTGAAGAAGTGAAAAAAATGGGTGGGGTGTTGCATTTTTCACATTTTCAGCTTTTGTTTCAAAACCACTTACGGGATTTTGACGAAGCTTTACAGGAAGCAAGTACTCAAGATCCTTTTACCAAGTATGTAGTTTTTGGTCAGATCCAGAACCACTGCATGAATTGAAAAACGGATTGTTTCTAAGTGCTCTACATGGATGTATATTTTCATAGAAATTGGAATATTAATTTTTGATGCATTTTTAAGGTCTTTTCAGACTTTGTCATTTTCATTCATTTTTGTATGATTTCTTCAATTATCTCCCCTTGTATTCACTATGATGCATTCATTTCATGTTTTACCAGTAATTTGGTGAAGGAATGTTTTTGTGCAAGAATTTTGTGAAAGTCAATTTTTTTTTATCCTGTATTGTTTAAAATCATGTCTTTCCTTTCATGACACTAAAAACTACTTCCCCTGATAACCCATGTTTAGTAAAACCTGTATATAGGGGCCACCCAAGGGACCAGAAAATACTGACCTTTATGTGCAGGTGACCCTTATACACAGGTTTAATTTAGTTGAAGTATGCAGTCAAGGGACTTAAAAAAACTGGCCTTTATAAACAGGTTATCCTTATATAGAGGTGGCCGCTATAGCAGGTTTTACTGTATTTAAAATTGACCCGTTGCCATATAGGACCTTTTGGCAAACTTTTCCATTGTGACGTGGCCCATCAAGTCAAAAACGCACATGGGCAGTCATGTGTCGGACACTTGGTGGTAGGTCAATTGCTTACCTCAGGTGACCATCATGGCCCATGGGCCTCTTGTTTACTGGAACCAACTAGTTGAAGTGCGTCTCCTCTTAATACTAATAATTTCAATTTAATATATCCATGTATGGGACGTTTTCTCCTGTATGACACCTGATCCCACTTTTGGGATTTCAGAGTCCATGTTCACCAAATTTCTTACTCTTCTGATCCTCCTGAAGATTAATATTTTGGTATGTGCATTACCTTAGATGAATCTAAAAGATGTACTACCCACTGCGGTACCTGGTCCAATATACCTAGTTGCAATTACATTACTTTTAGGAGCCAGCCTGGCTCAGTCAGTAGCGCTCTCAACTCTTGATCGCGAGTTCCAGTCCAGCCTGCGGGAAGTTGGTTTCCTGTCCTTCGGACTGAGACAGTACAATAGGTGTCGGCACGTTAAAGAACCCTCACTACTCAATGGCCGCAAGTGCCGAGCATAAGCCAAAATTTGAGCCCTTCACCAGCATTTAAGGGGTTTAAAGGGGAATTAGCTGTTTTTAGCGGGTGTTTTTTCTACTTACTAGTACTTGATGTACAATAACAAATAAGAGCTATACACAGGCAAAAAATAATCTTATATTCCTATATAATTTGTAGGTTTCTCAAGCAATTTTCACAAAATATATAGGAATTTAAGAATTTTTATGCTTGTATATATCTTTTTTTTCGTTATTAAGATCCCCCCCCCCCCCAAATACCCACAGCTAATGAATGCCCCTTAAACAATACAAATAACCAAAAAGTCTGCACACGTTTTATATTGTTTTTACAAGAAACTCAGAAAATCTTGACCGTACAGCAGCACTTTTTCATCCAAATGCCCCTCTATTTTGTGGTGCAATTTTTATAAGAATGCAATTAATAATTTTATTTTCTCCAGTAAAAAAAGAAACATTATCTGATAGATAAAAAAATATAAATATTTCTAAAATTCTGTTAAAGAGCTATTTTACAGCATCAGACATTTCCACAATCTAGCTCATCAACACCTGAAAAACAATGGACTCTTCTGTAAATCAAAGACTTAGACCAGTCGAAATGTGTCTTAGGGGGTGAATGACTTAAAAACCAATCTCTCATTATTCCTGTTTTCCGATATGTCCTGACAGTCTGCAGAATTCATTTACAGCATCTTTGCTGATTCAATAACACTCAAGGCTAATAAAGGAACTTTCTACTTCCCGATTTTAAGTGTTCAGTGTTGTTTATAATGTTTACATCTCTTTACCATTCAATAAATTTACAAGATTTTATATGCCGTATTTTCATTAGTCGAACAAGACACAACCACGAGGTCACTTGCAGATGACCCCATACAGATTTCATTAGGTCCTCTATGTGACATATCAGAAAACGGGAGCAATGAGAGACTGGTTTTTATCATGACCAACAATTCCCATACAGGTTCACGAGAAAAAAACAAATGACTGAGTAGCCTTTATACAATTTATTTTAAATCTTCAGAAAGTCTTTATTTAGCTTTACGGCCACCAGATTTCCTGACGACGACTGGCTTCTGACTTTTAAGAAGAGCACTGGCACGTCTTACTGCAGCCTGTTTTAAAAGAAACACAGAAAATTTAATATTTGGTGTGCTTTTGAAATTCAAAAAAATAGAAAGTTGGGGTCAGCAATTTTAGATGGGTCATTTGGGTCACTTCATACAACCATTCTGTGATCTCTAGCTCATTGAACCCTGAAAAACAATGGACTCTCATGCATATCAATGTCTTAGCCCAGTCCAAATGTGTGTTTAGGGGTCAACGAGTTAAAATGATGATACATAGGACCTAATACCCTGGACTTACGGATACAAGCATTATGACTGATAAAACCTATGCTAACCAAATTTACTATTTCTCAAATGTTTAAATTAGAAATCTGTCTTGAAAATTTGGAAAAAAAACAAAACAAACAAAACATGAATTTTGACTGGGAATATAGCCAAGCTCAGCTATAGATTAAAAAGCAACAAAGACCTGGTCTGTCAAATATATGATGAATGAATATCACAATGATCTCATTTCTGGAAGTTTTAAAGAAAATTTGGAATTCTCAAATTTTAGCCCAAAACCCACCATGACAAGAAATGCCCAATAGTTGGGATCTGGAACTCCTACCCAGATTTCAGTGTCAAGTCAATCAGAGTGAATAAAACTAACCATTTTTAAGTCCTTCCTGTATCGGTTATTGCGGACCACTTTTCTGATTGTAGCCAGAGTTCTCCTAGAATCTTTCTTCAATTCTGTTTTTGTAAAGGCTTTTACTGGTTTTCTCCAGCCTGTAACACAAATATTGATAATGAGTCAAAATACATAAAATCACAACCATGAAAATATCATCTAATTAATTGGGACCAGGTTGCACACCAGAAGTTGACAAAAATACCCCAAAGTCAAGGGGAGAGAACTCTTACTTAAGAAAATCAGGAGCAGTTAGTCAAATTTAAATTGTAGTTAACCAATTTTAAACCCATAGGCTAACCATAGATTAAACAATGTATTGTGGAACTTTTGTTCATTTGTGTTCATTTGCTTACTCTTTTCATTTAGAAAACGTTTTTTTCATTTGTTTTTTTAATTATTCAGTCAATGCAATGCCCACACTGATACATAGGGGAAAAAAGAAAAAGAAAATGTCAAAGAAAAGGATTTTGCAATATAATTTCCATATCTATTCTTATGACAGATGGTGGCATATTCTTTTCTTTCACAGGTATGGTAAACAGTAAAGTCTACAATCCATACCAAAATAAATGCACACAAATGCTTCCTAGGTTCGAGTAAATTAGACATTTGTTTAAAAATGTACCCTTTGTCATTTGATGTACCAACTATTTAGGTTTGTTTATGAACAGATTTCATTTCAAATCCCAAAATTTGTAGGTACTGATTTATAAATCATGCATACAGAATTTGAAAGTCCTTTTTGGGGCCACTATGGGTCCTAGCCCTGTTTACATTCCTAAACTTAATGCAGCTTCACATGGGAATACTACCTGTCAAGTTTGGTTGAAATTGGCCCATTGATTCTTGAGAAGAAGTCGAAAATTTGTTAAAGTTAACAATAGATGACGACAAACAAAATATGATAGCAATTAGCTCAGGTGACCTAAGAATATATTTACCTGTTGTGTTTCTTGTGACAAGGACCACACCCTTTCCATCCTTGGCTGGTTCTACACCAACAGTCTTACGGTGAACAAGACCATTGTATCGGAACGAGTTCTTTGATTTCAAGTTGTTAGGTTCCTGTTCAAATCAAAACAAAATGATCTTTTTAACAATATCATTCTTATTCTGTGCAACAACAGGACATTATTCTGTGAATAATCCCGACACAAGGCTCATCACAACATCAAATTTCCATAGAGAATTCTTTCCCCCTCAGAAAAAAAAAATGACCAGGGCAATGATGGACCATATCAAAACCTCCCATTGAATTATCTTGTATATGTAAATGCTCTCAAAACCCCAAAAGACTTAATTTCTACTTCAGTCATGATAGGGAAACTAGGCTAGAATATAATAATTTCTCACTTCTAGTGTGACCAGACCGGAGTCACTGACCTACATGTACCACACCAAAAAATATATAAACTGTTGAGTCCTGTAAGTGTTATTTATAGAATGCATGTCTGATTTTTAACCCAATTTTAAATATTACCGATTGTTTTAGATATTTCATTATTTTAGTAACTTTCATTATTCCAATTACTCGCAGATAAGAGTCCCTTTCTAAGTATTCCTCCTAAACTTGTAAGATGATGTCAAAACAACTCCTAAACTTGTAAGATGATGTCAAAACAACTCCTAAACTAAGTGCATGTAAATATACATGTATCCACTTTGTCAACATCATCAACCCTCGAGACATCAGTTGACTGAAACTGGATATTTAGGTTATGTCCTTTGTTCCCAAGAGGGTGGAAGGGTAGGTTGGGTCCATTGTTCTCAAGAGGGTGGAAGGGTATATATATTCATAACTTTCCCAAGTCTGTTAATTCACAGTGTACTTACCCTACTGAATGTCTGCTTATTTCCTTTGAGGAGAAAACAGGAATTATTCCTAATGATGAGCCACTGTAGGTCGGCAGACATTTTGGCTGATACAACACTATTGAAATAAAAACAAAAAAATCATTAAGTCAAGATCTTGATTTGTATATCTTTTTGTTAACATTAATAATGCTGCATCTCCTTTTGATATTTCCTATAATTAATATTTGATTGATATCTTGTAAAATCTAAATGCAAAAAAAATTTATTACATCAAAAACGAAAATATAGCTACCGACAATTGGTTATGGCTAATGGTTGCAAGGACGTTTTTGATTTTTTTTTAAAAATAGAGTTTTTATGCCATATTCACTAATTATTCAGTTATATGGTTGCGTCCAGTTTTTGATTGAGGAGTTACAATGTACCCAGGAAGAGACCACAGGCCTTACACAAGAAATCAGGACGACGTTCTCACAAAATCAGCTTAGGTCTTCCAGGACTAAATCAGTACTAACCAGTGGCCAGATAAATCATGGTTTAAAGCACAATATTCGGACCACATGGCCACAGAGGCCCTTCTGGTCTCTGTTGACCCCAAACTGGTGAATTAAGTGCATGTATGTCACACACTCACACATAACCTTTTCCCATTAATCGTTAAAGGGACATTTGCTGTGTTTACACACAAAAAAAAATTATTTCAATTTTTTCTACTTGTACTTGACGTACAATAACAAGAGCTATACAGAGGCATAAACAATCCGATATTTCTATATATTTTGTGAAAATAAGGTCAGGTCCAGTGTGATATTTATATACGAATAGTAAGGTTGAGTTAATCAATTGCAATTGTAAAAGTGCCAACCTGGGTTTTTCAAGCAATTTTCACAAAATGTATATAGGAATATAAGAATTTTTATCCCTGTGTATA
This sequence comes from Atrina japonica, assembly GCA_030159075.1. Taxonomy (NCBI): domain Eukaryota; kingdom Metazoa; phylum Mollusca; class Bivalvia; order Pterioida; family Pinnidae; genus Atrina; species Atrina japonica. Next base: position 663,435 of record BROG01000149.1, read on the forward strand.
TCTCCTTTTTGTTATCATATTTCAATATAAGTAGTAAAAATAGATGGTCCGTCGCGAAGTTTTAATTTGGGTCAAAATTAGGCCACAGCAACCAGCATCCCCTGCATTGTTGAGTAATGACTCTAGACAAAGTGCACGTGAAGTTTCATGGCTGTAGCTTCAATAGTTACAACTGCAACGATGAAGGTATTTTACTATTTTTATTTTCTGTCTCCTCCGTGACAGAAAAATATAAATTGTTAAATACCTTCTTCATTGCAGCTGTAACTATAGGCCGAACTTTCTGCCCCGATTTTAAGCGATTTGTTTGTTTGTTGTAAAATCAGGGACATAAGTCCTCCCCTATACTTTCTTCGTAGCAAGATACTGTGACATTTTCACAGCAGTTTATCGATCGTTTTAACCATCTATTTCTTATCGCCAACGTCCGATATTTGTTGATACGCTTACCTGATCTTTTACATTTATAAACTCATCATCACTAAGTTGTGACTTGAAACAATTCCATTCATAAAAGACGTGAATTCAAGCTACCCATATTTATTTACATGTCGTCCCGTTTTTCATCTTGAACATAAGAATATCTTAAGATGTTTGCTGATTGGTTGATCAAAAATGTATATTCATTATTATCATAAAGTTAACCAATCAAGGAATGTCTTAGATTTTCTTATGTTCAAAATGGAGACAGACAACGTGAATACAAAAAACGATAGGTAGCTAGAATAAACATCTCATAGATATGGAATTATATCATGTCACAACTTAGTGACGATGGATTTATAAATCTAAAAGATCAAGTAAGCATATCAACAAATATCAGACACCAGCAAGTAGAAATAGATGGTTAAAACGATCACTAAACTGCTGTGAAAATGTCACAGCATCTTGTTACGAAGAAAGTAAATGGGAGGACTTCTGAACCCGATTTTATCAACAACAACAAAAAAAAAAATCACTTAAAATCAGGGCAGAAAGTTCGGCCTACTGTACTTATAGCTGCAGTACTTTGCCCTCAATGAACTATTGTTCGTGTAAATCAGCATAACCGCACACGAATCTTAATTTTACCGTTTATTTCATATCTGTTATGTTAATCTATTATGTCATGCAAAATTACATTGTAATTGTTCTGCCTCAATGGGGCATCTTGATTGGTAAATAAAACATTTGTATTTAGTCATACTGCCAGTACTAGTTTCACATTGGAAAGATTCCTTTTCATCATGAACAAGATGAAAATTTATTTGAACCAAGGATGTATGACCAATGACTAAAAATTAATTTCTCCCGATTGTATCAGAGAAACCGATAGCTGGAACTTAGTCCGGGAATGGTTTGTTGAGATCTTACCATTCTTGACACAGTTGCACAATACGTTGTTAAATTTAACTTGACGTTAAACCAATAGGCTAACTTTAAATTAAATTTAATATTGTTTTGTGCAACTGGGTCCTTAAGTCTTGCATAGTTTATAAAAATTCACACCACCCCCCTTTCCCCATACCCCGACTATATTCCGAAGATATGCTCAATGATTTCAAGGATTTATTGACATTTAATGAGACAGATATGAAATTCAATTGTTTTGGATATGAAAAATCATATTTTACATAAACACTGAACGTTATAATGAGTGGAAACGAAATTATATTCGCTTTGCCAGCAAACATGCGTTTTTCTACACTCACATGCGTTGAAAAAGAGACTGTTTCCGGCGAATTTTTGTTTGAAATTATTCCGCAGAATTGTGTTAATTTAAAAAAGACGTGAATAGAGCGATAATTACGGATCATCATAAATTACATAAATAATAAAATAAAGAGAACGAGTTTTCTTTAAATATTTAGATTAAGTGCAATTAACAACAAGAATTACGTTTGTGGGGATTATTTAGTGTGACACGGCGGAAGTGTAATTGATAGACTGGTTTCCTAATTTGAGTAAAACCATCGCCGGCTCGCATAAAAGAAGATGAACAAAATTATTCAAATACTAAAAATGGCAAATATTTCATAAATATTTTTTCTCACTAAAATACGTCTGTCTTTCATGAAAAAGGTTGGCTCCACTGATTCTGGTACGGGTTTGGCATCGTCATTAATTGTAAGATGCGTTTCGAGCTTGTCGACACTCGTTCTTAATTAATTCGATATAAATTCCTTACATATGTTGCACAAGAACAATTATTCAAATAATCCCCCAAAATTATCAAAAGGCGAGTATTCGATTACAGAATTATCATTCAATCCATGAATTTGGTAAAAACAAATAATAATCCAGAACCCTCCCCAATTCCTCATGCATTTCTTCTTGTTATGTTTGCCGGCTCGGAAACTAAATTCATAGTGGGGAATTAATCAGTCTGTCAATAGACCATTTTCGAGTTCTTACGTAATCCGTTTTTGGATCCTTATTTTTCATGCGCCGATTCAACTTCGTTAGCCCTAGCGATTTCCGGTTTGTGTCTTTGCAGTGATCAGGAAATAAAGTACAGTTATATCTGAAGGGCAAATTATTGTCACTAGTCTATTTATGTCAAAAACAAATTTACGTTAACGTCTACACTCTATACCAAACATGGAATATTTTGACATTTTTATTATTCGCCGCCAGGAGGCGGCGAATATATTTCAAATTAAGTTAGGAAGTAGTATATGGAAGGAGCTGTTAGTTTCTTTGAACGCGGAAGTAATGACGTAGTAATTTTATTTGAGGCAAAAACGCTATTAAATTTCAGATATGAAAGTGATGTTGGTTTGTTTCATAAATAATCAGCATCTAAATTTTTTTTAATGCAATTAAGGTATAATACCGCGATTTGTATTTTTGAAATATAACGATAAGTGGGAGACATTAGTCGAAATGATGGGAGCAATCATTACATTATTGCTTTTGATTTTGATAAGAGCATGATATCCTATTATATAAGTTTAGTGGACGACGGAAATGTGGAACAAAATGTTTTTTATCATTTAAAATGATTTCGTTTGTGCAAAACGGAATAAATATAACACCGAAAACGAAATGTGTCGTATGAAATATTGATGATTGGGAGAACAACAAAGTGAAAACGGGTCGGACGATTTACTGAAACAGACCTTAATTACCGAAGCACACCATTTTTACTTTTATTTCGACATAAAAACTGTAGTACATGTTAAAGTCTACATATAATAAAATGTTACTTTTAACACGAGTTTTGTGTAATAGTGGATTAAGTCAGAATTATCATGTTAAACAAGATCGAACCACTCTAGCCGGCTAGACCAACAATGAACGAAACAGACTGGAATATGGACTTGTTTTAAAAAAAAAAAATTCTGAATTATTCCATAAATGTTTTTCTAAATCACGTTTTATATTCTTGATATATACTAATATTTAATACATTTTCTTAAAAAAAAAATCCAAGTTCTTCACCATTGTTGACAACCATTATGCAGAACAGTGAAAATTACTGCAACTGTCATTTTGTAAACTTTTACATATATAGACATTGCTACATCGCTGATGTCAATTGCTATATAAACACTACTAAAATGAATGATTACACTGGATGAATTTGACTAGGAACATGATGACCACTCCATTTCTCACTACTGTCTGTGAACTTGGTGTTAGTTGACGAGAAATCGCCGTTAAATTAGTTCTGTTGACTCTATTTTCACAAAAATGTTATCTGGTGGGACTTTTTGTCGTAATAGATATTAAGTAACTGAAAGCTTGCATTCATTTATTCCCAAACTTCCTTTGAAATACCTTTGGCGGCGAATTGATGCTCTGCATCAAATTTTTCTTGTTTATTGTATGAAATCGAGCATTTTATTTCTTGATCGAGGCAAATACACATACCGGAAATAGCTTGGGCTAACAAAGTTGAAGCGGCGCAAGAAAAATCCGGATCCAAAAACGGATTTCGAAAGAACTCGAAAATGGTCTATTCCAATGGTTCAAGAGTGAGATAAAAAAAAAGATATGGAAACTAGATAATAGTCTTTCAGGAGCTTATTCTGTATTTTTTAATATAAATTTCCAAAAAGTGACTGTCCAAATTTAATGTTTGAAAGTCTAAAAAATGGCTTCTTTTTTAGGTTAAGAAATTGGCCTCTCGGGACTTGAAAAAATATATATATACAGATAAATACCCGCACCCCTATTTTAATGTTTCTTGTAATAAAATTAAAAACAAAAAAGTATCCTAACAGTATACTCCCGACACCTCCTTACTACTCAACTTGTAACTGCTGCATTATTCGATTTCTGTTTTTTTTCAGTTTCGGATCCTATTACAAATCTATCGATACTCTGGAAGACTCAAAGGGCCTCTCGTGGCTTGTAAATTCAAAATATTCCCGCGGAGCACACTCCTGACATTTAGGACTTGGTAACATAAGCATTAACATCAACAAAAATGTTGTACAATCGTTATACAATGCATATAACTCATAGACGGATGCAGGATTTTAGGTTAGAGCCGGGCGTGCTTTTGATCTTCACAGTGCCCTAGGATGTAGGATATCGAGAATTTGTTCAGGTGTGATGATAACAGAATTATATTAGACTGTTATGTTATAACACAAGCCTTACTGAACATATTTTGTTCTACAAATTGTTTAATGAATTGTGATGCAATAATTCATTTGAGACTATAGGGAAAGGTAGTTATTTTAAACAAATAACTATGAAATTTGGAAGCTTTCCAGAAACGATCTAACTAGAGGTTTCCATGCTTTGAGATTCGTAAATGCAAAATATTTGACGCCGAGCGGAGCGGGACGCAAACATTTCTGGAAATTTGCTATTAATTTTTCGGCTTTGTACTTAAAAATTAAAGGTTTCTACACCTATGTCTTCTTTGCGCTTCTGCCTGAATTCTTTCCTGGTTCCTAACTCGAATAATTACAGCGCCCTCTATCCACTATCGTTTCTCAGAGCAATCGGAGATCGGCGGAATATAACGACTGGCATTATTCGGCATAGCTCAGCAGCTGGTCATCCCTCACACCCGTCCTCCAGGTTAGGTGCCCGTTTGTTTGAAGATTTTTGGCTAGATCTAGATTTAACATTCAATATGGGCTTAGCTTATTTAATTATTTCGTCTAAAATTAAAAACAATCAATAACTATAACCATCGATATATAAGCTTTATATATCGCTGCCATAACTATGGGGTTTTTCTTTAAATACACATAAAACTAATATGAGAATTTACCCCGGTCCTGACAGGGATAATTTATTTAGATTGTTATTGGGTATTTTCTGATATAAAAATATCACATTTTCTGTTATCAGAAATTCGTATTTTGTGATATCAAAAAGTTGAATTCTTGATATCAGAAAAAAAGATTATCAGAAATTCAATTTTTTTATATCAAATAATACTACATATTTTTGATATCAGAAAATTATTTTCTGATATCAAAAATTCATTTTTGATTTAACAAAACGAATTTCTGATATAAAAAAATCACCTCTATTTCCTGGTATTAAAAAATTGATTTTTTTATATCAAAAAATGAATTTGTGTTATCAGAAATTCGAGTTTTTTTTTGTTTTTTTTTTAAATGAATTTTTCAGGATATCAGAAAATAGTGAATAAATACTAAAACAGCGCCCCACACGTAACGATACTTCCCTTTGGAGGACATTGAATTTATAAAACTTTATATCATTGTTATTCAAAATGATGTCAGTCTGCTTGGGCAAAGTACGAGTTCCGCAGTGAACAAACATACGCTGCACAATATTAGCAAAAGTGGGAACATGATATAACTAAACGATGCACACAACAAGATGCATGTTAAACTAAGCGCACAATATTTTTTTAAACTATGCGCACAATAAATATTTTGTTTAACTGTGCGCACGATACAACTAAATTGCGTGAACAATATCGCAAAAAGATACTGTTTGTAACAGCGATATATAAAGCTAATATTAGCTTTATATATCGCTGGTTTGTAACTAAGGGGGCACCGTGCATGTCATTTTAAATTTTATTGCAGATAATTTTTTGTACTAAACATTTATTATAAATGGAGATCTGAACTGTAAAATTAATTTAATACAAATGTGAAAATGGACCTGTCTGTCGCGTGGAAACACAGTGAGAAAAAAAATGCTGACAAAATAATTTCAAAGAGATATATAACACAAGTGCATCTTTAATAAATGATGTCTATTTCATCATATTTTCTCGTAGTTTTGAAAAATATGATATTCATAAAAACAATGTCTAATCGCTCCCGTTTTTTGATATGTCAACACAACATTAAAAAATCTGGAACGATGAGGGATCGGTTTTTTTATTTGATTGATAAAAACGAGGACTTATACATATTTTCACGATTTTGTTTCACTGCCAACTCATCCTGGAACAAACTTACTAAATGTCGAAATTGCCAGATATTTTTGTGACCGAACCCGATAATGCACTGTTTCGGATTAGTTGTGTTAATCCCTGAGTATGTTTGGCGATTTGTCAAACTTGACCTACAGGTGAAATAAATAATAAACTAGGTGAGTATTTCTTTTTACCGTTTTACTCCAAAAGGATATATCTTCATTTTCATGTGTATACGTGTTATTTGCATATACGACATCGACAAGCATATCGATTTTCGTTTTCTGCACCAGAATTTGGCAGAAAACATTGTAGATTTAGACCTATCGTTGTATAAATAAAACTTAAAAGCCTACGTTAGTGTTTATTCACGAAGATACAACTTCTACTGCAGTAGCCAGTACTCTGAGGGTTACTGAAATAGGTTGTTTGATTTTTTTGTTTTGTTTATCTTCTTACCTATGTAAGTATGTTCAAACTAACATATAAATTACACGTGTTTATAAAAATAAAGCTCAAATATTTGTACTACAAGTAGATATTTTTTTATTTAATCAAATTAATGCATGTATCTCCAAAATTATTAAAGCTAGAAAAAAAAAAACGTCACCTGAAAACGAGCAGCTTGTACCTGTATCCTGGACATCCTAGTGATTTATACCTTGGTATCTGAGACTTTTTATATATTGCAAAAATCTACCAATACCGGGTATTTAATTTTGATGGAAATTGTCAGGTCGACCCATATGTGAGTTATTTCCCCCTTTTTGTAGATTTTTCATGTTTTTTGATGTTTTTTGACATTATCTTGAAAAGTATAATCAATATTAATGAATCATTTGGATGTCCAGGATATAGGTACAAATCTGGTAAAAAATGGACAAACATGGACATTTTGAAATCAAGAGGTGGGATCAGGAGCCATGGAGGAGTAAGCCTCCCTTGTCGACCGGTCACACCCGCCGTGAGTCCACAGTCAAATTAAAATGAAACACATGCGGAATGAATCCTCGTCATAATTGGTACAGACGTCTCAACAACCGTCATTGAACAGGTAACTCAACATTTCACTTAGTGAAACAGTAATCGCAAACAAAACTATTAAACTGAACGTAAAATTTGCGGAACATTGACATCAGACGCAGTTTTCGATATCCCTGTGTCAATAATTTGTCAGTGAGTAGTTTACCTCTGTATATGAAATATTCATGTTGAACATGCCCTGGCATATTGGATCATATATGAAATATAAACTCCATATGCAGGTGATTGTGGATATTACCACATAAATGTGGACAATTTATGATGGGAAAGTTGAAATCGTTGCATTTGTTGTATAGCTTAGTTGTTAATTTCCCGTCTGTGTCTGTAGTCAGTAAAATGTCCAAGTATGAAGCTTATTTGCTTGATTCTGTTGTATCTTTAATTTCTAGTTTGCTGGGATACATCGCATTGACATATGCATGGAAATTGTCATTATTAATTGACAAAACCTCGTGGATATAAATGTTAAATTAAAGGACACCGCAAACTTTTTCTTCTTTTGATTCAACAGTTTCTGAATGAAGTCTGCTTTGTATGAATAAAGGAACAGGTCAGTCAATAACGGGGCACAATTGGTTCCCATAGGAATGCCAACAGTTGTTGAAAGACCACGTCTCCGAACATTACAAATATATTGTCTATTAGAAATTCCAGCATCTTTTTTTCATATCAACTTCAGTGTATTTATGTGTGGAATCAGATTGGTGTTTGACAAAATAAGTATTATGATAACCATTCACTAGATATTTAAATTTCCAGGTACCACTTTTAGTGAAAAAAAAGTTGTCTATGATGCTAAAAAGTTTCTCTTTTAATTTCTTGTGTGGAATTGTTGTGAAAAGAGTAGAGAAGTCGTATGTTTTGATACTGTGAATCTGAGAAAAAATTGTGTTCCTTCAAATTTTCTAAAAGTTGTTTAGAATTTTTAAGTATCCACATCTGATATACGCCGCTTCTGGAATAATAGATAGAGAGAAAGTGAAAGAAGCAAAAATGTTCAGCACGCAGAGATCAACAAAATAAATAATAAGGCCAAAATTGTCAGGTTGCCCCTTATGGGAGTTATTTCCCCTTTTATGTGGATTATTCATGTTTTGGGCTGTTTTGACCTATTATCTTGAAAAGTATAATAGATAGAGAGAAAGTGAAAGAAGCAAAAATGTTCAGCACGCAAAAATCTATAAAGAAGCTGATTGGGCCAAAATTGTCAGGTTACCCCTAATGGGAGTTATTTCCCCTTTTATGTGGCTTATTCATGTTTTACTCTGTTTTGTCCTAGTCTTATCTTGAAAAATATAATTGATAGAGAAAAAGTGAAAGAAGCAAAAATGTTCAGCATACAAATATCTACAAAAAAGTCTAAATTTCAAAATTGTCAGATTGTCCCTTATGGGAGTTATTTCCCCTTTTATGTGGATTATTCAAGTTTTAGACAGTTTTTTCCTATTATCTTGAAAAGTATAATAGATAGAGAGAAAGTGAAAGAAGCAAAAATGTTCAGCATACAAATATCTACAAAAAAGTCAAAAGGTCAAAATTGTCAGATTGTCCCTTATGGGAGTTATTTCCCCTTTTATGTGGATTATTCAAGTTTTAGACATTTTTGTCCTATTATCTTGAAAAGTATAATAGATAGAGAGAAAGTGAAAGAAGCAAACATGTTCAGCATGCAAAAAAATAGGGCCAAAATTGCTGGGTCGACCCTTATGGGAATTATTATCCCATTTTAGTAAATTTCTCATGTTTTGGACAGTTTTGTCCTATTATCTTGAAAAGTATAATAGATAAAGAGAAAGTGAAAGAAGGAAAAATGTTCAGCACTCAAAGATCTACTATACAGGTCAAAAGGTCCAAAATTGTAAGGTCGCAACTTATGGGAGTTATTTCCCTTTTTATTGTCAAATTTGAGACATTTTTTTACTTCTTCTCAAGAACCTGTGGGCCACTTTTAACCAAACTAGGCTTGTATCATCCCCATGTGAAGCCGCATAAAGTTTGTGAATGAAAAGGGGCTAGGATACAAAGGTGCCCCAAAAAGGACCAAAACTTGCTATATTTAAAACTCTTCTTCTCATGAACCATTGATTATATGACTTTCAAATTTTGTATGCACGATTATACAATCAGTATCTATAATGTTTTCGAATTAAAAGTAAATCTGTCAGTAAATGGTCCACTAGGTGGCGCTTGAATAACATAGGGTACAGTTGTAAACAAATGGCTTAATAACTCATAACTGATTGACTTTTTGTATACAAAGATATATGAGAAAGTTTTTAGGAATTATCTAAGGATCATTTTGACAAAATTTCATGGTCATGGGGTCAAAGGTCAAGGTCACAGACACCTAAGTAAATAGAGAATATAATTTTTTTGGGTGAAATTCTAGACATTTCTGACTTCTTCTCAGGAACCAGTGGGCTAATTTTAACCAACATAAAGGCCCATTGGGGCTCTTGTTATTGATATATTTATCCAATTTGCTTCAGGTATTTAAAATAGCATTGTAAAGCACATATTTTACACAGTGCATGCATTTCCCAATAAAAATCTGGTATTTTAAAAATAAATGTAAAAAACATAAAAATCGTTCGACTTTAACATATGCTGATTGTGTCATGGGTCGAGATCGCTGATAGACCGAGATCCCCCCTGACCTAATTACGAAGCATATTTGATATGGCGAAAGAGTCTATCTGAAAGGTCATTATATACGGAAATACAGTCCGATTTTTTAAGGTACTGGAAAACTTAAATTCTAATAAAACAAATAACTTCGAAAAGAAGATCTTTTACGTTTCACATGTATGATAATGTATTTGAACACACATTTGATCATATTCTTGTCTATATGTCAGGGGACAAAAATCATCATTGTGACAGCGTATATGGCTTTAAAGTGAATATAAAATTATCTGACCTTGAAGTGAAAGGTCAGATTCATATGGAGGTCATGATGGTATGCCACATGTACTGCTTATGGTGATTTATGCACTTAATATACCAAACAGTGTATGTCTATATCAAAGAGAAAAATTTACAGCCCAGATAAGGATATACATGTACTTTGATTTTAATCATAATTTGACCTTGAGTTCAAAGATCAAGATCAAATGGATCATGTGATGGTACATGTAAGTGATATAACGGCTCATGGTGAGATGCCAATATATGAAAGGGTATAAGCTTAGGTCAAAAGACAAGTTACAAGCTGGACAAGGAGATTCTATAATTTTAGTCCTCAGTCAAGGTCAAATGGGACATGATGTTACGTGAAACATCGTCTCATGATTATATGCCTACTGGTATATGCCAAAGGGTATAAGCCTAGGTCAAAAGACTAAAATGTTATGGCTAGGACAAGCTTCACTGAGAATAAGAATTATGATAATAAAAAAAGAAAAATAGTGCAAAAACAAAATGTCTCCCTTCTACCAAGCTGGAAGGGAGACAAAAATATCAATACTTACAAAAAAGAAATGTTTTCAACAAACTTGTACATAGAAGAAAATTGCTGTAAGATATAATATATGAGATATTGTGAATATGAACATGATGAAAGTGCCTTTAAGTTGAATGATAGAAAAACCAAAGAATCTTATATCATAATTCTGTTGTTATCATGTAATATGCACCAGGGTTCTGCCGAGTGCAACACATCACATGGTCACCCATCCAGTTGCTGACCGTGCCCGTTGTTGATTTACAGCAGTACATGAATATAAACATGTCTAGTCCAGCCACAAATTCTGCTGATATCCTTGACTATCCTTCACTTACATATTATAAAAGTTTCTATCCCATGGCCTAAAAGGTCTGCCGGGGCATTTAGTGTTTGGATAGTCTGTCAGTCTGTTTGTCTGTCTGTCTGTCTGTCTGTCTGTCCGTAATTCAGTGCTGCTTACATATAAAGTGCAATATTTCAAGTTTGGATTATGATACAGTGACCAAACTTAAACTGTAAGTTCATCTAAGGGTCGCTCACACTTCACTGACATCATATGCCCCTGGAGGGTGGGGTGGGGTCAAAATGTAGGACATTACAATATTTAAAGTTTGGATTGTTATACAGTAACCAAACTTGGACTGTAAGTTCAGGTAAGGGTTGCTTACACTTCACCGACATCATATGCCCCTGGGGGGTGCACTTCACTGACATCAAATGTCCCTGTGGGTGTGGTCATTTTATTTGCCAGTATAGAAATTTGTTGGGAATGGGGGCATTTGTGTTTCAAAAACACATTTTGTTACAATTTATTTTACTCTTTATCATTCTTTTTATAATTGAAAACTTGACTTTTAAGAATTTATTGTGGCTTTGTTTTGTATTTAAGTCACTGTATTCTGTACAGTTTAATTTTATAATATTTAAGGCAAAGACATGTCGGGGATTTTTCTAGACCATTTTTGGGTCCAGTTACAGGACCAATTCCCAATGCAAAAATCACTTGTTTTTACCCAAAGAATATGCAAAAATTCCCAATTTGGAATTTCAAAATAAAGGATAAAATATTTTCAAACAAATGTCTCTTATTAAGATTTTCTGTTTTACTTACTTAAATGATGTACATATACATGTTTTCTCATTTTTTTCTGGACCCTGGACCCTGGACCCTAGACCCAGAATTTAGAATATTGGAAAATCCCTGCATGCATGTATTATGCAATTGATGATCATAATCTATAACTACAAGCAATTACGCGTCTATTTTTAGTCGCTAGATTTAAGGAAGTGCATGATCACGAATGCCGCAGGACATGAATTCCACAATAGAAGGAAGTGTCAAAGTTCAAATAAAAACCTGGAGAATATTTATCAATGACACACACACACACACACTGATGTATATACATGTATATATATATATGTATAAAGGTATCATTGACAGATACTCTTCGTTTTTCCTCAAGGCATTTTTTACAGAGAAAGTTTAATGAGTTTGAAATTTAACAAAAACATGTATTTATTCTGTGCCCTGACCTCAACCAATTCTCCAAATTGAAAATGAAAAATGAAAAGAGATGAAGGCCGATCTTAATAAAATTTCTGTTTATCATATTGCATAGCAATTAATGTTATTTACTTTGATGATACAGTGGAACCTGACACCTACCTGTCTTGAAAGACCACCTGTCGTTTAAGACCACAGTTTGAAAAACACTTGGTTAAGTAATCCTCTAAATAAAACCTCTATTAAGAGACCACCTGTCTTTTAAGACCACAGTTTGAAAACCACTTGGTTAAATATAATGCTTTAAATATATATATACATGTACGAGAGACCACCTGTTTTGCAGTACCAAATTTCAGTGGCAGATGGGGTTGGGGTCTCTCAAGAAGAGAGGTTCCACTTTATATATTTAAAAAGATTATAGAGATACATGTACTACAAAGCTATACATTTATTCATTTAGACGCAACAATCGGTGAAAGAAACATTCAGTTCTTTGGTTTAATAAATTGTCAAAATACTAAATTGACAATTTTCATATATACCAGTACATTGTATATGTACTTCACTGTGTGAAAAAGAACGATAGATCAATTAAAGATAAATAATTTCATAGTTTTACCAAACCAACACTTTCAGTTTGGTGTGAATGTGTGTGAGTAAGTTGTCCCTGCTCTCCTTACATGTGTGTATACTATATGTTTATATATATTTATTGTGAAAATAGTAAAAAATGAAAAATAATAAAAAAAAAATAAAAAAATTCATATTCATAAATACAATGTAGATGCCGGACAGACACATTGCTAGATATCTTTTGGTGTCACTTTGCTTGATACACATGCTTTCATATTCTTACCTTACCAACCCTTGAAAAATATTGAAATCTGCTTAAAATGAATGATATGGGCTTGTTTATCTCTGTTTATAGGGATGAATGAATTTATAAGTATAATACATTTTATAAAATAATATCTATAACAAATTTATATATAAAGAATTACAAAAAAAAAATGTGTGTTACAGCATCAGGTTAGCTGATAGGTTAACTCATCACCCCTTGAAAAACAATGGACTCTTCTGTAAATCAATGATTTTGACTAGTCCAAATGTGTCTTTAGGGGTAAATGAGTTAAATTACCACTGAAATATGAAAGAATTAAAAAAATGACACATGAAACCAAGAAAATTTAGATATCGGCCTTAACATGATTTCATCACACGGTGGATGTCTGTTTATATTGTAATTTTGTCCTGGTCATTTTCACTGGTACAAGAATTCCTGTATTTGATGTTTATGCTTCTGTAACTCTGTCCTAAGAGGTCATATCTCAAATCAGTTCAAGAGTGAAATATACACATTTTACCTGTCAGAAAGAGATCTCGTTTCTGCATGTTTACAGGTAAGTGTTTACCTGGACTTATTTGCCAGTAATCTCTTCAGTCTCAGCTCAAGGTTTTCTGTGTCTATGAATTACATGAATAGATGTGACTACTTTCCGACAAACGTAACCTAGAGGTAGGTAAATTATAAGTACATGTATGATATATATTTTTCTGGGTACAGGGTAGATACATACAAGTATACAGGTACATATACAATGTGTCTAGGTGAAATTTATATGCACAAGATATGCAATTACATTATGATGCTGATATGTTCATGTATAAATACTTTTAACTTTTGTCAACCAAGCTGTGTGATATATATTAGAGTACTTGAATCAGCTAAACTTGTATACAAAAGATTTTCCACACTCTTTTGGGAATGGGATCTGGGACTTTTGAATCAGGAATTTTAGTAATATTTCATTGAAATTGGGGAATTTAAAGATATACAAACTATTTGAAAATACAGTATACATGTTCCAACTTTCAGCTATAGGCAATATATTTTAGCGTATATATGTATCCTTTCTGTGATTGAGATGAGGTTGTCTTTTTTTTTTTAGAATGTTACTTGAAAGGATTTCTCTGGACAAACCTATATGGGATCAGAGTACATTTGTGGGCAGATTAAAATACTTTTCTTGGATAACAAATCCTACTCTGTGTTTATACAGTAAAACGTCATTATATGAAGCTAGAGATCTCCTAAATAGTTACAGGTAAGTTAGCCTCCATATATGTACCTGTATATGTGTGTCTCTGTATGTGTGTATATTGTTGTCTCTGTGTATGTGTGTATATGTGTGTCTCTGTATGTGTGTATATTGTTGTCTCTGTGTCTGTGTGGTTATACAGTAAAAAGTCATCATATGAAGCTAGAGATCTGAATAGTTACAGGTAAGTTAACCTCCCTATGTGTCTGTATGAATGTGTCTGTAAGTGTGTCTGTGTATGGGTGCATGCCTCTGTATTGGTGTCTGTGTATGGGTGTTTTTGTGTATGGGTGTCTGTATGTGTGTGTGGTATCTGTATTGGTGTCTGTGTATGGGTGTTTTTGTGTATGGGTGTCTGTTTGTGTGTGTGGTATCTGTATTGGTGTCTGTGTATGGGTGTTTCTGTGTATGTGTGTATGGTATCTCTGTAAGTGTTTGTATGCATATTGTATGTCTGTATGGGGTGTCTCTCAGTATGGGGTGTCAATATATGTATGAATGTATGGGTTTCTGTGTGTATGAGTTTCAGTGTGTGTCTGTGTATGTGCATGTATGGGTGTCTGCTTATTTGTGTACATGTATGGGGGTTTGATTATTTGTGAACGGGTGTCTTTATGTGTGTACATGTATGAGTGTCTGTTTATGTGTGTGTATGGGTGTTCATGTAGGCTGTCTGTATGTGTGTGCATGGGTGTCTGTTTATGTGTGTACATGTATGGGTGCTCTGTGGATAACAAATCTTACCCTGGCCTATGGTTATACAATAGAAAGTCATTATACATGTACATGTATAAAACCAGAGAACTCTTGAGTAGTTACAGGTAAGTAAGCTCCAGAAGTATCTATGTTTCTCTGTATGTGTGTATTGGTGTCTCTGTATGTGTGCTTATGGGTGTTTTTGTGTGTCTTTGTTTATGTGTACTAACTACATATACATGTATATGGATGC
Source organism: Atrina japonica (assembly GCA_030159075.1). Lineage (NCBI taxonomy): Eukaryota > Metazoa > Mollusca > Bivalvia > Pterioida > Pinnidae > Atrina > Atrina japonica. The sequence continues at coordinate 678,828 of BROG01000149.1, forward strand.
CTATGTATGTGTGTGTGTGTCTGTCTGTATGTGTGTGTGTGTGTGTCTCTCTCTCTCTCTCTCTCTCTCTCTCTCTCTCTGTATGTGTGTTTGTGTCTGTACACATGTTGGTATATATCTCTCTGTGAGATGGATGCCTATATATGTGTGTGTGTGTGTGTGTCTCTCTCTCTCTCTCTCTCTCTCTGTATGTGTGTTTGTGTCTGTACACATGTGTGTATATATCTCTGTGTGACTATGTGTATGTCAGAATGTGTGTTTGTCTGAGAGAAAGAGACAGAGTGAGAGAGAGCATTAAGTCAAGTAATTTTGGGCATTTGTTCATTCAAACATATTTTTGTGTGTCTAAGACAGTGCAGAGAACCACCTGGAACAACGGTACAAGAAATACGGAAGGCACAACAGTTATATCTGTCGGCTTTTCATCCAGATACTGGCAACCTACAGAATGCTATTGGTCGAATGTCATTCCAGGTACCAGGTGGACTGGTGCTTATTGGAGCAATGGTTACATTCTACAGGTATGTAAAAACATTACATATACAATAAAAACTCTTTATAATACCCCTTGTTTCATTTGCCACCTAGCTTTGCGCCACAATTTTTGAAAGTCCACTTCAGATTTCCCTCAACGTATCACCAAACCACTTTATAATGCCAAATTTGGGCTGAACAAATTGTGTAAGTATAACAAAGATTTACTGACACACACACACACACACACACACACACATACACACATATATATACACATATATATACACATACAACCTGTGTAAGTATAACAAGGATTTACTGTACACACACACACACACATACACACACACACACACACATACATACACACACACATACAACCTGTGTAAGTATAACAAGGATTTACTGTATATCAGAACTTTCTCTAATCCATACAAGAAAACAGCTCATGGCAATTGTAACTGGGAATTTTTTTACCTTTTCTGTAGGTGTTTTTTGGGGTTTTTTTTGTTGGGTGGAGGGTAGCTGGGGAATTTTCACTGAAAAAAATTAACATACTTTGATGTCCTCTTAGCATAAAATAAAATTTTATTTGTTTGATGTTGCCTGCATACCCGAACAAAATCTAAATTATTATTTTTTTTTCACATAAATTCTTCAAATTTTTTTTATCCAGATTCTTTTGGGGTCAAGTTCCATCAACCAATCTTTATTTACTTGTTTTTTTTTCCTTTAAATATTGTTTTCGAACTTGATTAATCATAACCTTGAGGCCCATACCTAGGAGCAAGCTCTGTGACAAATTTGATTGAAATCTGTAAAGTGGTTCTTGGGAAGTTGTTTAAATGGAAATGTTAACTGACGACCCACAATGACTGTTGATGGACATTGACAGACCTCTCTTGCTTTGATTTTCCTTTCTTTTTTTTTTAGAAAAAAGTAGATTGCCTACCTACCTACTCACATCTGGAAGGTATTGACAGACAACATCAAACAAACAATTTTTTAACAGTGGCCATATTGGGGGCTCTTTGAAATAGAATTTCCATGTTTTTGCTTAAAGTCCAGGTTATTGATTTAGGCTCTGCGGAGCCTCTTGTTTCATGATTGATTTTGTGGCATAAATTCCTCTGTATCTGCTGAAGCTAGAGTAAATCTGTTTGGAATTTCTAAAAGGTCTTTTCTTCTTCTTATAATTATTATTACTATAAAAACAAAATTGACCACTTGACCAAAATCTTGTACATGTATCATTGGTATAATTCTTTTTTTCAGGAGCACGGCTGCGGTGGTTTTCTGGCAGTGGGCCAATCAGTCGTTCAACGCTCTAGTCAACTACACCAATGCCAATGCTACATGTGATATGTCAACTAAGTAAAGTCACGTCCAGAAGGTTTATTTTACTTGCACCAGTGTATCAGGACTTTATATTAGCATACTGACACATTTGAGCATTTTATAATTAGGCAGGCATATGTACGCTCAGGCATTCTATACCTTATAATGTAGACAAGCATACTATACCTTATAATCTAGGCAGACTTATGTACACTCAGGCATTCTATACATTATAATTAGGGTTGTCAACGAGTAACCGGTTAACCGAGTACTTGTCGGATGGTCCGATTATCAAACACTATAATCAGTACTCAGTTACTCGAACAAAATTTATAACTCATGTGTACCGGTATTTTTGCATTTTTAAAAATATTTAGAAATAAAAACGATCGACTGATTTGATCCACCATCTATCCTCGTTAGACACTTGTTTATACAGCAATTAATGTCATCATACTTGTCACATGGTTGCCTATATCCAGCGGGAGTTGTTTGTATTTTATATCTGGGAAATATATACATGTAAATGTAATGAATTATTTTCAGCATTATAATTTAGTTTTAAGATATTTTTTCTTTAATGCCGTTAAAAGAAATGCCATTAATCGCTTGTTAATCTAAGAAAATGCTGCTGTTTACACATGAAATTTAGAAAACAATTTTATGTACATATAGTTACATCAAAACATTACATTGAATAAAACGATACATTGCTGAATCCTTGTAGGATACTGGAGTTCCAAACCCATTTAGATTTGGCTTAATTCAGTATAAACAAAACATTGAAATATTATCGGGAAGCATATTTACCGAATCTTCTAAAAAATGTTCTTGTCTGACTTACGACCGCTGAATCTTTCAATAAAGCTACCAATGTGATGTTGTAGATAAGACACAAAGGTCACTCCTTATGTAGTGTCCCAATGCTATAGAATGACCCACAGAGCTTTAAAAGTTAAATGTTTTTCAGGATATAAGAGAATATACCTCGTCGGCAAATAGATATCTCCTCCAGCTGTAATATTAACGAGTGAGCGAGTAACCAAGTACTCGATCGGAAAAACATTCAGTTAACCCTTTCACCCCTGAATATCTGAATGGTATGCTCTTTCTATTGTTTATGACCAGTCTATTGTGGCCTGTAGGGTTGAAAGGGTTAACCAGTTTACAGAAATTGACTGATTTACCAACCCTACTTATAATCTAGGCAGACATATGTACACTCAAGCATTCTGTACCTTATAATGTAGGCAGACATATGTACACTCAAGCATTCTATACCTTATAATTTAGGCAGACATATGTACACTCAAGCATTCTGTACCTTATAATCTAGGCAGACATATGTACACTCAAGCATTCTGTACCTTATAATGTAGGCAGACATATGTACACTCAAGCATTCTGTACATTATAATGTAGGCAGACATATGTACACTCAAGCATTCTATACCTTATAATTTAGGCAGACATATGTACACTCAAGCATTCTGTACCTTATAATCTAGGCAGACATATGTACACTCAAGCATTCTATACCTTATAATCTTAGGCAGACATATGTACACTCAAGCATTCTGTACCATATAATCTAGGCAGACATATGTACACTGAAGCATTCTGTACCTTATAATGTAGGCAGACATATGTACACTCAAGCATTCTATACCATATAATCTAGGCAGACATATGTACACTCAAGCATTCTATACCATATAATCTAGGCAGACATATGTACACTCAAGCATTCTATACCATATAATCTAGGCAGACATATGTACACTCAAGCATTCTATACCATATAATCTAGGCAGACATATGTACACTCAAGCATTCTATACCATATAATCTAGGCAGACATATGTACATTTACATTTCCATTTACATTTGTAACTGGGCATTTTCCAATATTAAAAACTGGCCACCACTGTATATAACAGAAAAATTGTTGACTATACTACATGTACTAGTATGAAGTAAAACAAACCTCTGAAACAATCAAATATCTCTCTCATTCTGACTTTCTCTGATACAATTCTTCTCTACTTCTTTTTTTTTAAATTCACCGGTCTTACCAGAAAAACCGGTAAATTTTACAAAAGTCTAAAAATCTATCTGATAACTGGTCCAAATGACCAGTAATTTTCCATTTCATTTCAATTATGTATATATACAGACCAGTGAAAAATTTTCTTTGACCAGTGAAATTCCTTTATTCACTGGTTCAGTTGACCAGTAATTTTTTTTATTTCAAAATGTCTGCTTCTTACAAAGTCTTAATGAACCTATTACTATTACTACATGTAGGTGTAATTTATGTAAAATTTTGTCATGGTTTAAATTTCATTGGTAAATGAGAACAAGGAAATAAAAGAAGTTAAAACCATGAACAAATTTTCTGATTCTACAATATTTCCAAAACCTACGATACCATCTTGCTGATCAAAACACTTTGAGTCAGTCCGTTCACTGGTCTTAATAGCATGATTCCACCGTATTTCATAATTTCACAGATTTCTAATTTTTATTTTGTGCCACAGGAAGATGACGTTTGCCTATGTGACAGCTACAACAAGTGCCCTTGTCACTGCCATTGGTTTGAAGTCTTACCTTGCCAAGGTAACATGCATATGACTGAATACTGATTCATTCTCATCGTTTGTATCGAGTGACGTATGTTACTCTCATTTAGTTGGGATCAAAACCAAGATGGCTTACAACCGAACAACTGCAATTTTCAATTTATCAGTTTTCTTGAATATAGTATATCTTCCAAACTATCTCTCATCGTAGCATGAAAGAAAACTTCAATCTACTTAAATCTGATATGAGATATGGAGATATACCCATGTTAAAGTGCAAATTTAAGTTGAAAATTTGTGATCTTTGATTTGTTTACTTTTAGTCATATGCTCAAAACAAAAGAGTACACAGGAGAGTGCAACATTTTCTTTTAACAGATATAACAGTAATTTCTGAGTGTGATGTAAATAAAGATAAAAAAAACTCAAATTATTGTGACAAATTATTTACACAGACCATAGTGTATTGATGTAAATGATGGTGCTGTTTGTGTTGTAGATCAGGTTGCTAGATTTCAGACTTAACCCTTTCAATGCTGCAAGTCACAATAGACTGGTCAAAACAATAGAAAAGAGCATTCCATTTACTTATTCAAGGGGTGAAAGGGTTAACAGTAATAAAGCCATGCACCATAGACAATAGTCCGTCTATCTATCCATCTCTTATGTTAGGTTTTTGATTAAAATATTGTAATAGCACATCATTCACTAAATATAGGTTTCACACATAAGAGATCATGAACTGATACCTCAATATTCTCAGAATGCCTGCATTTAACTGTTGGATACATGTATGTAGCTTATATGACATCTAATTTATTTTCAGCATGCTTCCACTTTGATGCAGCGATTTGTACCATTCGCTGCTGTGTGCGCTGCAAATATGGTGAACATTCCATTGATGAGGCAGAGGTAAGGGCAGGTTTGAGTTTTGTGTTTTTAATATTCTGCGAAGAATCATTTCTTCCCTGTACCATATGTATGGGTTATGTATAGGTGAAGTGTCAAAAGTTTTAGACATCTGCTTTGGACTTTAATTTTGCCTCACATTAAAATGTTGTCATTTAATTGGTTAGAAAGAGTCACATGACTACCTTCCATGGTTCTATGGAGGATCAGTAACAAAATAATAGAGGGCAATGGCGGATGATCTAATATTAGTTAGGCAGACAGTTTTTTTTTGTTTTTTTTTTGCAGTCCTTGTCATTATTTCATTGGATATAAAGAATCACATGACTGTCTTCCATGACTCTTTGAATGGTCAGGAGCAAAATAATAGATGGCAATGATAGATGATATGATATTAGTTAGGCAGACAGGAATTTTTTCATTCCTTAAACGAGAATATGGTCTTCAACAAAATAAAACAGTTCTTATGTTTAATTTTAATTGATCATCAACAGAAATCTATGGTTTGATCAAGTCTATGGAAAATTTGGCAAAACTAAAACCTAACTATGCCAGTACATACTATGTGACATGCCTACTGTGAACAAAAATGTTATATTTCAGTATCATCTGTAAGACTTCACAGTCCCAAAGTCACCAAATTTACTCCATAATCAAGCTTAACTTTTTTTTGTATCAGTTGGACTTAATTTATGTTTGTTTGTAAAAAGTCAAGACTGTGACTGACTAGGAAGCATATGATTTTTTCTTCATTCAGATATCCAGATCAGTGTCTGCAGTATATTAATTACTGTTAATCTGATGTATGTGCTATAGTCTTCTTGTTTTCAATATAGGTCAGCTATAAGATTCTCTGGGTGACTGTATGTACCAAATATCATTAACAATACCAAAGTTATAGTTTTACAAAAGAGGCCAAAACAAATGCTCAAGACGATTGTTTCTGTCAATAAGACTTCCTCTGTTGAGCTCTGATTTACTATAGATGTATATACTTGAAAGAAAAAGTGGTATCATACATGGCCAAATGGTAAATCTAAATGTAGTGCCAAAATCCGTTTTAAGAGAATCCATTGTAAAAATGAGTATCTTAGCTGTTGGGAAATTTAGAATTTAAATGGTATTATGTGAGTGAATTATTACTTTAGTATAAAATAATCGGCTGGTACCGAAATACCAGGTACTTGATTTAGATATACCACTATGTAAGATACCTAGGATAAGGTGTAGCAGATCATGTAGATGTAGGTAATATGGACAATTTTCAAATCGACAGAACTCAGACAGTGATCACTTGGACTTTGATTTTTTGAGCTTTGACTTTATACATATGTTTTTTAATCCATTTATTATATTCTACTATTTGTATTTTTCACAGTGAGTTGATAGATGGGATAGTCGTAACAGATGAGAATGGTAACAAAGTGACGCAATCAAAGGTAAGAACACTTCTAACTTTATCTTTAGACAAGAACTCTCAGCACTTTATATTAAGATAGCAATTCTCAGCACATTATTTTCAGGTAAGAAGTCTCAGCACATTATCTTCAGTTTAGAACTCTCGGCACTATCTTTAGGTAAAACTCTCAGCACATTATCTTCAGGTAAAAAAACCTAGCACTTTATATTAAGATAACTCTCAGCACATTATCTTCAGGTGAGAACACCTAGCACTTTATTTTGAGTTTGAACTCTCAGCACACTCTTCAATTAAGAACTCTCGGCAAATTATCTTCAGGAAAGAAGTCTCAGCACATTATCTTCAGGTAAGAACACCTAGCACTTACTTTAAGTACTCTCAACACATTATCTTCAGGTAAGAACACCTAGCACTTAAGTTAAGAACTCTCACCACATTATCTTCAGGTAAGAACTTACAGCACACTTTCTTCAGTTAAGAACTCTCAGTACATTATCTTCAGGTATGAAATCTCAGCACATTATCTTCATATAAGATCACCTAGCACTTTATATTAAGATAACTACCAGCACATTATCTTCAGGTAAGAACTCTCAGCACATTATCTTCAGGTGAGAACACCTAGCACTTTATTTTAAGTTAAGAACTCTCAGCACACAATCTTCAGTTATGATCTCTCAACACATTATCTTCAGGTAAGAACTATCTGCACATTATCTTCAGACAAGAACACCTAGCACTTTATTTTAAGTGAAGAACTCTCAACATATTATCTTCAGATAAGAACACGTAGCACTTTATTTTAAGTGAAGAACTCTCGACGTATTATCTTCAGGTAAGTACTCTCAGCACACAATCTTCAGTTATGAACTCTCAGCACATTATATTCAGGCAAGAACAGCTAGCACTTTGTTTTAAATTAAGACCTCTCAGCACACTATCTTCAGGTAAGAACTCTCTGCACATTATTTTCAGGTAAGAACACCTAGCACTTTATTTTAAGTTAAGAACTTTCAGCACACTATCCTCAGGTAATAACTTTAAGCACACTATCTTCAGTTCAGAACTCAGCACATTATCTTCAGTTAAGAACTCTTAGCACTTCATTGTTAGGACTCGGCTTTTCTTCTGCATTCTGTAACTAACGTACTTAGCCTTACATTTTGCTCTTTTGCTATTTTCATGTTTCACCATAATTTCATCGCTTTGTTTTCAGTATGCGGCAGGTAAAGGCATCAGTCAAGTGGTTTTCTCCAGAATTGTCATCTGCTCTCCAAGCATGAGTAAGTATATGAATAGCATATTCAAATACAGTAAAACCAGCTATAGCGACCACCTTTATATAAGGATTACCTGTTTATAAAGGCCAGTTTTTTTCAAGTCTCTTGACTGCATACTTCAACTAAATTGAACCTGTGTATAAGGGTCACCTGCACATAAAAGGTAAATATTTTCTGGTCCCTGGGGGTGGCTCCCTGTATACAGGTTTCACTGTACTCTGACAGTTATTCATATTTACGCCCCTCGAGATCAAAAGTGTATTTTAATTTGGTCCTTCAAATAAGTTCAGTGTCTTCTCCAAAATTTTAAGCAAATTGAATGTAAATCACTTAGATCTCAGATGTGTTTACATTTTGGTGCAAAAAAAAAATGAATTTCTTTTTCTAATGTTTCTGTTTTAATTTTTGTGATTTTATTTTTTAGTCCTCTTGCCCATTTTGATGGAGAGAATCGAGAAACATGCATTTATGTTGAAATACGGAAAGTTTGTTAATGCACCTTTACAAGGATTTTTGTCCGGCCTCAGGTAAGATTCAAATACCCTAAGAAGCTTACATTGTTCATTTCAAATATGTAATTTCAGATAAGAAGGAAGTTATTGGTTTTTACACCACTGGCTGAAACCAGGAAGGGGAGGGGCTTAAGAATTTGTCTGCATTCATCAGTCTGTCTGTCCTGCTGTCTATCAATTTACCTTGTTAAAGTTTTTGGTTAAAGCTTGGTAATGGATCACAATTCACTAAATATTGGATGAACAGGCACATGTAGGGGACATGTATTGATTCCTCAATACTCACAGAATGCTGTAAATATAGATCTACATATTTTTTTCCATTTTTTGGGGGGTGGGTGGGTTAATTTTGCAATTTTCATATTCCTTTTATCTATAGTTAATTTTTGCAGAAAAAGGAGTTGTTATTAAAATATTTACATATTTACATTGACTAAGTATATAGTTTGTGTGGATTTGATTTTGTGATTATTCTCTTTGGGGGAGGGGGAGGCTTTATGTTTTATTTATGTCGTCTGTTAACACAGTGAATATCTGTTCTTTATTGCCACGTGCTCAACATATGGAGTAAAAGTCATGACTCACAAAGTTGACATTTTTTTAGATTTTTTTGCATAAGAAAACTGCAAAATTCACTGTGGCCTTTAAACCATGAGATATCTCACTTCTGATCAGTTCCAGACTGACTAAACATGAGGCGATTCTATGAGGAAGTTTGCCAGTTTACTCCTGGGGGGCTTGTGGTTTCATCCTGTGTACATTGTAATTCTCCTCCACCATTAAAAACTTGACGCCAGTGATAAAATTCTTGTTTATTATACATGCAGAATGTTATGTAGCATATTCCTTGGATAGAACCAGTTTTCTAGTATTGACTCTCATTTTGCTAGAATTGCCCTTTTTTTGCTCATATTAGCCCTGTTTTGGTTTTCACATACATGTACATATACATCATGTAGTAAGGGCAGATAACCAGTATTAAGCTATTACAATGTTTAACTCATCAAACCCTGAAAAACAATGGACTCTTCTGTAAATCAATGACTTAGACCAGTCCAAATATGTCTTTAGGGGTGAATGAGTTAAACACAGTCTATAACAGAGTTTTTGAAATTCACCGGTCTTACCAGAAAAACTGGTAAATTTTACAAAAGTCTGAAGAAATCTATCTGATAACTGGTCCAATTGACCAGTAATTTTCCATTTCATTTGAATTGTGTATACATGTATATACAGACCAGTAAAAACTTTTCTTTGACCAGTGAAATTCCTCTATTCTCTGGTCCAGTTGACCAGTAATTTTTTTTTTATTTCAAAATGTCTGCTATAAATATAAAGTTAGAGTTACTCTTGGGCTGTCTTGGCTGGTTGTCAGGCAATGTTGCCATTTTTTTTTAAAATTGAAGATATTTTTTATTTCAGTTTGGTTGTCATGGTTCCAGTCGGATGTGCTCTATTCAACCAAAAATGGTGAGTCATAGTAAAAAAAAAATTGAAAGTTAAATTATCCCCCTCCTCATTTTGGAAAGGTCTATAACCTATTTTATAATATGACTATGAATTAGCCTTTTTTCTGATTGTCCAAAACTGGGCTGAAAAGTAACAAGTGCAAGCAATTATGCCATAACTACTTCTTTACTCATTCACCCCTAAATACACATTTGGATTGGCTTAAATCATCAATCATTACTTAATTAATCTATGAGGTCCATGAGTGCTCAGGTAGCGTGCTCGACTCTTGATCGTGAGGTCGTGAGTTTGAGTCCAGCTGGCGGCAGGTTGGTTTCCTGTGCTTCAAACTGAGACAGTAAAAACCGAGGTTCTGTGTCTCAGTAGGTGTCAGCACGTCAAAGAACCCTCACTGCTCAATGGCCGTAAGTGCCGAGCATAGACCAAAATTTGAAGCCCTTCACCGGCATTTGATGGCGTCTCCATATGAGTGAAATATTCTTGAGTGGAACGTTAAACAACAATAAACAAAGAAAAAACAAAACTTCTGTGAGTAAGATTTAGAGAAGTGTTCAGTCAAGTGTCACTATTTACATACATTATAAGCACATGGACACACACATAGACAATAAACAATACACATACAGTACATTGCATTTACTAATTTTATTTAATATATACCCTGGGTTACATGCAGATTAAAAAATAAATTTGAGTTTTTTAACATTTTGATATTTTATTATTCATTTTCAGTTCAATACAAACAGAAAAGCTGAAAATTATAGACAAAGAGAGATTTGAAGAGGTGCAGAAGAAATATGGACAGGCATACCCTAAGACTCTATACTTTAACAAAGGGTTATGAGTGTGTTATTTGAAGTAATTAGCATAAAATAAAAAATCTTTCTATTAGGGGAAAAAAAACCACAAAACAACAAAAAACAATTTTATGCACATTTAAGTATTTTTCTAGTATGTTAACAAAAGGAAAACAAAATTAAAGTTATAAAAACCCTATCTTTGGCACATACTAATAGATAACCGATGAAATGTTAGTTTTCACAATGACGAAAATAAATGTTCATGTTTAATTGTTAATTTAAGTACTGTGGTCCAAATTTTTCCCTAATGTTTGGTTTTTTTTTGTTTTATTGTCTCAGAATCTGTCTATCAGCAGAGGCTAAATAGAGGAAAAGCTTGGAATGGCCTAATTTATTGTGCTACTTTAATACTCATTCAAAGTTAAAAGATCTGTGAATTGAAGTAACCTTGAAAAAGCTTGAGGTAAAATTATTTGCACACTTAAAGGGGTATTAGCTTTATTTTTTCAATATTTTAGTTTTTCTTTTTTAACCCTTTCAATACGATAATGTCCACGACCGCCTGGTAGAAATACAACTGCTGAATAAGAGAACGTTGTAAACCACCTCATGTTTCTCCTTCAGTGGCTTCGCGTTCAATTTGGGTTTTTCCCACTTTCACTTTATGACCGGAAATCACAATTATAACAAGAGTTAGATGAGACTTAAGTCTGTATTAATACATGTACTTGTAATGGATGCCAGCGAAAATAAGCAAGTTATGACAGATATAAAAGTGCTATTATTTTGAAATCGGTGACTGAAAGTCAGTGAAAATTGGCTGCCGCTTATGCATCCGAGATTCCCCTAAGATGTTTTAAATATTTTCAACTTTGATTCCGACTCTAAAAATGACTTTTTAGTATCTGATTTGAATGATGATTCTGCACATGAACAACATGTAAACCTTATTTCTACGGAAACAGAATCCGAGATAGATATCGATTCCGAATAAGATGTTAGTGGTGACGATGATTTTACGGACAATTTCAATGCAGAAACCTTCTTCGTGGAACATGTGTCGACAAATAATTTAAATCAAAGCGTTAAATTTAACACATTTACAGCTGTAAATATTGGTCCAACTTATAATTTGGATATTTTATCAAGTCACAAGTGAGTTAGCATATTTTCATCTCCTTTTTCATGATGAGTATACATGCAATTTTTTATATGAAATGCAAAGGAAAATTGTGTATACAATAAAATATATTTTCTTTATACATGTATTTAGAATGTATTGATTTATTCAAGTTTTTCATTCTAAAGTTCTTTTTGTACATTATCAAAATAAGATCATATTCTTAAAATTCTCTCACAAATTTATTCATTCCACACACATAAATTAAAAATCAGACTGCACAGTAAAACAACATCATGATGAAAATATGCTACAGTGAGCAGACTGCAGAAAATGTAAACTGCTACAGTGTATAACGTCACTATGCAGCTGTGATGTTGCAGTATTGAAAGGGTTAATACTTAGATTGATATACAATAACAAAAAAAAAAGAGAGATGTACACAGGCATAAAAATTCTTAAATTGCTACATATTTTGTGAAAATTGCTTGAGAAACCCAGGTTTGGCACTTTTTCAATTGCAACTGAGTAACTCAACCTCACTATTTGTATATGAATACCACACTGGACCTGACCTTATTTTCACAAAATATATAGGACTAAGGAGTACAAGATTTGATATGCCTGTGTATAGCTCTTATTTGTTATTGTACATAGAGTACAAGTAATAAAAGTAGAAGAAATTGAAATATTTTTTTTAAGACGGCTAATGCCCCTTTAATACTTTATACTTGGAAATTATCGCCCCTGGTTATTTTCGCGCTTTAATGACAGAAAATATATTCAATTTTTCTTAAATTCACACTTAATTACCGTAGCCTCATGGATGTCTATGCTTCAATTATTTGCGTCCGTTTTAATTTGGCCCTCTCATCTAAGGGCAAATATGGCGAAAATTAAATGGCAGCAAATATTTTCAGGTATTCAGTATATGACAGGCTGTCTTTGCAGGATCTAATGTTATTTTTAACGCATCAACCCTGTAAAACAATGGACTCTTCTGTAAAGCAATAACATAGGCCAGTCCAAATGTGTTAAGCTACTTCCAGTCCTCAAATTTTGATAAATAGCATTTGTGCTAAGAAAGAAAACTTAAATTTACAACATGTAAATTAAACTCGTGTACAATATTAATCATGCATTTGTACAAAATACAACTTTTTGTGATCAGTTGATGTCTGTCGTTGTGTAGTGGGTTTTGTGTGTAAAAGTTTTGACCATTTCAATTGGAACAAAGCAATTTGTTAAGCTTTAATTTTTTTCTACCATCTTTTGTAGCTCGCCTGTTCAAAGAACAGAAGAGCTAATGCTGTCACTGCTTCAGTGTTGGCATCGCCCTTTTTCTGTGTTAATGCTTTTGTTTAAGTCCACTGTGGGCAAAGTACTGCATTTACAGCCATGAAACTTCACATGCACATTGTCTAGGGTCATTACACAACAATGTAGGGGGATGCTGGTTGCTGTGGCCTAATTTTGACCCAAATTTTTAGCTCACCTGGACTTAGTCATTTACTATATGAATAGTACTGTGTTAAGGTTTATGTTTAAGTTTATGTTTATGTTTATGTTTATGTTTATGTTTAAGTCCATTGTAGGCAAAGTACTGCAGCTTCAGCCATGAAACTTCACATGCACATTGTATAGGGTCATTACACAACAGTGTAGGGGGATGCTGTTTGTTTTTGACTAATTTTGACCCAGATGTTTAGCTCACCTGGACTTGGTCATTTACTATATGAATAGTACTGCAGCTACAACCATGAAACTTCACATGCACATTGTCTAGGGTCATTACTCAACAAATCAGGGGGATGCTGGTTGCTGTGGCCTAATTTTGACCCAAGTTATAACAAGCGTAAAACCGGCGAGCTATATGGTCTGCCTTGGCGACCATCTATTTTTATTTCTTTATATAAAAAAAACACAATCTGTACAAACATTAGACAAAATTGAGAAATGGATAAGATATACAATATTATTAACAATACCAAAGTTATAGCTTTACAAAAGAAACCAAAACGAATGCTCAAACGTTTCTGTCAATAAGACTTTTTCAATTGAGCTCAAATTTAATTTAATATAAAAGTATATTTCAAAAAAAGTGGTATCATACAAGGCCAAATAATAAATCTAAATGTGTTTTTGCCAGTTTCAAGATGATAAATAAAGATGAATTCAGATAAACACGTAGTATACAATTACAATGTCACCTGTCTTGAGAGACCATCTGCCACTGAAATATGGTCTCTCAAAAGAGATTTTACTTAGCAGATTATTTAACCATTGGTTTTCAAACTATGGTCTTAACAGACAGGTGGTCTCTCAAAAGAGATTTTACTTAGCAGATTATTTAACCATTGGTTTTTAAACTATGGTCTTAACAGACAGGTGGTCTTTCATGACAGGTAGTTGTTCAAGACAGCTTTCATTGTATTAGTTATTGTAATCATTTATCCTTCAATAATTGAGTTTTACAATTTATTCAAATTAAAAAAGAAAACAATAATATTATTAGTCAATGACATATAAGGTTCAAAATAACTGGACATACTTGCCAAAAATTGAGTTTAATTTCACAGCTGTGAGGACAAAATTGTGGTACAAGAAAAAAAAAATAGCAAGTATCAATTCCAAAGTTTTCTAAGACAGTCATCTTTTTACAGTGGTTAGTTACTCTTAGACGGATTTCGGCTATACTTTTAGATTTATTATTTGACCTTGTATGATACCACTTTCTGTTTAGAAAATACACATACATTTTAAATTGGAGCTCAGCTGATGAAGTCTAATTGACAGAAACGATAGTCTTGAGCATTATAACTTTGGTATTATGTTTATAATATTTATAACCACTAGGTCGTTGCCACTGCTGGTGGACCTTTTGAGTCCCCGAGGGTATACATAAACTTAGTACCTGGTATTTCGGTACCAGCTGATAATCTTATACTAAAGTAATATTTGGCACTGATAACACCATTTAAATTCCAAAGTTTTCTAAAGCTAAGATAGTCATCTTTTTACAGTGGTTACTCTTAGACGGATTTCTGCTATACTTTTAGATTTATTATTTGACCTTGTATGATACCACTTTCTCTTTAGAAAATATGTATACATTTTAAATTGGAGCTCAACTGATGAAGTCTAATTGACAGAAACGATCGTCTTGAGCATTATAACTTTGGTATTATGGTTATAATATTTAATGAACTATGTCTTAACATGATCAACGATAATTTATGTTGTTTCTACGTATTTTACATATTGTGATTTACAATGCTTTAAAATTACTTCAATAAAGCATGGTGTCTACTTGAGGGTCCAAAATGATGTTTTCTCCCATTTTCATTTAACATGTTGATTTTAAATCCACAAGCTAAAATAAGCTTGAGGCAAAAAAAACCAGAAAATTTCTATCCCAGACTTATGCACAGAGACATATCTGGCAAGTAGATGTGGTACATGTACTGCAGGCTTTGGCAGTGATATACATTGTAGACCACAGGGCACCCAGTTATATTGAAAAATAAAAGGGAAAAGAATCTCATTGCACAAAATCTACAAGTCTACTTAATTTGAATGGGTACTGTCAAGTCTGATGCTATAAATCCCACATGCAATTATATATCACATCTAACATCACAGATTACATATTCAATGTGAATGAAAGCGTTTATGATCTCAAGTCTGACATTATTTAAGATGTATGGATATATCTATTATTGTAAAATCCATATAACCTGGTAGGCGGGGTCTTTTGAACCCTTTCTTAATCTGAATGAGTTTAAAACACACTAAAAATTACACTGGTATGAGTAATCGTTCCTTCTTGTTATAATACATACAATTATCCAGGTGGTAACAGAATCACGGAAAAGTGTGTAGAATGGACTGTCTGATGCACAAAATGTTACTCCGCACCGCCAAGTTTTGTGAATCGGACAATAGATCTGACATGAGTATATTAGTATGTGTTAGATTGGACATAATAATTAACTCTAAATTTTGGCTCTTCACTCTACCAATGTTAACTCTAAAATATACTGTAATTTATATAATATATGAAATGTATCTTAAACAAATGTTAATGAGGCATTAGCTGTGGGTTTTTTTCAAAATTTCTTTTTTCCTTTTTTACTACTTAAACTGATATACTATAACAAAAAAAAAAGATATACACAGGCATAAGAATTCATAAATTCCTATATATTTGTAAAAATTGCTTGAGAAACCCAGGTTAGGCACTTTTTCAATTGCAATTGATTAACTGAACCTTACTGTTTGACACATATAGATACCACACTGGACCTGACCTTATTTTCAGATGGTGTACAGGAATATCAGATTTTTTATGTATAGTTCTTCTTCCTTATTATACACATCTAGTACAAGTAGTAAAAATAGAAAAAACCGAGATTATTGTTTTTGGAAAACACAGCTAATGCCCGTTTAAGTGATTTTCTGTTACTTGTGGTTCTTTGAAATATTAATCTAATGGATTTTGAAGTATTTGATGTAAGCCATGAAGCAGTCAGTAGTCAGCATATTTTTACAGCACTAAAATATAAACTTAGTATATAATATGTATATATAGTAATTGACCAATCAGTCACAGTTAGTTATAGACCAATCACGGTTATAGTTATTGACCGATCTAAACTGTAGTTAGTTATTGACCAATCACTGTTATAGTTATTGACCGATCGAAACTGTAGTTAGTTGTTGACCAATCGAAACTGTAGTTAGTTATTGACCAATCACGGTAATAGTTATTGACCAATCAAAACTGAAGTTAGTTATTGACCAATCACAGACGTGCAATATCACATGATTTTAATCAATTCATTGAATGGGAATTTGTAGTTCTGGTTGAAGAACACTGATCTCTGCGTGTCTTTGACACATACAATGTCTCTTTTTTGTTTGTTTGTTTGTTTTACAAGTGTTTGGATGTTGTACTTTAACTAAGTATTAAAATACAAAAGACACAACTTAAGTCAGGATTAATTAATTTGTTAATATGAAAGTTTGATTTCTGTTTTATCTGAAAATGTCCTAAAACAAGAATTCATGATTTCAAACAATGAATTGTCCATCACATATGTAGGAAAGAATATATTGATGTTATTTAATATATTATGTCATAATCTTTTTTGTAGTAAGAGTGTGGTCTTGTGAAATTGCATGTAACAAACTGTTCTTATATATTGATTCAAATTGCATAGAGTTAATAAAAACATTGATTAATAATCCTGTGAGCCAAAATGTTTGTTTTTGCAGTTATTAACTTATCAAACCGTGAGAAACAATGAACTGTGCTGTAAATCGATGACTTAGACCAGTCCAAATGTGTCTGTAGGGGTGAATGAATTAAAATCTCTCTCTATCATTTTCTTGATTATTTGGTTTAAGGGCAAAATCAGTTTTACCTCACTGCGTACAGTTCGACTTAAAGAGGCATTGACTGTGTATTTTTTTCCAATTTTTTCTCCTTTTTTACTACTTAGATTGATATACAATAACAAAAAATAGATATACATAGACAAAAATTCTTTAATTCCTATATATTTTGTGAAAATTGCTTGAGAAACACAGTTTTGGTACTTTTTTAATTGCAATTGATTACCTCAACCTTATGGGGTGTCGTTTTACTTTTTAATACCAGTTAGTGATATCACTCTTTTGAATAGGTGATATCACTCATATCACTTATGCAAATAGGTGATATCACTTTTATAAATTCTTAAGTGATACGAATGAGTGATATCACCTATTTGAATGAGTGATATCACCTATTTGAATGAAAGATATCACCTATTCAAATGAATGAGTGATATCACCTACTTGAATAAGTGATATCACTTATTCGACTAAGTGATATCACCTATTCAAATAGGTGATATCATTTATGAATCAATGCCAATGAATGCTCCCTACACAAAAATAAAATATATTCCTTGGTCTAACACTTGTGTCCTCTTGGGCATTATAAATTATTTACTTCTTTTGTTTCCTTACATTTGGCCCAAAGAATTATATATGGTGTTTTAAGTTCAACCACTTTTAAAACAATTTTGTGCGGAAATCGGACCCTAGTTCAAAATGGCAGGAGTCGGCGGTACGGTTTCAGCGGCTCT
This sequence comes from Atrina japonica, assembly GCA_030159075.1. NCBI lineage: Eukaryota > Metazoa > Mollusca > Bivalvia > Pterioida > Pinnidae > Atrina > Atrina japonica. The sequence continues at coordinate 696,870 of BROG01000149.1, forward strand.
GTCTGCTTTGAATGCTGTATTCGGTCCAAATCCTACAACAGGCACAGGAGGTGATTCCGGTTCTGCAGTGCTGCTTCCTTATCACGATACCGTAATATCGTCCTTTGAGCTTTGTTCTACCATAGATATAGGCCTGGTGATATTCAGTGCAAATCTACATTTATGGAAGAAATGGGGAGCATAAGGTTTTTACTGTTTCCAAATTTGAATAAGTGATATCACATATTTCAATGAGTGATATCACTTATTCGTTTTGTAAAGTGATATCACCTATTCTAATAGGTGATATCACTTATTCGAATAGGTGATGTCACCTATAAAACGTATAAAGTGATATCTCCTATTTGAAAGAGTGATATCACCTATTCCAAACTTATTCGAATAAGTGATATTACTTATAAAAACGAATAAGTGATATCACCTATTAGTATAAGTGATAATACTCTTTCGAATAGGTGATATCATTCTTTCAGATATGAGATATCACTTATTCAAATAGGTGATATCACTTATTTGGTATTCCAATGGGTGATATCACCCATTCGAATAGGTGATATCACTTACTGAAGAAGTGATATCACCTATTCTAAAGAGTGATATCACTAACTGGTATTAAAAAGTAAAACGGCGCCCCATACAACCCTACTAATAGTATATGAGTACCACACTGGACCTTATTTTTAGAAAATATATAGGAATGTAAGATTTTGTATGCCTGTTTATAGCATTTTTGTTATTGTACATCAAGTACAAAACATCTCAGATACTAAAGTATAAATCTTTGGGATGTCCAGGACACAGATGCAAATCCGGCAAAAATGGACAAACACGGACCTCTGGAAACCAAGAGATGGGATCAGGTGCCATGGTGTAGTAAGCATCCCCTGTCGACCGGTCACACCCGCTGTAAGTCCACAGTCGAGTCCAAATAAAATACAACCACCAACGAACAGGCAATTCAGCATTTCACCCAGTGAAACAGAGTAATCGCAAACAAGACTGTTATACCGACTGTAAAATTTGTGGAACGTTGACATCAAACGCCGCTTTCGATATCCCTGTGTCAATAATTTGTCAGTGAGTAGTTTACATCTGTATATGAAAGTATACAAATACAAGTAGTAAAAGTAGAAAAAATCTAAATAATATTTTTTGATAAACACAGTTAATGCCCCATTTAAATATTTACTTAAATGATAACAGCATATGAATGGTGTATGTCAGATATTAATAGGTCTTTATCACGCTCGCATATTCTAATACGCAATGTTAACGATCGCAGTTTATCATTTTAAGTATGCTACAAATCTAGCGACATATTTCTGTGTGAATTGATCAAATGACGTAAGTATGACTAGTGTTAGATATCATGATGAATCATTACGGAACATGTTAGTTATATCAGCTGTTAGTGGGTAAGCAAAAGTGTGTTATATATTCGATATATATTATATATATATATATATATATATATCTATATATGTGTATATATATATATATATATATAAATATATATATATATATATATATATATATATATATATATATATATATATATGTTTACGTATTACAATTTGTATTATATTGCAGTGATATATTTATAGATTGTTGTTCTGATTATGGGAAATTAGACGAAAGAGACGATGCCCTATGTAGGGGTCAACAATAATGAAAATTTCCACTTGTCCTGCAGGACAAATTGCTTTGAAATCTACTTGTCCGAATGCAAAAATGACTCTTCCGAAAATCAAGTGAAACATTTAAAGATATTATTTTGTGTTTAACAAAAATAATCTATATTGAATTAATTTTTGTCTTCAACCAGACAAACATTAATATTGAACCCTGCTATGGTACGCAATTTTCGGACAAAACCGGTTCTGACTAAATATCCAATCAAGATCAAAGGTAACATTGATAAAAGTGCAAAACGGACATTGACACTATCCTTGTTTCAAGCGAAATCATGATTTGATGAACAGATTAACACCTCAATGGTGAATCGTTGACTGAGCAAACGGTATGTCAAGTTCAAATCGACCTTGAGGTTTACCCGAGCCCTTTAAATGGCTTGTGATTGTTCAAGCACTGCGAATACACGTACATCAAATCACTTGATCACTTGGGTTTCATTCTTAGAATTTTATCAAAATTGGGTATTTTGCTTTCTTTCGATGAGATCTCTATTAATTAAGACTAGGACAAACATTTGACAACGTTTGCCAGAGTTATGGGACTTTAAATTAATTGTTGAATGACTTAGTTCTATGGCAGTGTTTCTGAAATACATTTTGTTTTGTTGTTGTTGTTGTTGTTCATGTTGTTATTCAAGTTGTTGTTGTGGTTCATTTTCTCTTTATGTTAATGTTTTCTGTATTCATCATTCTGAAAAATGAAGACCCGTAGTCACTAATGTAATGTTGGATCATTATTTAATGCCAATATTAGGGCCTCATCAATAATTATCTTTAATTATAAGTAGAATTGATACTGAACATTCGCGAAGGTTTTACATTTCTAATTAAACAGTTTCAATGTAAACCTGATCATGAATGTGGCGATTCTGAACAATTACATAATAAAATAGCTCTTCAACAAATATCAAAATATCATTTTACCTGCACGAAGTATATATATATATATATATATATATATATATATATATATATATATATATATATATATATATATATATATATATATACAGAAGTGCTTCAACTTGACAGTTTTGGTATATTTATTACAGTAAACCTGATCATGAATGTGGCGATTCTGAACAATTACATAATAAAATAGCTCTTCAACAAATATCAAAATATCATTTTACCTGTACGAAGTATATAAATATAAATAGAAGTGCTGTAACGTGACAGTTTTGGTATATTTATTACATTCATTCAAAATAACGTACATACATCTGTACTTTGAGGTTCAAAGAGGGACGTACGCCCTTTTCACCCTCCCCCCCTGAATCCACAACTGACCTACTTCTGCCTGATGACCTTTTTTCCATAAGGTCATCTTAGTCAGTAATAACAGAGCATTATAGTGACCTACCCCTGCCTCATGTTCCTTTTTCTTCAGGTTAGCTTAGTCAATATTAATCGAGAATTATAATGACCTAAACTATCCCCATGTTATTGTTTCTATAAAGTCGGTTTTGTCAGTAACAATTTAGCTATAGAGTGACCTAACACAACCTCAATTCATTTTACACTTGTGTCAATACAGTACAGTTACGTAAATGACTTTTTTCCTACATCTGTGTCAATCAATAGAACATATCAAAATATGTGTCACTTCTGGTGAAAACTCCACATAAATGAAAATTATTTTAAGGAATGTACAACGATGAGATGTATCATTTCATGAATTCGGATAATTCACGCTTTGGTCTAATTTTTGACAACTTTTCTGGCAAGAGCTAGATTTTCTTTATATAGACATAATTATTTTAATCTTTATTGAATTTTTTGAAGTGACTGATTTTTATTACGGTTACATTTTTAAATGTACAGAAAAAATGGATTAACTTCGCAGAAATCAAGAACAATATTTGATTTTTCAATCATTTTAGCATTCAGTATCTGGCAGATTTAATAAACTAATTGAAAAATATGATTTACGTAAATATTTAATTCAAGTAAATCCTGTTATCATTTCTGACACAAATATTCTAATAACATTTAAATTTTTCTTTCTGAAATATCCGTTCTGTCCGGTATCGTTTTTTTATTACATGTTATGCAAATGCCCTACCGTCAGCTTTTCCACAATGCAAATTATCACACACACACACACACACACACACACACACACACACACACACACACACACACACACATATATATATTATTGCACATATATTTTTTTACACATATATATGTATTTTCGAACATAAATATATTTTATTGCACATAAATATCTTATGCACTTATATTTACAATTATCGAATAAAAATATAAAATATTGCACATATATTGACAGTTATTGAATACAAATAAAAATGTAGAACGTTAATATAAAATTATCGAATATACATGCAACGTTTGACATAGGCGGGGACTGATAAGTACCATTTTGGTCCCTTATTTAAGTATAGAGCTGCTGTTCATGTACGACTGGTTTTTCAAATTACATTGAGGCGTTTTACTGTGAGCACTGTCTCCAAGCTATACATCAAACAGAATGGGCGTTGCACAAAGAAAGATCAATGTCTAGACTTAAAAACGTCCATTGACAATGCTAGGAGTCTTTTTTTTCTGAACACTTCAACTTCAAATTATGAGTCCATTAATGAGTACCTTTCCCCCTTTCATCCCTATAATCCATTGAAAACAAACACAAACATAGATAAAGTGATTTTATAAATAAATAAAGATAAAAATTATTATAAAATATACAACTGTGACTCATTGTAGCATCATATATCTTTGTCGAGTTGTCATTTTCTTGGCATTATCAAATAGCTTCCGGTTCCGGTGAAAAGTCTTCATACCGGAACACATATTATCAGTATTGGGCACATTGTCATTAAACAGTCATGTAACATACATCTGGTCCTGTTTACTCTATAGATTTTGGAACTTCTAAAGTGATCATGACACGAACAATCACTAATTCGTCAATTTCCCCTACGATGAAATTAATTTCGCTATCTCTGCGTTTGTTTTACTATATACTTCCATCATGGTCTCTCTTACACTGAAAGCTAGGTCTGTGACGTCATCAGAGGTCATACCTTCTGTTGGTATTTGTGGTAAACAGGTAACGATCACTCTGCCTGTTAAAGATATGGAATTTAAAAATTGTAGATATGAATATAATATTTACGCTTTTGTTAATGTTGCCATAGACTATTTTATTGTAAAACGCAAATCGTATTGATTCAGTGAAACATCATTTTCACTTATTTAAAAATTTATAATTTAAAGCCAACCAACTTGGTATCCTGCAGTTATAATCACTGTAACAACACTTATCCATAGCCAATTTGTTAAATTAAGAAAATAATTTTCATCAAATGAACAAAGGATGCCATCCATTTTCTTGATCGACAGAAGAGCCTCTAAAACAGCATCCCTCCATGTACGTATTGTACAATAGAACGTGTAAAGAATGAAATTTCTTTTGAATATTCAAATACGTGTGCAGTAAAGCTTTCATTTGTCATCTCGCTTTACGTCACAATTGTTGTAAGTCTCCTTTTCCGATTCTCCTTATAACTTCAACCTATCGCCAAACCCCTTTTATAATGCCAAATTCGGGATACTCAAATGGTGTCAGTATATATATATATATATATATATATATATATATATATATATATATATATATATATATATATATATATATATATATATATATATATATATATATATATATATATATATATACAACAGATGTAATGTTAAACTCCTTGGTGATAATAATAATGAAACTGGTTGAGTTTAATCCGGCGTTGTGATATATATTACAAAAGTTATAGTTATACAAAAGAGGCCACAACAAATGCTCAAGACGACGTCAATAAGACGTCATCAATTGAGCTCGAATTGGACATAAACGTGGATTTCCAAAAGAAAAAAGTAGTATCATACAAGGTCAAATAATAAATCTAAATGTATTGCCAAATTTGTCTAAGAGTAACCACTGTAAAATGAATATATTAGCTTTGAGAAGTTTAGAACTTAAATGGTGATATCTGAGCGAAATATTATTTTAGTATTATATATCTAAATACTGTTTCAGTATTATATATCTAAATGGTGATAATACATTATGTAATACACATGTATTAGTTTCCAATGCAGTTATTTCTTTACATGTAACATTGGAGGTAAGTGATATTAGCTGGACGCTAAAGTACATACCTGGTGTAAACTTTCTATTTTTTCTGTCATAAAAGTGCTTGTATGATGTAATGACGATAGGCGATATCGGTACCTGAAACGAACACGTAGAATCTCGTGAAATTAAAGTTGCTCATGTGAACACGTGGCATTAATAAGGTCATGTTGCACGCGTCTCTCTCTCTCTCTCTCTCTCTCTCTCTCTCTCTCTCTCTCTCTCTCTCTCTCTCTCTCTCTCTCTCTCTCTCTCTCTCTCTCTCTCTCTCTCTCTCTGTAAACCGACACTTTTCGCATAATTGCTGTTGAAGAGCAAAATGATACACATTCTCGCAAAATTACGTCATAGAACGATCGGTGACGATAAAGGAAATTATACCATTTTGCTATAAATACCACAGTTAGTTGAAATTGACTAAATATGAATGTGTCTGGCAATAAACCTACTAAGCAACGTTTACAAACTCCATCGCTACCTTCTATGACGTTAACCTACGTACAATTTATTCAGAGTTTACAGACTACGTCACAATCTCGGTAAATTCCGGAAAAAATTTAACTGAAATATCGGATAAATGGGATTTCTTCAGATGAAAGTATTGTGTATTTGATATTAATAATATATTTAGGAATGATTATTGTACAGGAATCGTCAAACAGTTACAAAAAATGTGTTATATATAACTGCCATCGATATTAACTCAGAGATTTGTGTTTTGGCAAGTATAAATCCAAAATAATAATTTTCAGATATGCAATATATACCCCACCCCCTTGATATTTGGTCCCTGGAAACCTTGCACATGTACACTGCATTGGACAAACATATCTATCATAAAACTAAATCATTATAGTATCTTACCAATTATAAAATTTTGACCTTTTACACAAATATTATAAACATAATACCAAATTTACAATACTCAACACGATGGTTTCTGTCAATTAGACTTCATCATTTGAGCTCATATTTAAAACAAATTTTCTGAAGCGGAAAGTGGTATCATACAAGGCCAAATAATAAATCTAAATGCAAAGCCAAAAATCCTTCGAAATAGTAACCACGGTAAAAAGATGACTATCTTACCTTTTTTTGAATAATTTAGAATTTAAATTGTGTTATCAAAATATACTTAAGAATATGTTGCAATTTTTGCATCTCATCATGCAATTATGCATGTAAGCCTATGTAGCTTTTTCAATTGCTACTCAACATTTTTCTAAGTCATCCTGTTACTGTTATTATGACTTGTATGTTTGAATTTTTAGGCGTCCTATAGCTAGGTCTAATATACATCAATCAGTACTTTTCATATTTCCAGATGTATTTGCCCTAGGATGAGGTCAACAGTCAATCGTAGGTACACGTTAACACTCAGTGATAGTCATGATAAAATTCGTCGAAATGTGACCCAGTTGTTATGACGAGAGGTTAAAAATGGGTATGACTTAAGGTTTGATGTGAAGGTGGAAGTTATATATATATATATATATATATATATATATATATATATATATATATATATATATATATATATATATATATATATATATATATAGATATATATATATATAGAGAGAGAGAGAGAGAGAGAGAGAGAGAGAGAGAGAGAGAGAGTTATTAGGAAACCTACAAAAGGTTTATACGGCTTCACTTCACTTCAATTTTCCTTCAATTTAAAAAAATAATTGAAGGAAAAAAATGGAAAAACAATAGAATCTTCTGTAAATCAATGACTTAGACCAGTCCAAATGTTTATTTAGGGGTGACTGAGTTAAAGGTAACAGGTCTGGGCCCTATGCCTCTAAATTCCATAAATATGCAAGTTCAACATTTGTTTTATTAATATATACATTTTAATTGACTGTACAAGTGTTTGTAAAACCTAGATCTGATTGACGAGAATATCGCTCACTTTTGAATAATTTCCTTTGGGAAAACCTTGAATAGGGTAGTAAATTTATACTTTTGGATATTTCTCTCGCTTTTTTTGAATGAGCAATTATTTTCATATCTATCTATAACTCTATGTAAGATATATAGAATTTTTGGGGTTTCCTTGGTTCTTTTATATCTCACTTGTCAATTTCAAGTGAAGTGCCAGAAATGTTGACTTGACACAGGACCTCTGTTCCAAAAGTCTTATTCGAAAGACCCGTGGCTCCTTCTTATTTTGAGCTCTAAATGAGCAACAAATATATATAAAATTTGTTTGATACTCCAAATCAACAGTAATACCTTAGGTAGACAGTAACACCATAAGTAAACAATAATACCTTCGGTAGGCAGTAACACCATACATATCAATAATACTTTAGGTAGTTAGTAACACCATAAGTAAATATTGTCACCTTAGGTAGTTAGTAACAACATACGTGAACAATAACACCTTAGGTAATCAGTACCACCATAAGTAATCAATAACACCTTAGGTAGGCCATAACACCATAAATAAATATCACCTTAGGTAGTCAGTTACACCATAAGTAAACAATAACAGCTTAGGTAATCAGTAAGTAAACAATAACACCTTAGGTAGTAACACCATAAGTAAACAATAACACCTTAGATAATCTGTAACATCATAAGTAATCAATAACACCTTTAGTAGGCAGTAACACCATAAGTAATCAATAACACCTTAGGTAGACAGTAACACCATAAGTAATCAATAACACCTTAGGTAGGCAGTAACACCGTAAGTAATCAATAACACCTTAGGTAGGCAGTAACACCGTAAGTAATCAATAACACCTTAGGTAGGCAGTAACACCGTAAGTAAACATCACCTTAGGTAGTCAGTAACACCATACGTAAACAATAATACCTTAGGTAGGCAGTAACACCATACATAAACAATAATACCTTAGGTAGTCAGTAACACCATACATAAACAATAATACCTTAGGTAGTCAGTAACACCATACATAAACAATAATACCTTAGGTAGTCAGTAACACCATACATAAACACCTTAGGTAGTCAGTAACACCATACATAAACAATAATACCTTAGGTAGTCAGTAACACCATACATAAACAATAATACCTTAGGTAGGCAGTAACACCATACATATCAATAATACCTTAGGTAGTCAGTAACACCATACATAAACAATAATACCTTAGGTAGTCAGTAACACCATACGTAACATAATACCTTAGGTAGTCAGTAACACCATACATAAACAATAATACCTTAGTATAGTCAGTAACACCATACATAAACAATAATACCTTAGGTAGTCAGTAACACCATACATAAACAATAATACCTTAGGTAGGCAGTAACACCATACATAAACAATAATACCTTAGGTAGTCAGTAACACCATACGTAAACAATAATACCTTAGGTAGTCAGTAACACCATACGTAAACAATAATACCTTAGGTAGTCAGTAACACCATACATAAACAATAATACCTTAGGTAGTCAGTAACACCATACATAAACAATAATACCTTAGGTAGGCAGTAACACCATACATAAACAATAATACCTTAGGTAGGCAGTAACACCATACATAAACAATAATACCTTAGGTAGGCAGTAACACCATACATAAACAATAATACCTTAGGTAGGCAGTAACACCATACATAAACAATAATACCTTAGGTAGGCAGTAACACCATAAGTAAACATCACCTTAGATAATCTGTAACATCATAAGTAATCAATAACACCTTTAGTAGGCAGTAACACCATAAGTAATCAACAACACCTTAGGTAGGCAGTAACACCGTAAGTAATCAATAACACCTTAGGTAGGCAGTAACACCATAAGTAAACATCACCTTAGATAATCTGTAACATCATAAGTAATCAATAACACCTTTAGTAGGCAGTAACACCATAAGTAATCAACAACACCTTAGGTAGGCAGTAACACCGTAAGTAATCAATAACACCTTAGGTAGGCAGTAACACCATAAGTAAACATCACCTTAGGTAGTCAGTAACACCGGAAGTAATAACACCTGAGGTACTCAGTTAAACCATGAGTAAACATATAACACATACAAATACATACATATCTTTAAAGTTTGCAATTTACTTACTTGTGCCTCTACTGCTAAATGAAAAGAACCTTTCTTGAATGGTAAAAGTATATCTGTAGGGTTTCTAGTGCCCTCCGGGAACATGTACGGCTTCAACTAAAAATAAAATAGAACACCTGTATCATTCAGATTCCTTTTTTTTGCTAGATGTATAAATATGTTTAATGCTTATGTCATATAAACATATCTCAACTACATTTTATAATAACAACAGCTAGGATACAGTGGATTTTGTTTACAGGTACATTTTCAAATGAAACTCTTTCAACCCCACAGACCACAATAGACTGGTCTTAAACAATAGATAGAGCATACTACTCCAATTTTTAGGGGTGAAAGGGTTAATATAAAAATCACAGATATCAAAGTATTAAACGAAGTTCAGCATACAATAAACGATACACTAATATGGAAAACATTGGAAAACACGGAAAACTACATATCACAGACGTGGGATCAGAAGCTATGGATCTGGAATAAGTATCCCTTGTTGCCCGGTCACATTCGCCGTGACTCCACTGTCAGATTGAAATCAATTAAATCCTCGTCAACATCGATAAAGACGATTTAACAATCACCATCAAACAGGTAACTCGATATTTCGGTTGAATTTGTAAATATGTTAAGTTACTGATCACGAAATATTGATTTTTTATATGTTTTGAATGAATTATTGCTACTTGTATATGTATATTTTCTATATCTATTGATCAAAAAATTGAAATCCACCTAGTTTTATATATATGAATATGATATTTTACATCACGGAGGAATGAATGGGTGTGTGAAAGATATATAGATACATAAGGATATGTATTATAACACAATCGATATCACAATTATTTGTATATTTAAGTTTGATACATTGTATATATGTATGTGTCACAGGAAATGTCAAAAAAAGTTTAGTATAAAAAACACACAAAAAACGACATTTCAGTTGAATTTGTAAACAGGTTAATTGACTCATCACAAAATATTGATTTTTATATTGTTTGAATGAAATATTGCTACTGTAAAATGGTATACTTTCTATATCAATTTGATCAAAAAATTGAAATCCACTTAGTTTTGATAATAAATATGATAATTTTACATCACAAGGAAAAAAAAAGAAAAAAAAAAAAAAAAAAAAAAAACAAAAAAAAGAAAAAAAAAATACAAATAAACAAAAAATAAAAAAAAAAAGAAAAATAATATAAAAGAAATAAAAGAAAAAAGAAAAAAGAAGCATAGAAAGGAAAAAAAAAAGAAAAAAAAAAAACAAAAGAAAAAAAAAATATACGAAAAAAAAAAAAAAAAAAAAACAATAAAACAAAAAAAAAAAAAAAAAAAAAAAAAACAAAAAGATATAAAAAAAAAAAAAAGCTCAACCACAAATACAATCAGCCCTTGTCCCCCACCACACCGGCCCCCCCACCCCCACCAACACACCCCCCACCCCTCCCCAGCCCATGATCCCCCCCACTCCCAGCCACCCCCAGCCCCCCCCCCGACCCCACCCCTCCACTCCCCCGAATCCCCCACATACTCCCCCACCCCCCACCCCCACCCCCACCCGTCCCCCCCCACCAATCCCTCCCGCCCCTCCCCCCCCACTAAACGCCCCCCCACTCCCCCACTCCCCCCCACCCCCTCCCCCCCCCCCCCTCCCCCACTCCCCTCCCCCCCCCTCCCCCACCCCCACCTAACCCCCCACCCCCCACCCCCCACCTCCCCCACCCCCCACCACCTCCCCCACCCCACCAGAACCCCCCCCCCCCCACCACCACCCACTCCGCCCCCCCCACCCCACCACCCACCCTCTCCCCACCACCCCCCCTCCCCACCCCCCTTCCGCCCCCACCCCCCCCCCCCCCCACCCCCCCCCCCCCACCCCCCCCCCCCCCGCCCACCGACCGAGTCCCCCCTACCACCCCCCCCACCCCCACCCCCCCCGCACCCCCCCCACCCCCCCCCCCCCAACCCCTCCCCACTTCCGCCCCCCCCACCCCCCCCACACCCCACCCCGCCCCCCACGCCCCCAACCCACCACCAAGCGATCCCCAACCCCCACCCCCCCATTCCCCCCCCCCCCCCACCCCCCCCCACCCCACCCCCCCCCCCTATACCCCTCCGCCCCCCCCCCCCCCACCCTACCTCCCCCCAAAACACCCCCCCCACGCACCCTGCCCACGCACATCCCCCACCGTCCCAACCCCAACTCCCCACCCCACCACCCCCCTCACCCCCTGCCCTACCCCCCCCCACCAACACCCCACGTCTTGTTTTTGTATTTTCCCCACCTCCCACCCCCCCCTCCCCCCCCCCCCCTCCACCCCTCCCCCCCACACCCCCTCCCCCCCTCCCCCCCCTCTCACACCCCGACCTACCGCCCCTCCACCCCCACCCATCCCACCCACCCCCATACCCTCCGCCCCACCCCCCGCCCCCACACCCCCCCCCCCCCCCCATCCAACACCCGCACACCACTAACCCCCCCGCCACCCCCCCCCCCACCCCCAACCTCCCCCTCCCCCTCCCCCACCCCCCCACCCCCCACCCCCCCCCACACCCCCCCTCACCCCCCCCACCGCTCCCCACCCCCCCCCCCCAGCTCCCCTCCCCCCAGCTGAACTCACCCCCCCATCGCATCCCCCGCCCCCCCCGACCGCCCCTCAGCCTCTCCCCCCCCCCCCCCCACCACTAACCTCCACCCCCCCCCCCGCTCCCCACCCTCCCCCCCCCCCCCCCCCCCCCGCCAACACCGCCTACACCCCCTCCCCCACCTGCGCTCCCATCCCTTCCAACCACACCCCCGACCACCCTCAAACTTCCCCCATCCCCCCCCCCCTCCCCCCCCTCCCTCCACTCCCCCGACCCACCCAACCCCCCATCCTTTCCGCCCACCCCCCATCCTTCCCCTCCCCACCCTCCACCCCCCCCCCCCCTCCCCCCCCCCACCAACCGCCCACCCGCCCCCCCGCCATCCCACTACTCCCCCCCCCCCCTCACCTTCTCCTCCCCCGCAATGCCCCCTCTCCCCTCCCCCCCCCCCTATCCCCCCGCCCACCCACCCCTCCCCCACCTCCCAACTCATCCCCCCCCTCTCCCCCCTCCCACCCACCCCCCCACCCCACCACAACCTCCCCCGGCCCACCCACAGCACCCCCCCCCTCCCCCATACCGACCCCACAACACCACCCACCGCCTCCTTCGCTCCCCCCCCAAACCCCCCACCCCCGCCCCTACCCCCAACCCAACCCCCCCCCGCAAACTCCACCGACCTCAAAAACCAACGCACACCACCCCCCGCCCAGCCAAACAACCCCGCCAACCAACATCCTTCTCGTCACAATCTCCCCCCTCCCGCCCCCACCCCAACCGACACCCCCACACCCCTCAATCCGTCTCCCCCCCCCCTACCCCCCCTCCACAGACCCCTCCCCTCCCCCACCCACCCCTCGTCTCCAAAAAACACCCAACCCTCACCCCCACCCTCCCCAACCCCCTACCCCAACCCCCCCCCCCCCCCTGCCGCCCCCCCCCGACCCCGCCATCCCTACCACCCCCCCCCCGTGCCCCACAGGCATCCCGCCCCAACCCCCCCCCCCCCCCCCCCGCCACCACACCCACCCTTCCACCTTGCAGGGAACCTGGACCTGTAAGGGTATGTGTCACAGGAATGTCAATAAAAGTTGTTAAAAAACACACAAAAAACGACATTTCAGTTGAATTTGTAAACATGTTAATTGACTCATCACAAAATATTGATTTTTTATATGTTTTGAATGAATTATTGCTACTTGTAAATGTATATTTTCTATATCTATTGATCAAAAAATTGAAATCCACTTAGTTTTGTATATATGAATATGATATTTTACATCACAGAGGAAAAAATGTGTGTGTGTGTCTGTGTGTGTGTGTGAAAGATATACAGATACATAAAGATATGTATTATAATACAATCGATCTCACATTTATTTGTATATTTCAGTTTGATACATTGTATATATGTCTTGTTTTTGTATTTGAACCTTGCAGGGAGCCTGGACCTGTAAGGGTATGTGTCACAGGAATGTCAATAAAAGTTGTAACGAAAAAACGAGGTACATGCCTTATTTACTGAACTTTTCATTTAAAGTTTTTATCACAGAAATCAAATTTCCATTTCACTAAGTTTCTCTAAACCAGTAGGCCCCTGCACATGATTTTTTATCCACTTTACACTCCACAGAATTTATACTGATGCAGCGCAATATTTGACAGATACTAACATTAAATTATGGAAGTTTCTAACAGTGCAAATTTTGAAAACAAAATATGAACCATCATCCAAAAAGGAAAACAATCATAAGGATCAGTGAATGCCCATAAAATAATAATTATAATAAAATAAATTAGCATACAAAGCATCAGAAAATGCACAGATTAATATGTTATTTTGTACCCGACGTTTCTTCATTTCATCCGCTGTGTTCTTGAGTTGCTGTTTGGCTTTAGACGGATGACCCCGATCTATAAACAGCGTCCCGAATGAATACAGCATCAATCCGAACATCCCTGTTGTATATAACAGGGATCTCTTCGCTGACACGTTGACGCCATCAAAGTAATCAATTTCCGCCATAGCTAGAAATGAACATCAAAATCTGTTTACAATGGTTCAAGGTTGTTCTTATCAGATGTTTAATTTCCCTTGAAATGGTAGTTGCAAATAACCGGCCACCATTTTAAAACCACGGTCGGAATTGGTATGCTCTGCCGTAGGAAAGAGCATAACGATTCCGGATCGTGGTTTTACGACGATGGAAACCGGCATGCAAATTTACTACATTGGGACAGACTTCCTACTGCACCCCTTCTCAAATATTACCCGAAACGAAATACAAGTACTGTGGACATTAAAATAGTATACATTTGTTTAAGAATTTCTTGAAGGACATCAATATGATATATCCAGAAATTAATGAATAGACGTTGAGGTCTTTTTTTATGTTTTGGGTAATATTTGAGTTGGGTGCAAAAGGAAGTCTTACCCTAGTCTAAATATCAAATATACAAATAATCTATGCAATTGTAAATTGATATATTGGCTAGTAACGATTCATCTATTTCGGTAGAAAATATAGCACATAGTTTATAATGCCATGCACAGATGCTAAAAATGCAGTTTAAAGTATTTTGCATCGGCGGCCAAGGCGTCAAGTATAAAGACAAACATTGGCGTCGCCCATCCAAATAATCGTGTTTATTATCTCCCTTTTTATATCAAATACAATGGGGATAATCCATGTACCACGTGATAACCGATAACGTTTGTGCGGTACTAGTATCTCCAATGGTGATGGAACGTAACTCTACGTAACTTTCTCTCTGAAATGACGTTACCGCGGGATATCGTCTGCTAGCGTCATCCATCACTAATAGAAACAATAGTCCCGCGCAAACGTTATCGGGTATCACGTGGTACATGAATTAGTCCCATTAATAGTTGTTCCATAAAATACACTTTCAGCTCATATTGAAATCAGTCTTTAATAACAGTAAATAATAGCATGTCTATCAGCACGTTTTGTTCTAGTTAATACCATTACACACACACACACACACACACACACACACACACACACACACACACACACACATATATATATATATATATATATATATATATATATATATATATATATATATATATATATATATATATATATATATATATATATATATATATTCGTGTTTTTGATTGAGTAAGTCTAAGACCTAAGATGACCATAAAAAAAATCCTGGTTTCCGATATTTCGTTCGGATCTAAAAAATTTGTCCTGAAAGCGATAGCTCAGGGTTATATGTAAATAACATGCACATTGAATATTTAAAGTTGTAAATAAAAATACATATTTACTCATGAGATCGATTGAGCTTTGATGATTGGAAATAACTACAGACGAGGTACCCTTCAGTAGATTTTCTCTTCCTCTGATCTCGTACTTGACACCTAACACTAGTGCGTTCAGTTTTTGTAGAGACCATATCACTGGCCTGTTTGAGAAAAGAAAAGAAAAACAAAATCATTCACAGAGCATGAAGCCTGTTCAATATCAAATTCACCATATCCCTGTTTGAAAAAAGAAAACCAAACCATCCAATAAGCATGTAACCTGTTAGGTATCAGTTTCACCAATGTTGATATGTAAAATACATCTAAAAAGGGTCTGGTTAGTGGTACGTTTTAAGAGTTTTTATCATATATCATTATCTCCAACCCCATATTGGTAGGGTAGGGGATGCTTACTCCTCCATGGCACCTGATCCCACTTCTTGATTTTAAGAAGTCCGTGTTTGTCCATTTTTACCAGATTTGTACTTAATACTGGACATCCAAATGATTTATACTTTGGTATCTGAGATTTTTTTTTTATATTTGTGGATTATAGTCTTACACAAATATACAATGTCGTTTGAATGTATGCATGCATACATCATTGTTTATTGTGCCCAAAGTAAGACAAAGTCACAGACTCAATGAGACTCCTTTTTATCTGTCAATGGGAAGAAATATTCTGACAGTATTCACGAATTAAAATGCATTCCATACCTATGAAATCGTCATTAATCCTTCCACCCCTGTTTTTAGATGGTATTTTCTTCTCTATTATTCATATTCCTATATATTTTGTGAAAATTGCTTGAGGAACCCAAATTTGGCACTTTTCACTTGCAATTGATTAACCCAACTTTACTATTTGTATATGATTACCACGCTAGACCAGATCTTATTTTCACAAAATATATAGGAATATAAGATTATTTATGCCTGTGTATAGCTCTTATTTGTTATTGTACATCATGTGAAAGTAGTAAAAGTAGAAAAAAAAATTGTTTTGGTAAACACAGTTAATGCTCCTTTAAGAATTTGTCTATATATTTCATTGTTATTGTATATCCAATTTAAGTCGTAAAAGAGGAAATACATTTTTTATAAATAAAAACCGCATCTAATGCCCCTTCTTGTTTGTCTTAAGGGGAAGAAGGACACCTGGTCACGTGACAGTAATCTAAACTTGAACTGACATTGGCAATGTAAACAAACATTACATACGACGCAAATTTGTCCCCAGAAGACGTTAGATTGTTAAATTCACACCAAGAAGTAAATAAAGGTTTTCTTTGTGAATAAAATAATTTAACAGTCATTTCTATGTCATCTATGAAGCACAACTTCACATTTTCTGGCATAGTTTGTCTCTGTATCTGTTTTTCTGAGCGCAGTCACATTTTGACATTAATTATTCTAATTGTACATGACACTTTTGTGAAAATTACAGGAAAGCTGCATCGCCCAGTCAAAGTCAAAATCATGTTCAAGGTCACACTCAAGGTCAAATGGTGGTACAGTATTCTCTAAAGGATTTTGTATTTAAAATATGCAATTTCGGCATGCTTCAAGGTGTTATTTCTTTGTTATATACCCATAACTTGTTTTATTGATTTTTAATAATCGTTACCCATTTTTAATTGATCATTTACAGAAAAAATGATGACTTAAATTTTACAGTGACCGAATTTGAAATTTAAGTTTGATAAAATAAAATTGGTAATTTTGGGGGTCACAGCTTAAAATGTTTCGTCTCCTTTATCCACTAACTCTAATAAAACCTAAAACACATGGATACCATGACCATAGATCAAATTTTACCATGTTATTTATAAAAATATGAGTTTTGAAAATAAATGAATAGGACAAAAATTCTGGTAAGGGTCATAACTCTTGCATATGCAAATACCCCTTATATACCCACAGATGTGGCAAGTTATTAATTCTATTAATTCATACATCCACAATAAATAATAATGCAAAATTTATAAAAATATTGATGATTGGTTTTTGTATACCCCAGGGTACCCTTCTTCCCCATAACTGGATAAACAATATTGATGCATTGAACATTATTTTGTTATTTTGTTATTTGATCGAGATTCTAGATCAAAATAATGCTTTATTTTTGTGGCATACAAGGAACACATACAAGACAATGATAATATGTTTATTACCCTATCTACAAGTCCATATGAATTTAATTGATATGAATTTATTGATGTTGATAAAGAATCATATCATTCAAGGTTTTAAATGATGAAAATGTTGAAGTGGTTATCACAGAAACTGTTGATGCTATAACTTGCTTACCCATTTGTATTACGAGTTCGTACAATATTATTAAGTCCTATGATCACATTTAACATCACATAACAATGTTTATGTTTGTTTTCTTTATTATTTGACGTCGTTTCGGCAATGTTTAACTTATCTTGGGATGGAGCCGGCCTGGCTCAGTCGGTAGCGCGCTCGACTCTTGATCGTGAGGTTTCCTGTCCTTCGGATGAGACAATAAAAACTGAGGTCCCGTGTCACACAGTTGGTGTCGGCACGTTAAAGAACCCTCACTGCTCAATGGCCGTAAGTGCCGAGCATAGGCCAAAATTGGAAGCCCATCACCGGCATTTGGTGACGTCTCCATATGAGTGAAAGATTCGTGGGACGTTGAACAACAACAAACAAACAAAAATCTTGGGATGATAATACTGTGTTTATTTATTTATAATTTTACAAATTGAACAATATGTATTATGATATCTAATTTAACTTTTTTCAGATTGTGTCGAAAATACATCAACCCTCTTTGATTATGTATAAAGCTTTTCTCCAAAATTGAAAGATCGGGGTCCGGCAGGAGAAAATGGTGAAGTTATTCGTTTATCTAAGCATCATCATGATTTTCAGATTATTATTTGGCCATATATATGACACAACATTTTCTTTCGGAATGAACATTTATATTAAAATCGAGCTCAACTGAAGAAGTCTTGTTGACAGAAACAATTGTCTAGAGCACTTGCTTTGACCTCCTTTTTAGAATCATAACTTTGGTATTGTTATTAATATTTCATTATAGACTGTTCCACCAATCAGACTTCAGGATTAGCCAAAGTTGAGTTCGATTTTTAGTAATTCTTAAGTTTTCTGGTGCTAGACCAACTTTCTTTGTAAAATGTTTCATTTTGAAAGGATGTTTGATTTCTCAAAATGGAGTTGGGCGGAATGAACGTTCTTATATATTTTATGATTTGTGTGTTATTAGCTGACTTATAAATTGAAAATTAAAAAAAAAATCAATTTCAAAGTTTATCAAATGACATATGTTTTATATGTCTCAGGAATCGAATAATTTTGATAAATCTATGTTTATAAATATTTCATATTTCTTGTAATAATTAATATGAATTTCCGTATAATCCAAAGTATTGATCTACCTAGGTAAATTGGCACATGCTTACATATACACAGACTCTGTTGATATTACTTAGTAATATAAAAAATCTCATATACCAAAGTATAAATCAATAGAGTGATAAGACATAGATACAAATCCGGTAAAAATGGACAAACACGGACCTCTGGAAACCAAGAGGTGGGATCAGGTGCCATGGAGGAGTAAGCATCCCCTGTCGACCGGTCACACCCGCCGTGAGTCCACAGTCAAGTCCAATGAAATACGTGAGGAGTGAATCCTCGTCACAATTGGTACAGACGTCTCAACAACCGCCAACGAAAAGGCAACTCAACATTTCACCTAGTGAAACAGAGTAATCGCAAACAAGACTATTATACCGACCGTAAAATTTGCGGAACGTTGACATTTACGCGGTTTTCGATATCCCTGTGTCAATAATTTGTCAGTGAGTAGTTTACCTCTGTATATGAAATCTTCATATGTTGTACACGCCCTGGCATATCGGATCATTTGTGAAATATAAACTCCATATGCGGGTGACTGACTTACTACTTAAATGTGGAAAAATTTACGATGGGAAAGCCGAAATAGTCGCGTTTGTTGTATAGCTTAGTTGCCAGTTTCCCATCTGCGTCTATATTAAGTGAAATGTCTAAGTATGAAGCGTGTGTGCTTGATTCTGTTGTATCTTTAATTTCTAGTTCGCTGGGATATATCGCATTGACATATGTATGAAAATTGTCATTATTAATTGACAAAACGTCGTCGATATATCTAAATGTCAAATTAAAGGACACCGCTAACTTTTTCTTCTTTTGATTCAGCAGTTTCTGAAAGAAGTCTGCTTCGTTTGAATAAAGGAACAGGTCGGCCAATAAAGGGGCACAATTAGTTCCCATAGGAATGACGACAGAACATTACAAATATATTGTCTATTAAAAATTCCAGCATGTTTTTTATATCAACTTCAGTGTATTTATGTGTAGAATCAGAGTGGTGTTTGACAAAATAAGTGTCCTGATAGCCAATCACTAGATATTTAAATTTTCGGGTACCACCTTTAGTGAAAAAGCAGTTGTCTATGATGCTAAAAAGTCTTTCTTTTAATTTTTTATGTGGAATAGTTGTGTAATTAAGTCACGTCCTAATCACTTAGAAGCTAATCGAGATATTACAGCATTTTATTCAAGAAAATAGAAATACACTGTGAAATATGGAATGTAATTTCATTACTTTTTCTAACAAAGTAAAAATGAAGAAGTACCAATAGATAATCGAAACTCCAAGTCCATTAGAATACGACAAATTAGATGTACAAATGGTTTCAACATAAAGAAAAATTTCGAATCCCAAACAGGATGGCACGATGTTACTGGAAGGAGTCAGCATCCCCTGTTAGCATGGCAAACCCGTCGCACATGTTGCAAGAAACCTCTTGAGACGTAATTTATAACCGGTATCTGAGTCGAAATAAACGGGCCTCTACATATCGATCATAAGAAGTTGATTTCTTGTTAAAGAAACTCTCGCCTCTAAATGCAGTGATACACTGTATATGTAAACACCGGATCTTCCTCTATAACTATTTGGTTTCCGCACACTTTACCTCTTCTCTATTGAAGATATGTACCGATACTTGAGAATCTATATTTGGAACAGAATATGAATATACATACATATATATACACGTATGCTTGATTTCCTTCCCTATAGTATTGGTATCGATCTCGCATGTCAGCTAGTAGAGCGTCTCTGAAGTATGGAATACATCAAGCCATGTTTCCTTATCCACGGCCTAATGCAGACCAGGACCTGACTGTAGCTTTGTTTAGGTCGGACATGTTTAGTATTGATAAGATATTCCCACTGGATGGTTTCTAAATGCATTATAATGCAACGGTTACCCACCCCCAGCGTTCTTGTAATTTCAAAAACAACATAATATTATTGCAATGAAATTGAATTTACTATTATTCAGCGCAATGCCATGACAACACAATGTAATGGAACGGCGATGTAAATGTAATATGGCAATAATGCAAATTTTTTTTACTAGATTTTGTATATCTATCCTGGATATCCTGAAGAATTATACTTCAGTATCTGATATTTAATAATTTTATATCACTGCAAGGTGACTTATGCAAATCTCATCGATATAAATCGATCATATCTGATTCTCTACATTTCATCTTGCAGCCTGTGTAATATGCGTCTAGGGTTTGATCTCTCCCCCTCTCTCTCTCAAGCTGATTTTGGCGGGAAACATTGTTACATCCATGATCTTCACCCCGTCATTATTAAAGGAAGAAGTGCCACCAAGAATTGCAGGAAATGTGGTTTAAAAATTTTTCAGCATAAAGTGACTCCGGTTATCTTTGTTTTGTATATACATCTAGAGTAAGATATCAACTGCTTAGTACACGGTAATGTAATCTGATAAAACAAATGAGGTGTAAGTCAAAATGTTCAGCTTATAATTTCTGCAATTATTATTTTAATATCTGATTGTATTCGTCTTTAAGTAAAGCCCCGAGGGCGATGTCTTGTTATTATATATTAATAAAACAAGTAAAACCGATGAAAAAGTTATTGCCAGGGGCTTTTACCGTGGCTTAATGTTCAAGAAAACATAGGTACATCTTTTAAATTATATATCTGAATTAAAATCAAATAGGGAAGAGGCTTGAACACTCGGTCGCCGATAAAATTACCGAGGCTTGATCCTATCTGATTCAGTAATTGACTTATCTAATATTGTACTCTGCACTTTTGAGATGATAAAACTCATTCACTATTTCTGTTTGTAGTAACAGTGAATATCCCATCTTTCTGTCGTAATCAGAAGCCATCCTTGTCGCCTTACAGGCGAGGGTAAGAATTTTCAAGTTACCAAAGATATTAATGAATTAATAATAAGTATTTTTATGGAATACGCAATTTACTATAGCGTAATCATCGACATTAAACCACGTATCATGGTATAATGACACGATATGGAACTCTGTGGCCCTATCAGGATTCCTTATATTCGGATCAGGGTTTTGGTTTAAGCAATAACGACTAATTTTAGGCATGTGATTAAGAGGCATTGCGCTTTATCTGTCTCTCACCTCAGTTCGACACATGCGCGATCCTCCCAAAATCCTAACCTGATTATGTGGGGACATGTGCCACTGTAGAAATGAAAAGCAGTTGCTCTGTCCCACGGGTACACTGTGGCCACGCCTTCTCATCGGCCACTCAAGACTTGACGCTACTGTATGATCACTGACGACTTAAAGATTGTTGAATGGTGTGTGGTGTTCAACACAGCATAAAAGAATGCGAATTAAGATGAAATTGACGCTTGTAATGATCTAGTGAGTTCGACTAGAAAGCGGAATGTTTCGGGTTCGATTTCCAGACAACAGGTCATACGGAAGACTTTAAGAAAATGTAAGTTACTGTTCCTTCTCCAAGCGCTCGGCATAAGAGGTGAAAGTCACGGATATTTCGGATGAAACTTAAATACGGAATGCATGACACATAAAGCAATCCCCACTGTATTTGCGTCAGTCCATAGCACATGTCAAAATTTGTGGCACCTCACCTGGTGACATTTCTATATAAGGAATTCTTGGCGGGACATAAAGCAACAATAAAAAACAAATGCAAATAAAGGTTGTCGGAAGCTGTTACTTAGCTGCACCTGTGATATAAGCTTTATCATTATATCACTGGTTGTGTGATTTGTACTATTCATGTAGAATAACGTGTGTCAAGCACTACCTGCAATATATAAAACTTTAACCCTTTCAACCCTATAGACCACAATAGACTGGCGTAAACAATAAAAAAGAGCATACCACTAGATACTTAGGGGTAAAAGTGTTAAAATGTTTAGCCTTATATATCGCTATTACTACTATTGACTCGATATATATCAATATTCATACTCACTTCATTCGCGATCCATGACGACCGTATATCATAGCCGAGAATATGGGTATCACCGCAGACGTAGTCATAGCTAAATAGAATAACACCATTTTTGTATAATATTCCAAATGATTTCCAAGAAGTATCCGTAACGTTAAATAAACACATATTAAAGATACAAAAGCTAAAATAAGAACTGTAGACATAGAGTAACTGTTCGCTTGTGGATCAGAAACTGCCATCTTCCCAGCGTCTTCCCGGAAGTTTCAAGAACTGAATACTACGGTACCCCAATATTTGCAGTTCTACTGGCCGCTAACTCTGATGATTTAAGATTACCTAAACCGGTGCCCCGAGCTATAGATGTACACAGGTCCTTACACACGTGTCTGTGTTAGTCAATTTAGGTTAAAACTAACGATATCTTAATAAAATCTCCGTAGACTGTACTTTGTACCTGTGGTGTAAATATACAGCCAAGCGAACTTTCTATTGATATTGGGACTAACGACATTTTACTGATATGCAATCCCGTTATAAATATAAATAGGGAATGTTTACATAAGTGAACCTTTCTGACTGGACCCACATACAAGGAAGATGTGTATTACTAACTACAGTAAGGAAATACGCGCCATAACTTATTGTGAGACACATTTAAAGCATTGAACCAGCGATACGAAGGACGACATATTGATGATTCAACATTAGATTACAATATATCACAGTTATGTAGAGTACTGTGTATTAAATCAAACTTAAACCGTGAAAATTCTGTGTAAATAAAAGTGACCTTAGCCAGATATATATATATATATATAAATATATATATATATATATATATATATATATATATATATATATATATATATATTATATATATATATATATATATATATATATATATATATATATATATATATAGATATATATATATATATATATATATATATATACACATGTATATATATATATATATATATATATAATCATTCTTTCCTTCTCTCTATCAATATCTCTCTCTGTCTGTCTGTCTATCTATCTATCTATCTATCTATCTATCTATCTATCTATCTATCTATATATATATATATATATATATATATATATATATATATATATATATATATATACCTATTTTAGAAATCTCGTAATCTGATTGGTTGAGAGGGATGTAAAAATTTTCAATGTAGCCCGCTCACTTAACAAAGATAAAGAAGCCAGGGTGACATTCCAAAAAATATCACATGCGCCAACCTTATGAGCGTACGGTTCGCCCCAGTGAGAGCTTTTCGTCGTGTGCTAAACGTTTGTGGGTATTTTTAGCTTGCTGGTTAAAAGTTGACATGTAAAATATCTATGGTAATATGTTAAAGCAAACAAATATGGCACTCGGTATAATAAAACAAGGCATAGCCTCGGTCAACGATGCTTCCTCGGGGAGAAAATATGCAATACCAACCTCTCATGAATGCAATATTTATTTATATAAGCGAGAGAAAAGAGAGAGAGAGAGAGAGAGAGAGAGAGAGAGAGAGAGAGAGAGAGAGAGAGAGAGAGAGAGAGAGAGAGAGAGAGAGAGAGAGAGAGAGAGAGAGAGAGAGAGAGAGAGAGAGATATTTATACTTACTTATCTTTACTAGTTTTTAATTTAAAAACCGAGGTCCCGTGTCACAGTAGGTGTCGGCACGTTAAAGAACCCTCACTGCTCAATGATCTTAAGTGCCGAACATAGGCCAAAAGTTGAAGCCATTCACCGGCCTTTGGTGATGTCTCCATATGAGTTAAAGATTCTTTAGTGGGACGTTAAACAACAATAAACAACAACAACAGCCAGTCTTTAATTTAAATACAGTTAATTTTTTTGCTCCATACTTCTCGCTAAGGTCATTTTAAGGTCACTAAAACCGTTTCATAGGTATAAATTTGTTACTGTTAATATTATTTCGTGTGTTTCATTCCTTACATCTGACTAAAATATAGAGCTATACAACACGAAGAATTGCACTTAAATTATAAACACGATGATGTAATTATGATAAATGTTATATCATTAATTTAGGTATAACCTTCCGTCTTGGATAAATAAAAAGTAATAAAAATGATATCCCAAATGATTTCCTTTGACCCAAAAGGATTTAAAATAGATGTTTTCATATTTGTAAATTAAATATATACATGTAAATGGATTAATAAAATTCATAAATCCAAAAGTGATAAAAACATGATATTCCAAATGTTTTCATATTTGTAAGTGAAGTGTATACATGTATATCGATAAATACACACGAGCATTCTCCTTAAAATTCAAAATCGGGTTTGTTACTTGAATAAAACCTATTGAGGATTACTTTGATTGTCTTGACTTCGAATTTTACAAAAATGAACACACTTATTGTTTCGGTTATAAGAAAGAGCAATACAAACACCAATAAAGGACTAACAACACATTTGAGATCTTTTATTTACCTCACACCTTGAAATGAACATGTTCATGTGGAAATTGAAATGTGACGCATTTAATACAACACATTAAACACATGTTTATATATCGCCAGTTATGGTATGGATGTGGCAAATCTCAACATGAAAACTTAGATTCGTAATCAAGAGAGAAAGGCTTGCTTTATTGATTATTTTTCTCACTTAAAGGGACATTAGCTGTGTTCACCAAAACGTTATTTAGATATCTTCTACTTTTACTACTTGTAACTGATGTACAATAACAAATAAGAGCTATACACTGGCATAAAAATTCGTATAATTCTATATATTGTGTGAAAATACAGTTGTGTCCAGTGTGGTAGTCATATACAAATAGTAAGGTTGAATTTATCAATTGCAATTGAAAAAGTGACAAGCTGGGTTTCTCAAGCAATTTTCACAAAATATATAGGAGTTTAAGAATTTTTATGGGCGTGCTTATTTCAGTTTTGTTATTGTATATAAATCTAAGTAGTGAAATAGGAAACAAAACACAGCTAATTCCCCTTCTTTAACTATATTACATAATTTCGACTTATAAGGGACTGTACCGAAACAGTTCACTGCAATTTGTTAACATGACGTCATTACACGAGAGCTATCTCATCCCAGTGCGAGTCAAGTAAATTCCAACCTAGTAAATATGTTACTGGTCTTTCGCGCTTGGCGATAGTTATTCTAGTTACCGTACCCCTATTTAACTAGTAGAAAGATTTCAATCATGATACAATAATATACAATATGTTGAGGGAGGAAAAATGAAATCCTCGAGTCCTGGTCGATTGTACCAATGACTCTGAAAGCCTCGTCATGGATACAGTCGACATTGTTCACTCTGATTCAGATTCTCTTGTCTCTCCCACAATATCGTGATATATCCTATTAGTCTTAATTTAGTATAGTTTATTAACATTTGACCCTCTGGTCAACCAGCATACAATATACATGTATACAAATAATATGATAAAAATGTACAATACAATACAATATAATACAAATGAGTACAATAAATACTTACTGAATATATTAATCAATTGAGTGAAGTAAATGAAAGTAAATGTTGGAGAAAAAAACAGCAAGTTGACAAAAACTTTTAATTGAACAGATCTTAAATCTAATGCATTAATTAAGCACGGTACTCTGCCAAATTGTTTAATATTTTTGTTTTTAGCTGATAGTAATTGAACTCAACATTAACGGGTTTATACAATACATTTTAAAAATATACATCAAATAAATTACGATATAGTGTACACACTAAAATAAAATGAAGCTAGTCTTCAATGTCAATGACAAAAGAACAATGGCGACATCATTTACGTTCACGAGTTAAGTTAATTCTATATCGACATGTTTTAATCAAAATATCATATACCGGATATTCTGAATTATTTGAGAAGTCTATGTATTTGAGAAAAGATTTTTTTCGAAATATTGTCAATGGATATTTACCAACTTCTTAATATAACATATAATTTCGTACATTTCTTTTCACCTTTAAAATACATTTACAAAAATCTGTATGCACACGTTCTACATCTTCACCCTGTACAAAACACCTTACAAAACTAACAAAATACGTGTCAAAGACATACACTTTTGTTTCAATATTGAAGTAATTAGAGTTACAGATATTCAATATATATGTGTAAAACGAATATTTACGACCTTGTAGGGCCAAAACACATTGTGCCCTTGTAAATTTTCCATTATATATAAAACAAAGTTAAACCAAGGAAATCTGTTTGCGACATCAATAGGTTCATTATTGTAACAATACCAAACACAATTTTGGTTTAGTCAACTACCATTACAAAAAACTACAATTATTATTCTTTTTTTTCGTACAGTTACAGTAATATTCCAATCGTTACAATCCTCGCAATTAAGTAACGGTTTCAAAATTTCTTGCAAACCATCGAATGATTCTACAAAATTATACATCGCGCCCACGCATATAATAAGAATAATGAAATGTCCCTTAATTCTGTAGAATCACATTTGTTATACTCTATACTTGTATCTATTTTCGAAATCGTTAAAATATGAGACGAGAAAGGGAGATAATCCTTCATCAATCCCCTTGACATCTTAATGACAGTTGCAAATTCGGACCGTAAAAAATCCAGTTTTGAATAACAACTTATATTATTATTTAACAATCTCTAATGAATTAAACTCTTACCATTAACTTCCGATCTTGAAAGTTTTATGAATATCTTATATTTCTATTTACACGACTGAATGCTTTGTAATTATCAACAAAACAACAATAATTTTTTTTTGTCTTTTGTGTTTAAGTTTCATCGATAATAAAATACAATACAAACACTGCATCTACAGTAGCAAAACCTGCCTTAAAATCAAAGCTTTAACACTGTATTTGTCTGATCATTCTAAATGTCTATTATTCAAAACTTACATAAAACGTTTTGCAGACAACTAACAATTGTACAGCTCGATAATTATTCGGGTCGTTTTTTATTACCCGTTTTGTGTAAAGGAATAATGATACCTTTGACCAAGTGTTTGGAAAACATCCCTATAGAAATATATAGTTGAATACATTGCTAGTACCTGGTATTTCGGTACCAGTTGTTAATTTTTTACTAAAGTAATATTTGGCACTGTTAACATCATTTAAATTCCATTTTTTTTCTAAAGCTAAGATAGACATTTTTTACAGTGGTTACTCTTAGACGGATTTCGGCTATACTTTTAGAGATATCATTTGGCCTTGTATAATACCACTTTCCCTTTCGAAAATAACTTTTAAATTGGAGCTCAACTGATGAAGTCTTATTGACAGAAACGATATCGTCTTGAGCATTATAACTTTGGTAGTATGTTTATAATATTTGTTAATAATGGTACAAACATATTTTTGAAGTTCTTACAATACTCATTTAATAGATTATCTATTCCAGGAAATTCATTGCATTTTGCATTTTCCAAAGCCCGTACAACTTCATTCTATGTAATATCAATAACTACACTCATCTATGCTAATAACGCTTAAACCTTTCAACCGTAAAGACCATAATAGAATGGTCCAAAATGATAGAAAAGAGCATAGCATTCAGATAATTATCCAGGGATGAAAGGGTTAATTAACATTCATCTCCTTTTATTATTCAATATAAAAATCTCAGATACCAAAGTATAAATCAATAGGATGTCCAGGACATAGATACAAATCCGGTAAAAATGGACAAACACGGACCTCTGGAAACCAAGATGTGGGATCAGGTGCCATGGAGGAGTAAGCATCCCCTGTCGACCGGTCACACCCGCCGTGAGTCCACAGTCAAGTCCAATGAAACACGTGAGGAGTGTATCCTCGTCACAATTGGTACAGACGTCTCAACAACCGCCAACGAAAAGGGCAACTCAACATTTCACTTAGTGAAACAGAGTAGTCGCAAACAAGACTATTATACCGACCATAAAATTTGCGGAACGTTGACATTAAACGCGGTTTTCGATATCCCTGTGTCAATAATTTGTCAGTGAGTAATTTACCTCTGTATATGAAATCTTCATATGTTGTGCACGCCCTGGCATATCGGATCATTTGTGAAATATAAACTCCATATGCAGGTGACTGAAGGATATTACTACTTAAATGTGGAAAATTTACGATGGGAAAGCCGAAATCGTCGCGTTTATCGTATAGCTTAGTTGCTAATTTCCCGTCTGTGTTTATATTAAGTAAATATCTAAGTATGAAGCGTGTGTACTTGATTCTGTTGTATCTTTAATTTCTAGTTCGCTGGGATATATCGCATTGGCATATGTATGAAAATTGTCATTATTAATTGACAAAACGTCGTCGATATATCTAAATGTCAAAATAAAGGACACCGCTAACTTTTTCTTCTTTTGATTCAGCAGTTTCTGAATGAAGTCTGCTTCGTATGAATAAAGGAACAGGTCGGCCAATAAAGGAGCACAATTGGTTCCCATAGGAATGCCGACAGTTTGTTGAAAGACTATGTCTCCGAACATTACAAATATATTGTCTATTAGAAATTCCAGCATGTTTTTTATATCAACTTCAGTATACTTATGTGTAGAATTAGAGTGGTGTTTGACGAAATAAGTATCCTGATAGCCAATCACTAGATATTTAAATTTTCGGGTACCACCTTTAGTGAAAAAGCAGTTGTCTATGATGCTAAAAAGTCTTTCTTTTAATTTTTTATGTGGAATAGTAGTGTAAAGAGTTGAGAAGTCATAAGTTTTGATACTGTGAATTCGAGAAAAATTGTGTGCCTTCAAATTTTCTAAAAGCTGTTTAGAATTTTTAAGTATCCACATCTGATTTACACCGCTTCTGGAATAAGCAACTGTGCAGTATTTTTGAAGTTTCTCCTTAACAGCTGTCAATATCTTGGTAAGGAGTAAAGATAAAGGTTTGGTAGAACATTTGCTGGAACCTGATATGTATCTTTGCTTATATGGGTTTTTATGAAGTTTAGGAATCCAGTATAAATGTGGTAGCTCGAAATCGGTCTCCGTTGTAGGTATATCAAATGAGTGTAATACGGACACGTGATTTTGAAGGATCTCGTCCTTTGAAAGTGAGCTACGTGTGTATGTAGGATTTCCAGAATTCGTATTAAACCCAAGTCCTTCTAATAAACAATTATAGTAATGTGCCTTACAAATAAAACTATATTATTTGAGGCTTTGTCTGCTGGTACCAGTACATATTGGTCATGTAACCTATCCAGTTCAGTTACTACTTCTGGATCATTAAATACAGAGGGATAACGTGCTTTCATAGTCCCTTTAAGTTTTCGAATACGAAATTTTATCGACCATCGTATGGCTTTCAGCCATTCAGACAAATTAGGTTTTAGTTTAGTTTTGAATTTGGACAGTGCTATCCATTGGAAATATCAAATATATAAAAATAATCAGCTGGTACCGAAATACTTTCTTTCATGTGAAATATCTAAATGCAAATATCTATATCCACCTGTCCCCACGTGATCTTGGAAAGCATTTATACTCAAATTCCGGGAATCTTTCATCTAAAACCGTATTACTTTTGATCCAACATTCTGAGAGAAAGACAATGTGATAATTTAAAATATGAGAAACAACAGGAGTGTCCTGTTGACACTCCAAGTTAACAATTTGACATCATTTTGTTCGTTCCATTTGATTAACACTTTGACGACTTGATTGCCCTGTATTTTCCTCTCCTTCATGACCTTGATAAGATCCTTCCTTTTTCATTAATTTCTGGAGAAAATTGTTCGTTGATTTACAAACAAGGGCGTCTTAGTTCATTGGAACGCAATTTTACCTCCTGCTGTTGTTTGAAAGCACTGGATTTCGCAACAACCTTACGGGGTGGGGCGGAATAACCTTTCCGATGTACACGCTACAAACCTGATCTCGTTTACGTGTTCTTTGGCCATATGAAGTTGATTTCTCATGAAATTTCTACGTATTTCATCTGTGTTATAGGTTTTTTCGTTTGTGGAGAGACTATTTTCGCACATCAGTGTGTTCACATTGAAGGCCTTTGTTTTCTTTCTCGAGAGATGAGTTTATGTATCCACCACACAGATCTGATTTTAACCAGCGTATGTTTAAAGTACATTAAGTGACGTAAAGTACTGTAAAGTATCGACTTACATCGTTGTTTAAGGTGATCTGTCATGAATTCAAATTTTTGTTATAAATTATTGTTTCTGTCTAATACACTTTCTATTGATTGAAAAAAAATCAATGTCCATTAGCGTTGTTTTCGTAAAATACACACGTTTTGCAAGCTCTTCATGCTAAATATATCAAATATAAACAGAAAAATATGCCGAATTTAAGGCTTTTTAGTAATTGATATAGTGCATACCTGGAACTTTTCGATCCCTTTTAGTTTTTGCCATTTTCATCATCAGATGAGAGGTTGAACTTAAAATTAAAGCGAAATTTTCAAGCTGAGTAAAGCACGAGCATGTATGTATGTCATTCAAGAGACTATGGTCATTTTGGGCGAATTCCAGAGGGGTGAATATTGTAACACAATTAGTATTATCATTATTTAATTGAAAACAATTTCAATCGGCGGTTAACTACTTTATGTTTACATGCAAGTTTTGTTTACATTACATTTCCCCCCGAAGACATAGGAGAAGTGCAGGCTAACAAGGGAGATGTCATCATGACCATAATAAAATAATAAAAGTATTACCAATATGACAATTGTTAAAGTTCCGGCAATTAAACAATCGTAAAAATTATCCGCGTGCGTGCTGAATTAATCAGTAGACAAGTCCATCAAAGATTCTAATCTATGAATTGGTCAGAAAGCCTTTTAGACCACCTTTTGTGAATTAATGAGGTGCAGTACAAAACAGCATGTCCGGGAGAATTGGACATGGGAGAACAAAAAAAATTACAGAGTGGGGAAATAGAGAGAGAGCATGCCTAATACTGTCAGCACCAACGTCAGCACGTAAAACAACAAAATTACTATTTTTATTTACTCGCATTTTCACTCATCTGAGATATAAGCTAAGTGTTTCAACTTATTCTGGAAGAGACAATTATGAACAGTTAAAATACACCACTATACGATCTTGTGTAACCAAATCGCGTTTGAATTTTGCTTTCCTGTAGCTTTTCGTATCATTAAATTGTCATCACTGTACTTTTATAAGTTGTTTTGTCATTTATATTTTGTTTTATTGTGTTACAATATGTTTCCTGTCGTAAAAGAACGAAAATTAAACCCATCAGAGCGATCACCATAACACGAAAGTACAAGAAAACCTTTAACTATGCCGGCAATTCCTGATGAATGTCGATATGAGTGTCTCACGAAACTTTTTACTGATTGAGGAATATATCACAAGAAAAGCAATGGCTGATATCGCATACATTGTAAAAGATACAAACCCTACTCTTTGAATGAGCAAATTTGTTTCATAACTTGTATGTTGTTGAGATGAATAAGTAGTAACTAGGCTTATGATACCAGATGGCACTTCCTGTACGAGATGACATATTGAAAGTGCAACCATTAGATAATCCATTTTGTTAGAAACTGTCGTAGAACCCGCATTACACAGTGATTTCATCCACCGTCTTCTCTTTATCGTTTTGATCAACAAAATTAAGGTAAATATAAACATTAAAACTGTTGGCGCAATTCCAACCACTATGGGCATGGTAAAGGATACCAGTTTCTCTTCGCTATGCGTTAAGATGCAACCTTTGATAAGACGTATTTTCCCGTCTTTGTCTGGATCTTGTATCCATAACTCTTCCTGTAAATTTTCCAGTCGAGCTGAGAAATAGGTAATTAATCCAGTAAACATGATGACCACCAAAAACCCCGCGTGAAATAGCTTACTTCGCAATATGTCTCTGGCACGAAATGGAAAATAAACCAATATAAATCTTTGGATCGTCAACCGCAGTTTTAACCACATTGTCAATCTTGAGATAACTGTAGGCATTTCAAGAATGCAGATAGAAAACGCAAGACAATAATCATATTCTATGAACCCAAACAATTGGTCCTTCCAATTCATCCATGGGATGAGGATGGCAACGGGAAGTAAACTCAGAAGTTCTATGTATCCGATTAACAGTATGAATTTCTGTGTGCTCCCAATTATTAAACCCGACTTATACAATACGCTAGTCAGAAGAATGATACACATGGCTGAAATTGTCGTCAATACCGGTAAAACATAGATGAAAAAGAAAGTATCCTCGATTCTATAATACGTATCAAAGCGTAAAAGATTAGTGTTCATGTAATTCGCCTTTGCCATCAATTGGTAAAAAGTCGACATTCTCTTGTTAAAGGTCGGTGATAATGTTCTATCCATTTTCCTTATTCTTTCACCGCCAGCAATATTAACAGAAAGCTGTCTGATTGAAAAAGTCGAATTGAATTGTGGTCACAATGATTTGTTCTTACATTTGGCTACAGCCCACAACCTCGACTTGAGCCAGGTATTCTTGATGTAACTTTGAGAAACTTTAAAAATAAAAATTGAATTTATTCAATACCTGTTAACACAACTTTTGGAGGTAAATCAATACCACTTCTTTTTAAACAAAGAAACCAGAAATAGAAACATGTTAAAGTATCATATTGCTGCGAGAAGTTCATCAAATTTTTATTACAAGATGGATTTTATTTTAATCCTAGAAATTTAATATATCAACGATTTGATTTATAACCAGGAATGGCGGTGACAAAGTAGTGCCCATAAGCTTTATTCGATCACTTGGTAAACCTACTCCAACTCTTTACATAACACATACCTCTAACTTATCGATTTAAGTAGCAAAACATTAAAGTAAAATGGCGTCTTCTGTTTCTTCGTCTTTAAAATATCAAATTCTTATTTTCCTTTGGCTCTTTTCATTTATCTGATACTAAATTAACATTTCGCCCAGATAGCACCATTTAAATTCTAAATTTCTCAAAAGCTAAGATATTCATTTTTACAGTGGGTATTTTAGACGGAATTGGCCATATATTTAGATTTATTATTTGGCCTTGTGTGGTGTTTTCTTTCGAATATCTGTATTAACTTCAAGCTCAACTGATGACGCCTTATTACGTCTTGAGCATTTAGATTTCTGATGCTGTAACTTTGTTATTGTTAATGATACTGTTTTGTTTTTTGATAGTTAAAACAGCGGAGGGCATCAATCTTATATAAAGATATAATGTATAAATCGCACTTCCATGTATCGTTTTATACGAATGAAAAATAATTTTAAAAAAATATTTCAGTGGGCTCCCACCAGAAGTAAGACGGTGTTGTGTGATATTCATGGCAACATCAGTTATGAAAGTTCGTAGACATATAGTGTAGTTTATCAAATACACACATCACATCTAAGATCAGAAATAGGGCGTTGGAATGCTTTAAAGGGGACTGAAACTAAAAACGCACAAAGAATTAGCAGCCCAACTTTGTATTTTCCCTGAAGATACTCTCTCTCCTGTGAAGTATATAGCTGTTATTATATCGTGGAGTGTCTATCAAACTGGTCGGAGGATACTGATACTTGTTCTTGTTTTTATCTTTTCAACCAGGAATTGGGTAGAGTATTTACACATAATTACAATTTTAAAATAAAATTCGAGCTGATGAAGTCTTATTGACAGAAACGATCGTCTTGACCCTTTGCTTTGTCCTCTTTTGTAAAACTATAACTTTGCTATTGCTAATAATATTTCAAACTATGTATTAACAATTTCCGACTGAATACCTCCAACAAGTTGACGTACCTCCATGTTTTATGTAATCACCGTATTGATGGAACAGACATATATGGTACACTGTGGAATCTTTAGAATCTTTTACAACTAACCTATACGACAAACTCGACGATTTCGGCTTTTCCATCGTACATTTTCCACTTTTAAGATGTAAAATCCCACAGTCATCCGCATATGGCGTTTATATTTCACAAATGATCCGATATGCCAGGGCGTATTCAACATATGAACATATCATATACAGAGGTAAACTACTCAGACAAATTATTAACACAGGGATATCGAAATTTGCGTTTGGTGTCAACTTTCCGCAAATCAGTTTACAGTCGGTATAATAGTCTTGTTTGCGATTACTCTGTTTCACTAAGAGAAATGTTGAGTTGCCTGTTCGATAGCGGTTGTTGAGACGTCTGTACCAATTGTGACGGGGATTCGTTCCTCACGTATTTCATTTTGATTTGACTGTGGACACGCCGTGTGTGACCGGTCGACAGAGGGCGCTTTTCCTCCATGGCACCTGATCCCACCTCTTGGTTTCCAGAGGTCCGTGTTTTTCCAATTTCTATACCCTGCACATCCTAAACATTTATACTTTTTGTATAATTTGATTTTTTATAATTTTTTCTATAAATTCCACTGCATGTGTGCAATAATTTTATAAATTGTGTCATAAAATTTTATACTGTGTGAATATGACCACTTATTACAAAATATTTTGTTAGCAATAACCATGCAAAATACAAAAAATGAATCAAACCGAAGGTCGGAGGTTAGGGACATGTGGTATATATTTATCTGTATTCTGAAATATGTTAGACTGCATATATTTTAGCAACCGTCTCATTTGCTTATCGGATAAATTTAACAAATACAACAGATACATATTGTATTTTGTACAAGTACAAAAGGTACTTCATTACATAGGTCTATGGTCTAAGAGAAAAAACTCTTATCAAAAAACTAAACCTGAACCCTAACTTGGGGTCTACGTGGCGGTGGTCTCTTCTCGGGTACACTGTAACCGGGTTCTCTCCTCCATCATTAAAAATTGGCCGTCACCACATAATTGAAACATTGTTGAGTGTGTCGTATAACAAAAATCAAAATCAAATCAAATTTGTGTTTTGTACATTATTGTACTGATACCCAATTCCATGATTAAGATATATCACAAGTTTACACTTTATTTTAAGTCATTCAAGATAAGAATTATAGAAATCATAATTACATTGTTTTACTTGCTTTATTTAACCTGATTAATCTTGATAACGTAAATGTCAGTTTAAAGTGTATTAATTGATTTATAATCGCAAAACTTTGCTATGTGTGATCACGTGGTCAATTTCCCCACGCTGGTGTCATTCATTTACGGTGTTGGCTTTTTTATCATAACCTTTTGAAAACCAGAGGAAGGTATGGTTCACCTTTGATTTCACTTTAAGACATTAATTTAAGGTTATTCTAATTTTGAGCAAACTGTTATTTTGTCATAATTTGTCTATCGGTTTAGTTTGTCATTTACTGCAATCTGTTAATATCCTGGGATTTTCATGTTTTATACCCGTTACCATTTTTTGTGCATACTTTCGACTTTCGGTTAAATTGTATATTTTATTAGTCATGTATGATACAAAGTCAAACCATTAGATTATTTTCAAATATTCATTACTTTCTAGTCATCAGTAATATAAAATATATGAATATAGGTACAAATCTGGTAAAAAGTGGACAAACACGGAACTCTTGAAATCAAGAGGTGGGATCAGGTGCCATGTAGAAGTAAGCATCCCCTGTCGACCGGTCACACCCGCCGTGAGTCCACAGTCAAATTAAAATGAAATACGTCAGGAACGAATCCTAGTCATAATTGATACAGACGTCTCAACAACCGCCATCGAACAGGAAACTTAACATTTTACTTAATCAAACAGAGTAAATTTGCGAAACGTTCACATCAAATGCGGTTTTTGATATTCCTGTGTAAATAATTTGTAAATGAAATGTTCATATGTTTAACACGCCCTGGCATATCGGATCATTTGTGAAATATAAACTCCATATGCTTGTGTTTGTAGAATATTACTAATTAAATGTGGAAAATTTATGGGAAAGCCGAAATAGTCGTGTTTGTCGTATAGCTTAGTTGTTAATTTCCTGTCTGTGTCTATAGTTAGTAAAATGTCTAAATATGAAGCGTGTTTGCCTGACTCTGTTGTATCTTTAACTTTTAGTTCGCTGGGATATATCGCATTGACATATGTATGAAAATTGTCATCATTAATTGACAAAACGTCGTCAATATATCTAAATGTCAAATTAAAGGACACCGCCAACTTTTTCTTATTTTGATTCAGTAGTTTCTGAATGAAGTCTGCTTCGTATGAATAAAGGAACAGGTCAGCCAATAAAGGGGCGCAATTGGTTCCTATAGGAATGCCGACAGTTTGTTGAAAGACTATGTCTCCGAACATTACAAATATATTGTCTATTAGAAATTCCAGCATGTTTTTTATAAAACAATTTATATCTAAGATAAACATTACCTAAATGATTCAAATTATTCTTGAGTGTGGTGGTGTATTTGAAATAATAAATAATTTACGTGAAATATTGCAAGAAAAGAGAGAAGATCCTTCAAAATCAAGTGTTCGTATTACGTTCTTTTGATGTACCTACAACCGATACCTAAACATCACAAAACCCCATGTAAGCAGCGGTATATAGCAGGATCCAGCAAATGTTCCATCAAGTCTTTAGTTTTATTCCTTACCAAGATACTAACAGCCGTTACTTAAAGAGAAACTTCAGCAGTACTATACAGTTGCCTATTCCAGAAGCGGTGTGGATACTAAAAAATTCTATACAACTTTTAGATAATTTAAATGCACACAAATGTTGACTGTTTTATCATATCATTGCATGTTTAGCAGAGCATTGCAATTTTGGTGCTTTACATGACCAAATCATAAGAGATAAAATATCTGCTATGGTAAAGTGCAGAAACAAGAGTAACTCTCTCACATCCATCCGGACACATTATAATCAACTGCAACACATTAAAGAACGCAGTATTGATAGACTAGAACATTTAACCTAATCAGCAGAGTTCAAGAGGACAATTACAATATATCACACAAGATATTTATTTTGTGAGAGGATTAGATCAAGCTCTTTTAGGTAGGCCAGCAATTCAGGTACTAGGGCTATTTTCAGGAGTTAAATGTGATTCAGTTACTAATACCCATGCGACCAAAAGGTCTCCTAAGGCAAATAGAATTAAACAGAAATACCCAAAACTGTTTAAGGGTCTAGGAAGAACAAACTGGGAGCTCAAAATAAGATTAAAAGAAGAGGCAAAACCACATGCGTTAACAGTTCCCCGAAAAATAATATTCCTATAGTGGATAAGGTCAAAACCGAGTTAATGAGAATGGAATC
The DNA here is from genome assembly GCA_030159075.1 of Atrina japonica. Taxonomy (NCBI): domain Eukaryota; kingdom Metazoa; phylum Mollusca; class Bivalvia; order Pterioida; family Pinnidae; genus Atrina; species Atrina japonica. The sequence continues at coordinate 735,177 of BROG01000149.1, forward strand.
CATGAGGGTTATCTCAAAAGTAGATGAACCGACTGAGTGGTGCTCAGGGATAGTCGTAGCTCCAAAGGCAAATGGTGGCATACGAATATGCGTAGATCTTACTATGCTAAACAAATCTATCAAGAGGGAAAATTACCCTATACCTTCTGTAGAAGATATACATTAGGCGAACTAGCAGGGGCTAGGATATTTTCAAAGCTAGATGCTAATAGTGGATTTTGGCAAATTAACTAAGCAGAAGAGTCCAAACATTTCTGGGCATTTATTACACCTTTTGGAAGTTACTGTTTTAACAGAATGTCATTTGGAATTAGTTCTGCGCCAGAATTTTTTCCAAAAAAAAAAAAATGCCGGAAATGTTTGAGGGCCATGAAAGCGTAATTTGTCATATGGATGATGTGCTAATCTATGGAGGCACACAAGATGAACATGACAGAAATCTAGATAGAGTATTAAAGTCAGTTCAGAATGCGGGTATTACCTTAAATGACAAATGTGAATTTAACAGGACTTCTGTGAAGTTCGTAGCTCACATTATAGATGCGGATGGAATAAGAATAGATCCCGAAAAAGTCAGGGCTAACAGAGAAATGAAAACTCCTCAAAATGTGTCTGAAATCAGGAGATGTCTGGGTATTGTAAATCAGGTTAGTCGGTTTACTACAAATCTCTCTGAAAAAAATGTTGTTAAGGGAACTTCTCAAAAACAAAAAAGAGTAGCACTGGGGTACATTACAGGAAAAAGAATATCAAGATCTTAAAGAAAGTCTTACTTCAACACCAGTGTTGTCACATTATGATGGGAAAAAGCCGATAACTTTATCAGCTGATGCATCATCGTATGACCTAGGGTCAATTTTAATTCAGAATCATGAGGAGCAATATAAACCAGTGGCATATGCATCAAAGGCTTTGCCACCGAGAGTACAGAGGTTTAGAATGAGATTGATGAAATATCAATACACAATATCTCATGTACCTGGCAAAAATAGGTACACTGCAGATGCATTGTCAAAAGCCCCATCTATAAAGGTGGGGGAAAATTATCTTGATAGGGAACATGAAACAAAGGTTTACTTGGATACTGTTGTTCAAGATTTTCCTGCAACAATATAACTTATAAGGCAAGAGTTACACAAAGATGAAGTTTGTATCAAAATCATAGAATTTTGTAAACAGGGTTGGCCTGAAAAAACAGCACTCTGAAAGGGGGATGTGATATATTGTAACTGTTCTCTTGAACTCTGCGATTAGATTAAATGTTCTAGTCGATCAACACTGCACTTAATGTCCTGCAATGTGTCGCAGTGAATTATAATGTGTCTGGATGGGTGTAAGAGAGTTACTCTTGTTTCTGCACTTGACCATACCAGACACTATGAGACTTTGTACATATGTAAATACTTGATATTAAACAATTGATATTCAACATCGTTTCATGGTTATTATATAACAACTCACAACATAGCCTGATGTCATGACAAAGTGTAGGGAAGCAAACCATGTACAAGTCTTGAACACACTACCACTAGAGCAACACAAACGGCCATAGGATATATTATTGAGCCTGAACAACATACAATCATTTCATATACAGATGCAAATTAATTTTGGTAAGTTGTTGTAAAAGAGTATACATTTAACAGAGATAACCATTTCAGTACAAGACGATTTTAATTAATATATCAAATGTCCATAATTTCAATACAAATTCCACATAACAAAATTAGAACTCTACAACCGCCATTAAAAGTATGTCAAAAGTATGACAATATTAACAATGACTACAATATATATGTATGGATGATTAACAGAGCACTTAAACTTTATCAACTGTGCATGAATTTTATCCAAAAAGTTACAAGCTATCTATACAGAGCACATGCATTTTACTTTACTTCGGTGTCCCAAATGGAAGATTAAATCTTGATTGTTGAAATTCACAGCATGGCAAAGAGGACATGACAGGTGTATTGGACGGCCTCAAGACAAAATTCCTCTCTAGAAAATAAAAATATACGCCATCCAAAAATTAAAGATTTATAATTTCCTAATCTACAAATTTAAATAAAATGTCTCTAACGTTAATGTAAAACAAAGGTATTGACCAGATAAATATTGATGTGCTGATAATAATTCAACAATGTATATCCTTTTCTGCATCATGCCTTCTTGTGGTAATAATAATAATAATAATAATAATAATAATAATAATAATAATAATAGTAGTAGTAGTAGTACAATGTAGTAGTAGTAGTAGTAGTAAGGAAAAATAGGTGAGTTTATCTAATTCAACAGTTTTCGCCTGTCATCCCACCTATATCACTTCACTTACGGAGTGGTGAGTTAGTCCTACTGCTTGAGGTTTGTATCGTCCTGCCAAGTTCAGTCTTCTTCAACACGTCTTTTAAAACAAAAACAAACGTGAAAATATATAAAGTACAGTGACCCAATCATTGATTGTCAGGAACATCACAGGACAACATACAAATATTATGAATATGGGACAAACATCGTGGTTGGAAAAGGCAAAGATGGGATCACGTGGCATGCGGAGAAAGAATCCCCTGCCAACTGGTCACAAGCACCTTGAGTCCAGTCAAATAGAAATAAAAATAAATAAGTAACAGGTCTACCATGGTTAAGTGACACATCCGGGTTCTGTCAAAAAAACAATAGCTCTATTTTCCAAAAATAAATAAACATATTGCTTTGCACAGATTCCATGTATTAATGAGGCTTTAATAATTTTGTGTCGACAAGTAGTCTGTCACCCCTATTATGATTTGATTTAGACTTTTTGTATCTGTAAACATGTGCCAATTTACCTTGTCAGACCTATACAACTACATATCATATGATCAAACTGGTAACTCAATATATCATTATAGCAAAACGCAGGTCATTGATTAGGGTTCAAGATTTAACTTTGTTTTATGCGCAGCAGAAATTCTTTCACTCAGGTCACAAGATGAGGAGACATGAATTTTAAGGGCTGACAGAGTTCAATCAGTCATTCCTAAACTGTACCATTGAATTTCAATATCATGTGGAGAAATTTTCAATTCTGCAGCAATTAATTATTTTAAGTTTATCATGCCAACGTACAAATAATATGACACACACACGCATGCGCTAGGTTTTCCTTCACTACAACTTACATATTGCACAAGTATGAACATTTTTTATTTAACTGAACATCGTACCAATATATGAAATCAATGTCGCAAAATTTCTGTTCAAAATCAACCTAGTAAGTAAAAGTGGAAAAGTTCTTGGAAACCTTGGAAATTAAGCAAATGTATCTTTGTTTCTCGTTGTTTTATTCATTATTGCTCAATTGGTACTAAAACGCACCTGTTGAATTTTAACATCATGAAGCAAGATTGCCTAATTCCCTTCCATCCAAAATTGCAATCTGCTACCAACAAGCAGCAAGTTAGTCTTTATTAATACGTTATCGTTGAGTGAATCCACATCTAAATGGAGGCAAGCAATGTATAACACATTCGATAAACATTCTTTTTTCAAAAATTAAGTGGGAATTTTTCGAACAGACCAAAAATAATTCATGCTTACGTATTATGTTAGAAACGGAATATTCGATCTGATTGTCAATTTGGGAGTTGGGACTCGGTGGTGCCAAAACAGGTTATTTGGAGAACTTTCCCACTATTCAAGGAGAACACCAGTGGTCTTTCCCTAGGTACGCTGTAACCAGATTTTCTCCACCATTGTTAAAGGCAGATAACATCTCTCTCTCTCTCTCTCTCTCTCTCTCTGTTCATGTTCAGTGACAATTTTTGAGTGAAGAAAGGTTACTGTTACCCATTCTGATTATATTTCTGCATTACTAATATCTACGAAGATTTAGAATTATATTTTGGGAAATCATTACGTATATAAAAAAAATTTGGGAACTCAAAGTATAAATCTTTAGGATGTCCAGGATATATATACACGAATCTAGCAAAAAATGGACAAACACGGAGCTCTCTGGAAATCAAGAGGTGGGATCAGGTGCCATGGACAAACTAAAGATCTATACTTTGGTATCTGAGATGTTTTATATTTCTAATAAGTTTATTCACAAATTGTTACTTTTCAAAAGTTTGCTCTTAATTTCCTTACAATGTATTTCACAAATCATAAGAGATAACATACTAAAAATCTGTGTATATAGTGATTTACTAACGATTCATCAGTAAGGGATAATTTGCCAGTTATATGTTTAAATGTATAGTACAACGAGACATTTCAGCTACTGTATACACGGAACTTTTCACTCCTGTTTAATTTTGAATATTTCATCTCTCAGATGTGAAAGCGAATTTAAAATGAAAGTAAAATTTTCAAGATAAATAATAGAAGCATGGGCATGCATGCCATCTATGAGACAATGGTGATCAAGGGCGAATTTAGGATGGGGGTAATTATATTTTCAGTCGTTAAACGGCGTACATAACGTGGGTCGAAAATTCCCAGGTATACAGTATTTGAGCACAAAGACATAAATGTGATAATTCTTTATGTGCTCCAAATCTGACCAATCTCCAGATGTCTAAAACGTGGCTGTCAAAGTGATTTTGACGTCATTTGATTGTGATGTCATAATCAGACAATTGTTTGATAGGCCAGTTAATTGTGACATCATGATGGTAAAATCTGCCAAAAGGCGCCGTGTTAGGTCTGTCACCAAACAAGTAAAGTAATTATGAATTGTTCAATTCACATAAGTTGACGGGGCAGAGTGACAATTTGATTATCATACAGATGATTCTACTCACATTTCTATTATTAAAAGCTTCACAAGTAAAATGTTTTATTCCTCACTGGATACCCATAGGTATGGTGACAAGTAGGGACATTACTCTTGTCGATATAATTATGTGGTTATACTTTAATACCTTAATTTAAACTCGACCAGGTCAAGAAAGGACTCTTCCTGGCCAGGTAATATAGATTTTACTATACCAATATTCAACACACACACACACACACACACACACACACACACACACACCATTGTGTGATTTGTCACTTTATACTATGTTCAATATGCATTATCAGAGTTTCAAATATTGAATGTGTTAATAAAGGATTGTGTTACAGTATGTCACAGGATCTATCAACGTGTTATGTGTTTCAGATCCAAGCAAAATTTCTTTACAGGAGATATGATCCGCATCTCTGAAACAGTATCAGTCTAGGAATTTTTTCAATGAGAGGTCACTTAAAAGTCATAAAACCATCTTTTAACACTGAATGTGAAATGGAAATAAATATAAATTTCTAAAGCATATCTACTCTAATATCCAGATTCAAAGATTTTGCACTTTACATCGGACAAACAGACCGATTTTAAATAAGATATATCAGAAAGTTGGAAGAGTTTAATTTTCAAGTTGACCAGATTTTTATGTTTCAGTGTTAAATCTCCAGAACTGTCAGACAGGTGACAAACAATGTCAGTATTATTACTGAGGTTCAGCTGGTAAAGAAGAAAAAGAACGTTCTTGGATTCTAATCCTAACATGTAATGTTCAGGTTAATGCTGAAAATTTTCATACTGTCTTGTCCTTTATTCCTATAATGAAACTACAATGTAACCTGTCTTGCGAGATCTTGCCATCTGCCAATGAAATGTGATCTCTCAAAAGAGACTTTTTCAACGATTATCTAATTTCGTCATAATAGAGTGTGGTTTAAAAGAGAAAAGCATCGTTATATTTTGGATATGCAGTTTATCACCTATATGACCAGAGATATTAATATCATGAAGTAATAGTTGCCAGATTTGAAATTTAGATTACAAGGAAGTGATGATGCATTCTATATTTACAAGAGAGATAATTTAACTGAAATTAATTCCTCGCAGATGAAGTGAAATAAGACATTGCCGAATATCGTCAATGAAAATATTAAATAACCTGATTCGAACTTGCCCAACTTTCATATGACGTCACGTAATCAGAGTACAAACTATTGTGACGAAACTGAACAGAATGGGACAACTCAAAATGGTCTGTTGTGACATCATGATGGTAAAGTCTGCCAAAAGGCCAAAACATTTTGATAATGACAAGCTTCACAAGTAAAATGTTTTATTCACCACTGGATACCCATAGGTATGGTGACATGTAGGAACGATTACTCTTGCCAATGTAATTAAGATCAGATTTCACTTGTCAAATTTTCAAATGTCATTGTTACCTTTGATTACCATCAAGTCATGAAATGTCTGGTCTGTAAGTGAACACCTCTCTGGCTTGAAAACTTTCCCAGCAACAGAAAAAGGTCTCTTTACAGAAGCAGATGAAACTGAGGTACATAAATGTGGCAAGAGTAAATAATAAATCACACAGATTAACTTATATAAAGATTTATATATAAAAAGTCAAATTTTACAAATGTTCATTTGATGTTAATATCCAATATATAATTGTTGACAAGTTCTCTAATATTCGCCACATTGGATTAACTCTAATACAATATCTGTCTCTATATTCTCTGTTATTGATATATAGTAAAATCTCTGTCTATTTTCTCTGTTACTCTTATTAAGTCTTTCTCCTTACATTTTATCACCATTTTAAACTCTGTCTCTGTAACTTTTCATTCTATTTGGCAGACTATAAAATATCATTAATGTCTGGCTTCAACACAATAATAATAAACAAGTTAACTGATAAGAGATGGATTAAAATAAACAAACGAATGACAAAACTTTATTCTGAAACTAAACCTAAAAAAAGGTCTGATAGAATTGCAACAATAAGCATGATAAGTACATGGCAGCTAGTTTAGAAAGGGCAGGGAGTCTCTGCTTGTTAACTTTCCAGTATGTCAAGGGATCATTGGCCATAGAATCATACTCCTCAGAAGTACACATGTCCAGAGCATTAACAGTGCCAGAAGTATGTCTAGCTCTTTTTGGCGTTGTTGATATTGGAAGAAAATTGAAAAGTTTACTCAAAAAGGTCTTAATTCAAATGAGGTTATACAAAGAAATTGTCCATTGTTAATTGTAATCATTTTGAACAGATTTCAAAAGTATTTTTATGTTTACCTTGTGGTTTCTATCAATTTGTAAATGTTCCCTCTAAGCACTAGCTCGTTAAACTAGAGGCATTTTACATGTATGTTCAAAGGACAGGATTATCTTAACTGTTAGGTACGCAAGCTAATTAAGGTAAAATGTCAAATTCCTTAATAAATCAAAATTATCTGTAGAGCAGTTCGTTTTAAAACATTTACGTTATAATAAAAAAAATAGATATTGACACCTTTCCAAGGTGAAGATTAGCTCTATAGACAATACCTGAATATTTTATGGTTTGATGCACTTGTCAATATCTAGTACTGATGCAAATGTTACTAAGTGACATCTTTTCTAGATGAATTGAAATAATCTACAGGACTTAATATTTTATTCATTTGATGCATTTGTCAGTATTTAGCAGTGATGGATAAATTATACTAAGTGACATCTTTGCTAAATGAAGAAATCTGCAGAATTATAAACTGAAATGTAATTATATGTAATTGAAATGTAATTAGTAATTACATGTACCTGCAAAAACATCAGAAGTAATGCATTATTTTCCAACAATGCTCAATTACATGTTACATTGAATTACCATGAAAATTTGTAATTAATTACAGACAATTATAACAATTTTAATTACCCCAGGTTTGTTTTATATATTGGCAAACAAATTTAAATAATGATAAAAATATTGTTTATTTAAAGAAAATATCAGAAACATAAAAAAACAGTTTTATAAGACACTCAAATTTTTGGAGTATCCTTCATTTTTTTATATAAGAAAATCATAAATTGACCCAGTAAGTTTTTTATGTTAATAAAAACAGATGGTAATAGTTTTACATGTACCAGTCAGTCACAAAATTGGAAACACTGTGAAGTCAAAATAATAAAATAAAAGTTTGGCTTGAGTATTGAGTAAATTTGGTAACTTCAGCCTAGAATTACATAATACAGTGAAATCTATAATCTCAAAATTCACCTGACCACCCTGTTTACTTCTCCATAACAGAAATTATAGATAGTTTTCAATTCACATATTTTCTTTTCTTATTGGACACTGAATAGACATATTCAAGGTATTGCTTTTAATTTTAATTCAATTAAAGCATTTATTAGTTACCCTTTTACCATAACTCATGAAATGGAGTTGTACATGGGTAAACAAGTTATCAATTACAATGTTTTTGGTGTACAAAAAGTAAACCCTCAATCGCAGAATGTATTTTTAAGACAACAAATGGCAACTCTACAATATATTGATACTTCAGACTAGAAATAAGATTCAGTATAAGAGAAATTTTGAGATGTTCGGAGTGAAACTAGTATAAAAATATAAATATCAGGACCGACCATTCAACTTTTGACATAACCAAAATTTAAACGCAAGATAGCAAGATTTCATTGTACATATTGTATTCTGTATCACAAGGTAATGCATGGTACCAATACATACCGTCACCAGATGACAATGGCATTGAAAAATTATTCAAGCACCTGTCTGTTCTGCAATCAACTGTTCTGTCACCACCTTCAAATGTAGCTGGTGTTATGCATTTTCTTCTCATAGCATCATACATGGTCTTTATAAAAATAGGTCAAAATGTAAATGATTATAAGATTTATCTCCCTTAGTCTGACAAACTGTAATTCAACAATAACATCTGCCTTAATATGTGTGTGTGTATGTCTATCTGTGTGTGTGTGTGTGTATGTCTATCTGTGTGTGTGTGTGTTTACCATATCATCAAAGTATTTAATGCCCAACCCAGTCATTTTTCAGCTATACGGTGGTGTCAATCTAGTTTTTAGCTCACCTGAACTGAAGGTTCAAGTGAGTTTTTCTGATCGCCTTTTGTCTGTCGTCTGTCTGTCCATCTGTCTGTGTGTCAGTCCGTAAACTTTTCATGTTTTCGACTTCTCCTCCAAAACTGCTGACAGAATTTTAATGAAACTTTATAGGAAGCAAGTACTCAAGGTCTTCTACCAAGTTTGTTCATTTCGGCTCGATCGGCCCAGGGGTGGATCCAGGGTGGGACAAAAGATGCCCCAGGGGGTACCCCTCTTAAAAAATCTTCTCCAGAACCGCTGCATGAATTGAAAAACTAACTGTATCTGAGTGATCTACATAAATGTATGATTCAAGTTTGTTAATTTTGTGAAATCGGAAAATTAATTTTTTACGTCTTTTTTGTAATTTTCATTAATTTTTGTATGATTTCCTTGATTTTCTCGCCTATTATTCATTATGATGCATTTCTTTTATGCGTTTTACCTGTGGTTTGGTAGATAAATGCTTTCCTGAAAGAATTTTGCTGAAATTTAATTTTTTATGAATTTTTTAAGACTGCAAAAATGAAAGGGGGTGTAATTTTCAATATTTTCGACTTCTCCAAAACCGCTGAAGGGAATTTGATTAAACTTTATAGGAAATAAGTACTCATGGTTAACTACCAAGTTTGTTAATTTCGGCAAAATCGGCCCAGGGGCGGATCCAGGGTGGGGCAAAAGAGGCCTGGGGTACCCCTCTTTAAAAATCTTCTCCAGAACTGCTGAAGGATTGAAAAACTAATTGCATCCGAGTGATTTTTACGGATGCATGATTCAATTTCCTGTTTTTGGAATAAATTGGAAAACTAATTTTTGACATGTTTTTGGCATCTTTCCCAGTTTTGTCATTTTCATTAACTTTTAAGTCTCCTCCACTCCTAAGGAGTGTTAAAATAATTTGTAAATTTGAGATTCCCATATTTGTAAGATACTGGTCAACACAGTTAAGGTGAGTGATGTGGCCCATGGGCCTCTTGCTTTAATAATAGAGGAGAAAACTTGGTTACAATTAATACACCTGAAAAAGACAACCAGCCTTCTGTTAGTAAACTGGCAAAATGTCTTTTAAAAAATTAGCAGGTTCCACCCTCACTAACCAGCTAGTGTCAAGCACATAAAAATTAAGAATAACAAAGTCTAAAATTTTACTTAATTTGTTTAATTCTGATTGGCTTAAGCAGGCCAAATTGAGAATATTCTCAGACTGGAGTAAGTTTTCAAGTTTAATGGTGCCAAGCACAGAGGTGAGAGTCTTCATGACATTTAAAGCAGGATGCTCTTACCACTCGATCAAGGTGGCCACCTCATCAAAGTGAAGATCTTGCCTTTTCATTACATTTATTACCATGAAAAATGACATATTTAAAAAATTATCAGACAACACAGCGATTTATAAAGCCTTTTTATATCGCTGGATAAAGCATTTTCATTTTACATGTATTAGTATGATTGTCCATAGTAAATTAAACTGTGTCAAAATCTGATACAAGAAAAAAAAAAAAATTCATAAAAGTCTGACATAAAATACACTGCTTAAAACATATTTATGGATAAACATTCTTAAGGAACTATTCTATAATTAACATTAAAAAAGAGATAATTCTAATTAAGGTAAATACCTGTAATTTCTGATATTGTCGATTCTTTTCTGTAAGTTTGTCAGTAATTTCGTTGTATTTGTTCTTCACTGTTTCTAAATCTTTTTTTGATGCTACAATGGAATCTTATTTCTCACATTCACATATATTTCGGTATCAGCTGATAATCTTATACTGAAGTAATATTTGGCACAGATAACACCATTTAAATTCTAAATTCTTCAAAAGCTAAGCTAGTCATCTTTTTACAGTGGGTACTCTTAGACGGATTTGGCAATTCTTTTAGGTTTATTATTTGGCCTTGTATGATACCACATTCCCTATTCTAAATTGGGAGCTCAACTGATGAAGTCTAACTGACATGGCATTATAACTTTGGTGTTATGTTTATAATATGTATATAATCTATAGTCCTAACCTTTGGGACTATGATAATACATGGACTCAAGTAATTGAGCAAGATAATCACAGACATGTTCAGATCTTTCTGATGAATGTACAAAACAGGAGCAGGGTAGGTAGGGATTGTTTGTTTGTTTATTGTTGTTTAACGTCCCACTCCAGAATCTTTCACTCATATGGAGACGTCACTAAATGCCAGTGAAGGGCTTCAAATTTTGGCCTATGCTCGGCACTTAAGGCAATTGAGCAGTAAGGGTTCTTTAACGTACCGACACTTACTGTGACACAGGACCTCGGTTTTTTACTGTCTCATCCCAAGGATAGGGTAGGTAGGGAGCATGAGAAAAAAGGCAGGATGGGGGCAAAATTGGGGCAGGTAGTGTTAGCCAGCTAAAATCCTGTAGTTGTAAAAAATAATGATGAAATTGATGTTCATTTAACGAATTCTTCAGAAATATCAAAAACTAGTTTTAGCATTTGAGTACCATATCCAAGTTATTTATCACTTTAATGGGAAGGATAATTCAGAAACCTTAAAACAGTCCTCATCAGGGCATACAGCCATGATATAATAGATCGACAAAATAAATGTATCTACCGTAACCTAAAATGTATATTGATTAACTCAACCTTACTGTTTGTATATGAATACCACACTGGACCTGACTTTATTTTCACAAAATATATACATGTATATACATGTAGGAATATAAACATTTTTATGCCTGTGTATAGCTCTTACTTGTTGATGTACATCAAGTACAAGTAGTAAAAGTAGGATACTAGTATTTCGAATTTTTTTGTAAACACAGTTAATGCCACTTTAAAATAAAAATGCATATAATTTTCCCTACAACTAGACATTTTGTATATCTGTTGCATACAACATGAAACAAAGATAAAGATTATTTCTCATTTGAAGAAGAAAACTCAAGAAACATCAAAAGATTTTATTTAAAAAAATTTTAACAGCAGAAATCAAAAACTTGACTCAATATTTTGTACATTATGATGCGTTTCATATTTAAGTCACACGCAGACGTTTTACAAACAACTTTATAGAGTCAAAATTTCTAAATAGAAGTTGAGCTTGAGTATTGAGTAAATATGGTTACTTTGGATCTGAATTTGTTCTTGACTTTACAGGTGATATTTAGAAAAATAACATTAGGGCCCAAGTATGCAGATATGACCTTCAGCAGGTCTTTTTCTATAATTTTCATGGGGCCGAAATATCGGTCCCATTCCCATTGCAATATACTTGTAGTTTTTTCCCCAATTTGATGAAAAAAATCATAATTTGGTATGCAAACTATAACCGTAATGAAAACTAGATTATTTCTGGTTGAAATGCCTAGAAAAAATAGAATTCATTGCATGTGGATTTACATGTGTTCTAATTATTTTTCCCAATTTGACACAAATTCACATTAAATTTCCCAATTGTGACACCAATGGCATTTTCCCAAAATTTTCAGAAAAAGGCCTGTTCAGAAACAGATGAGATGACAGGTATGGCACATTGATAAATTAAATACTTACTTGACAACTGGGATTTCAATGCTGCATCTTACTTAAGGAAAACAAATTCATCAGTTTGTTAAAATATACATAGGCGTCGGAACCGGGGGGGTTGGGGGGCTTAGCCCCCCACCCCAGTTTTTTTGCAAAGACAGGCATAGGTGTTGAAAATTGGGGCTAAGCCCCCCCAGACGTTTCTGGTGTGTGTGTGTTTTAAGTTGGTTTAGCCCCCCCACTTTCAATTTGCTTCCGACGCCTATGATATATATTTATATATATCAAATATATATTAAATCATAATACATAATCAGAACATGTTTAAAGGCATACATGCTGTCAAAATGGATTTTTTTTTTTTTTTTTGTTAAAAGTTTCAGATATTGGACATTTCATACAAATAAAATCTTTTTAAAAAATCTCCGGTTGAAAAAAAAAACCTTGTTGTAATGTTGTAACTTGTGAAATGACATTGAATGTAAATACATGTAATGGGCGACATACAATGTATGTATTCTTTCTTGAATTGCAGAAATAGTAATCGTCAGTTTATTTCATTCATTCTTAAGGCAATGTATGCATATGTTAAAACTTTCTATGGCAATACATGTATATCTTTTGAACCTTTTAAATCAAAATTTTGATTTTTTATATCAAAATGACAGCATGTATGCCTTTAATGAAATAATTTGGGGTATTCATCACTCTCAAAGGGGGCCAAGTTTAACAACAGACAAAGGGGGATAACTGTGTAACCTTTCCAGAAGATAGCACATGTTTTATTTACGCAGAGACATATACATAAGTAAGGATGACATTTACAGATGAATGACCATACTGTGGCTGTGAAGATTGAAGACGGATTTATTTCATTTTGACAAATAATGTATTGGCCTTTAATCCTTTATATGAATGAAGACCAATTTATTTCATTTTAAAGGGACAAAAGTTAATGCCTTGGCAGTATTTTAGACTGATCTATTTTGATGTCAATTCTACATCATATTAACAGATACAAATTTGTTTTCTCTTCTAATATCTAGACTCAGGTCCATTGGTAGGCCGAATTTCTCCCCCATTCTAAGTTACTTTTTTATCTAACAAAACAATAATAATAATAATAATAATAATAATAATAACAACTTAAAATCAGGGCAGAATTTTGGCCTAGTCTGTTAGAAGAATTTTTTAGCTGTACAGGGAAGTTTTTTATTATTATTTTTATTTTATTTACACCACACTCAACAGTTTTTCAGCTATATGGTTGTGGCCAGGAATTAATGGTTGGGAGATAACCCCTCGTTACAATGTAATGGGGAAGAGACCAAGTAAACTAGAAAACTTTCTGACAAAAATGAGCTTAGGTTCCAGCGGGGCTCGAACCTGTGCTGACCAGAAGCAAGAGACATCATGGACCAAGCACAACAGTCTAACCACTCAGCCAAGGGGGCTCCTTAAGGCCCTCATGGAAGTTTCTGTACCCATCACTGAAGAAGCTTTTTTATAATTTGAAAATGAAAACACAGAACTTATGCTGTAGCTGGACATTTTGGTACATTTATGGCATACATAATTTGCAAATAATAATGCGAACAAAACATAAAAAAATACATAAACTAGTTAGTGTATAATCAAGTTTTGAAAATTTATTTTTAATTTTATGGGGAATACAGTATACTGTAAATTTGATCCAAATTTTTTCTGATGTGAATTGATGAAAAAAAATGTGTTTCCTATTCAGTCATTTGAAATTTTTTTACAGCCAACTGTAGTATAAAGTAAAAATGATAAAATAATGGTCAAATTTGAGGACGGAGTAATCTGGCAACTCCCAGTTAAGTTTAGCCCCAATACTTTTTATACAATTATAGTAAAATCGATATAACCTGGCGGGGTGGAGTCTTGTGAACTCTTTTTTGACCTGGACGAGTTTAAATTTTAGGTGATAAAGCATAACAATAATATTACACTAGCTACATTAACCGCTCCTACTTGTCAGGACATACAAAATGTTTTTCCCGTGCACCTTGTCATAGCAGAAGTCAGTAGAATCATCTGTATTATAAACAAAAGGTTACTCCACCCCATCATCTTATGTGAATCGGACAAATAGTGAGTGTTCCTTTGTCCTTTAAAGTGAATCAAATGTCAGAAGTCTTTTTAGATCAGATAAGACTAATCAGAATCTCTGATGATTTTGGGTCACATTGGGTATAGCCTGGTATGACATGTAAAAGAATGCTCATTACATTGGCATCAGTCCTTATCATATGTCAAAATATCAGCATCTCACATTAGTAATGGATGATATCCTCAAATTAGTGAAAAAATCTCATCAAACCCTGCAAAACAATGGACTTTTCTATCATGTTCCAACTTTTTGATTTACCAAAAAGTGGAAAATTTTCATGTTCCCACTTTTCATTAA